>CM053773.1:93838621-93985267 GCA_028658325.1 Potorous gilbertii | reverse complement strand
CATATTAATCTATTGTGCATTACAAATGTTATATATTATATGTACATTTTACATGTTATGATTATATTATTATATATAATATAATAAAGTATTTTTTTCAAGAGTTACAACCAGTGCAAATTAATGGACGTGAAAGATGAGTATTGTGTAAGGAAAGGCAAGATCACTTTGACTTGATCCATTAAAGGGAGAGTATTTTATATTTTATAAAAACATTGGAAAGATAGTTTGGAGTTAGATTGTGAAAAAGGAGCTTATGTTTTGTTTCTATTTTTGTTTTTCTCTTGTGAAAGTTATAGCAACCCTTTGAGTTTGTTGAATAAATGAGTGACATATTTAGGTCTTTATTTTAGGAAAATCTAAAATCTTAGGGGGAAAAGTGCTAGGGAAAATCCATAGTTTTATTTCTTTTTCTGATACTCAGTCTTCCCCTGTGCAGAGGTTAAGTTACCCAAGGTCTTTTAGGTGGCAAATTGAAAAGCTAGTATATATAGTGTATATATCCGTGTGTGTGTGTGTGTGTGTGTGTGTGTGTGTGTGTGTGTGTGTGTGTGTGTGTACTAGGAAAACCAAGATATTAAAAGAAATGGCTAACCACTAAAATTGAAACTACCCAAATTCATAAAATGTGAAAAAGAAACAATCCCAAATCTCAGAAAACCAAATTGAGTTAGCAGTAAAGAAACAAAGTAAAACAAAATGAAACTTGAACCAGATGAATTCACAGGTAAATCCTGTCAAAGGTATAAAGAATACTTATTCCATAAAAATGATTTTCAAAAACTGAGAAAGAATATATTAAAACATGTTCTTTATGAGAAACTGGGTTCTAAATGCTCTAAAAAGAAACCAGATAAAGAAAAAATATAGAGACACCATGTTAATGCATGTTGATACAGAAATTTTAAATAAAATCCAAAACGATACATCTTTTTTTTAAATTAGGTATGTTAATTGCTTTTCTTTTGTTTAACAGTTCTTCTTTGCATGCCTGCTTGGAAAAAATCCAACTCAGTCATGTTAGATAGAAATATAGGCAAAAATCCATATGCATATATGTATACATGCACACATGTACATACGTGTATATTTGTACCACTGTTTGCATATATACATATATATTATGTGTATAAATATAATATGTTTTTATAAATACAGTACAGCAACAGCAGATAGGATGCTAGACCTGAAATAAACAGAAAACTGGGTTTAAAATCTGTTATTGACAAGTATTTGCTTTATTAATCTAAGAAAGTCATCTAACCCCTCAGTGCGCTAGGCAGTCTGTAAGTTGCAGTACAACTACTAATCAGTTTTTTGAGAGAATTTCCTCACCAGAAATTCCTTCCACCTAAATCTCAAGTCCAGGATAATGTTTTCAAAGATTTTTTTCCTCTGAAGACTGCTTTAGTTACATTTCAATAATATTAATATGTTGTGTCATTCTTCTATATGGTTATTGTTTCCTTGTTTTTGTTTCTATTTACCATACTGGCTATTCAGGATGTTATCTTATTCAGTCTCCATTCAGGTCTCTACCTTTTGCTTGTGTTCCCATACTGGTTTTTTTAAATTACATTCATATTTTTATGATATAAACCAAGCATTTCCATAGAAGAGTACAATTAAAAGTATGATTTTACATAAAACTCAGATCTGCTATGCATAACTTGGGAGTTTACCTGCCAAAAGAAACCCAGGAATTTTATAAACAAAATTATGAAGAACTTTTTATACAAATAAAATCACATTTAAGTAATTGGAGAAATATTAATGATTCATGAGTTGGCAGAGCCAATATAATAAATTGGCAATTTCACCTAAACACACACACATACATACACACACACACACACACACACACACACACACACACACACACACACTCAGTGCCATAACTGCTTACTTTTTATCAGTTTATGATGTGTGAAAAATATTTAGTATTTCTGCTTCACTAAATTCATATGTAATTTTTGTTTCCTGACACATTGTCTGTTTTTTGCATAGATAAAATGAGGTTTTTTTATGTTCCCATTAAAAAGATGCAATATCTTTCAGTTTTAACTTTTCAAAAAGCTTTTAGCTTTTTAATTTCCCTTTTGTATTTTCTTTGAATTAGTCCTGTTCTGTGAAAGAACATTAAATCCTCCTATAATTTTTGTGTTTTGTCTACGTTCTTTTGCAATTCAGTTTTCCTGTTTCTCATTCTCCTGATATTGTGAATTTTTATTTTTTCTTTAACTGATGGCAAGATAGCAACTCTTGTTTTTTTGGAATCACCTGATGGATAGTAAATTTTGTTCTAGCTTCTCATATTCATTTTGTGTTTTCTACAGAATAGTTTGTTGAGTTTTGATTTTGTAGCCTTTTTTTAAACTGTCTTACATTTTATTGGAGTATTTTTCTAATCTTAAATGTGCTGTTTATATTTAAGATTATGATGATTAGGCTTGTGTTCGTGTTTTCCTCCATTTGTTTCTTTTATGCTTATTTTTAGACCTTTTTTAAATACAATACTTTGTCCCTTTAATTAGTTTTTCTTACATTGGTTTCATATTATGTGCTCTGTTTCTGTGCTGTCAAGATACTGACTACTTACACTGTTAATTTATTTAATCCTTTTTTCTCTCTTTTGACCTTTCTCTACCATCTCAATTAATTTTATATTCTTTTGTGACACCCTTTCCCCCATAAATTTTCCATTGTTTTGTGTCCCCCTTATTTCCCTTCTCTTTTTATTATTTCTGAAATCTATTTCTTTACCCTGATTTCTCACAACTATGAAGCAGTCCTACATTTTGCAAATTGGCTTTCCTTCTAAACTAATGATTTTTCTCTAAGAGTTTACAAAATTTGTTATTGTTGAAATTATGACATTTAACTACCACATGTCTTAGTGTTTCAAGCATGTGATTTTCCTGTTACCAATCTGTGAACTGGATTATTCAGTGTTTTTATTGTCCATCTTCAAAACTGGATAATTTAAAATGATATTCATATTTTTTTAGTTATTGTGTTCCTCTGGGATGCCTATAATTCTTAAGTTATTTCTGTTATATCTCTTTTCAAGATCCATTTGTTTTCCTAGACTTCTTGTTTATTATTGAAATTTTGTCCTAATCAACTTGTCCTCATGGTCCACTATGCCTGTTTTCTTCTTTCTTGCATATTTTGATGATTAAGGCACAAAGTCATAAGTAACAGGTGACTGCTAGTACCACATCATCTGAGGACTGAGTGGAAGGAATTATTATTTGATGCAGTGGGAATCCTGGCCTTGGCTTATCTTTAGTCACATAGTCACAGTATCTCTGTCAGTGTCAGAGATGTCACTTCTTGAGCACAGAAATCAACTTACTCTTAGAATATGATGTATCTCTTAGAAAAGAGGGAAAAAGTGTGTTAAGATTTTTCTTTGCTTTTTTCCCTTTTAGTCTTATTAAGATGCTTTTGATAAGCAGTTTTCAGAGTCTAAAGAAATGAAAATATTCTTAAAGAAATCTTTTATGAGCATACAAAAGAATATTTCATTCTCTGTATAGATTCATTTTTAATAATATCAAAATGAATTGTAACTGCATTCTGCTCATGGGATTCTGTAATTTGTAGTGGTTTCAATCATAGTTAGCAAAGATTGTTAAGCTGTGTCCACCACCACATCCATGACAGTGATGCTATTTGGAATTCATGCATTTAAAAAATATAGTCTTTTTTTGAAATCCAGAAGAAACTGCTTGATAGTGATCGTTATCATTTCATACAGATGTTTGAGCTTGATATCTGTAGTAGTTAAAGAATCCTTTTAACTGTGTTCACCTCTGGAGACTGTTCTTTGGTTTATGGCTATTGTCAGCATTTGCAGAGGTCAAGTGTTTTTTATAACCACCTCTTAGCTCCTCCCAAAAATCTTTGTTTTTAAGAGAGCTTTCTCTCACCCTGATTTTTTACCATTGATGGTTGGTCTGTTTGCTGTTATTTCTTAGTGGCACTGGATTATTCAACTGAATATCCAAGTTTGGGGCAGTCCAAGACTTTGGATTCAGACTAATTTTAAGAATCTTAAAACATCTAAATGAACATAGCAGCTCGATGTTTTTTTCTGCCCATCCCTTCAGCAGCCAAGTAGCACAGTGGGTAGAGTTTGTCCTAGAGTCAGGATCACCTGAATTCAAAATAGGGCCTCAGACTCTTATTAACTATGTGTGCAGCACTGGACAGATCACTAAATTTCTTTTTAACTTGGTTTGCTCAATTGTAAAATGGGGATGATGATGATGATAGCATCTATCTCTAGGGGTTGTTGTGAAGGTCATGTGAGATCATATAAGTAAAGTCATTAGCATAATGTCTGTCACACACACACCCCCATGTTACCTCAGTTCTGTTTATCATATAAAAACTGCATTTGTCCTTTTGTTGCACGTGCCTAAAACAATTATTCCCTCTCAACTATCTTCAAAAGTAGTTTGCTTATATTCTAATAGCTTATTAAAAAAAATAAAACAACACCACCTGTTACCTGTTTAACTTGTGGTGAGACTTATGGGTACCAGTGAATAAAATGCTCAAGAAGCCAGTGTGATTTCTTTGGATAGTTTGTAGCTATATATTGAAGATCTTATTTATAGATCTTAATTATTGGCTGAAGTATGATACTACATCAATTTTATTCTGTCCACTGAAGTTAGGAAATAGTGTTGGACTTCTTGATTGTTTCAGTTTTCCATTTTGAGGGATATTAAGTTAAGTAGAATTCTTGAGCTACTCTTAACTTGGTGTTGCTGATTTAAAACAACCAAACAAAAATCAAATCTGATGGTTTATGGGACTTCTCGGTGTCTTCTAAGTAGGTGTCTGTAGTTAACTTTAACCTTATTATCTGGTCTTTTAAATGGTGTAGAACTAGTACTAGCATGCTGTAAAAAGAGTGTTAGAAGTGTTTGTAGTTAACGAATCTATTTTAAAAGCCATGCTATCAATTATTACCAGTTAACCTTAGGCAAATCACTGAACCTTTCTGAGCCTCATTTGTTAAACTAAGAGGTCAGGTAGATGAACTCCAAAGGCTCTTCCAGCTCTGGCTAAGGTCATCATTCCCTCTTCAGAACTTACTTTTTGATTTCATGAAAAGTGTGTGTGTGTGTGTGTGTGTGTGTATATGTGTATCTTAGATTCATCATATTCAGAAAACTTGAAATTATAGTCCAAATTTATACTTCTAATTAATATTAAAATTTGGTTCTGATAGTTAACATTTACTATAAAAACTTTTATATTCATATTTTCATTTGGTTTCTTGAAATAAACATGTTGACCATTTGGATTCTGTGAGTCACACTCAGGCCCTCACTCAATGCCCTTTCCAACTCACAGCCTCATAGAACTTGTGATCTACTGGCAGTATCTGAGAGTGACCTCAAATACTAATAATGCCTTGTATCAGTCAATTAGAAAGCATTTATTAAGCCCCTGCCTCTGAGGAAACTGAAGAAAAGAAGATGTTAAAATTATTACTATCTTCAAGGAGTTTACAACCATTTGGGAGAGATAACGTGTATTTTGCACAAAGCAAGGATAGGTAGTTGGCACAGTGGATAGAGCACAGGGTCTGGATTCAGGGAAAGACATCTTCATGAGGTTAAATTTGGCCTCAGACATTCACTAGTTGTGTGACCCTGGCAAGCCATTTAACCCTGTTTGCCTCAGTTCCTTATCTGTAACATGAGCTAGAGAAGTAAATGGCAAACCACTCCACTATCTCTGCCAAGAAAACCCCAATAGGGTCACAAAGGATTTGGCAAGTTGAAAAATGACTTTACTAGACTTAACTGACAAAGCAAATAGAAGGTAATTTGGGGGAGGCACTCATTGCTGAGAAGATAGCTAAAGATTTACTGTAGGACTTAGCATTAGAGCTGAATCTGGAAAGATATTAGAGATTCTAAGAGACAGAGGAGATAAGCTAGTATAGTACCCACACAGGAAACAGCCCTGCCTGCAGAGGCAGGGAGGTTATGGAGTGGTTTTGCCAGAAACTAAAGAAGCTACTTCAGTTTTGGTTTTTTTTTTTTAATTTATAAACATCTACTTTATTCACTGTTTTGATTCTGCTTGTATCTTTAGCATCGTCAATACAGTTTTCTTGTCTTCATACATTTGATGCTATTAGAAAAATCATAGTCAGTCCTCTCAGAGATATATTTTAGACACTATTTATGTGCTTTTTTTTCACCCTTAGTCAACCTTCCAAGATCTTTAGACCTTACTATATGAATTACTTCAAATATGTAAGCCCGGATGCATTTCCAACTTTCTTGAAATAAAAGTAAACAATTCTATTACTTCAGGTTAGTGAGAGTCTGGTTTATCCCTCCCCCCTCAAGGAACTTACACTCTGATTTTGGAGGACAACATATAAAAGGGGACTTTAAAAGGGAAATGGAAAATATGTCTTCTTGTCTGTCTCCTGGGACTAAACTTGCTTATTTGTGTGACATGGGAGACACTGGCATAGGACCACTCAGCACATCAGAGAAGGGGCTGTGCTCCATGAGCAAAGCAGAATTGAAACAACTCAGAGGAAACGCAGGATGCTCCAATTTAGAGCAAATTTAGCAAATGTTCATGCGGACTATTTTTGCCCAACCTGTGGTAGAGCATTCTGAGCAGGTATTGTTCTGATCAGTCACCATCAGACTCGTTGAAACCTGATGTTAGCATAATGATGTTATTTTGGTCTTCTTCGAGAGTGAAGGACAACAAGCTGTTACAGTTCTCAATAATCAGTTTCAGTTGTTTTGGGGTTCTTTTCCTTTTTCGTTGATGTTTTGTGTACTTTATTTCTCTGGATTGGCTAACTTTCAAAAGTTGAATAGTGAAGGGGAAAGATAATGAGTTCTGCTTGATGAATTTTGAGTTTGATACGATTGTGTGGTATCTAGATGGAGATACCTATCTGGAAGTGAGAAACGTGGGCATAGACTTTAGGAGAGAATGGTTGAATATATAGGTTAGGTGAGTCACCTATATCATGGTGATATATAAAATGACCCCTTTTTTTCTTGTAGCTTTCATAACATACACACACATATATTCAAAAAGATAAGATGGTTTTTCTTTTCACCTGAAATGTACATTATTTTTATTGCTTAATCATGAATAGAGATTCCCCATATGTACAGTTATTGGTAGTAAGAGAAAATTCAGGTTAAAAATCCATTATTGTTTTTGAAATTAAAGATTAATGGTTGACTTTTAAAAACTAATATTAAAAATAGTTTCAATATATTTGTGTGCATAATGCAAAAATGTCCTGGAAACGAACAATTCAAGCTAGATGTGAGTGCCATTATTGGAGTCAGTGTATTATCAGAGAGGAGTATTTTGTATTCCCTGAGTTTTGCAATAGTCATTTGAAATGTTAGTGGTGTCTTAACTTTGCAATAAAAATGAAAAAGTAAGATTATTGTGGGGCAACTAGGTGGTATATTGGATAGCACACCAGGCCTTTAGTCCATAAGACTTGAATTCAAGTCCAGCTTCAGATATCTTTTAGCTGTGTGACCCTGGGCAAGTCCTGTAGCCCTGTTTGCCTCAGTTTCCTCATCTGTAAACTGAGATGGAGAAGGAAATGGCAAACCAGACCATTATCTTTGCCAAGAAAGCCCCAAATGGGATCATGAAGAGGTGGATATGACTGAAATGAATAGCCACAAGATTACTGTAATCACACTATCATCTATAAGACATATATAAGATTTAAGTTTTAGTTTTCCTGTGTTATTTTTATATTAAATGAAAATTTTTGTTATTGATTTTATGTTGTATCATTTAACATAAAAATTATAGTATCTGAAACTATGGTACAGCTGTTTTATACAAAGCCTCTTGTGCTAAATATACTTGGTTTCAATGGTTTTCAAGTTGTTTTTTAGTAACTAGAAGCATTATTCCATTATACAGTATGAGATCAGAATAGTCAATTTGAGAAAGACATTTCTTTGAAGTTTTTCATTATACTTGAGAAACAAAGGATAAGCCCTAGGGGATAGCAAAGTCCTAGCAAATCAAAATCACGTGGACAAACAGAAAACCTTTTTTGTGCAAGTGAATTCAGGGTAAAATGCACATAAAGGATCACCTTGGAGAGGAAGAAAGTTCACCCAAAGATGGTATGTTCGGCCTGAGGGATCTATGTGCCAGGCAAGCTTGGTGGGGGCAAAGACCAAGACTGAGAGAAGGAATGAACTCTCTACTTGGTCTTGATTTTGTTTGTATATCGTGTATATGTACTTATATGCATACATGAATTCCCTAGTACAATATAAGCTCCTTGAGGAAGGGAAGTTTTTTTCCTCTTAGTATTCCTAACACCTCCTTCATAGTGTTCTTTTACAAAGAATGACTGCTTTATATATGCACCTTTTATTTTCCTATTAAGCAGTAGCAGGGGAGGCCCCTTCATCTCTGCTGCTCTCTCTCTATATCCCTGTGTCACTATACACAGCATCATGGATTTCTAGAGTCAGTAGCAGTTCTACATTTCCTGGTATGACAAAGGAATTTTCTCATTATCTGAACTTAATTTTAAGGAACCATACCTATGAAGGCAAAGACATTTCCACAGAGATATTTATTTGCATATCATATGTTTTAAATTTATCATCTTTGGTATTTTGCTCTTTAGTAAGTTGTTTGGTAAATTGTTTATTTTTATTATCTCCTTTAGTAAATAACATTTTTCTTTGAATTTGAGAAAATTTACTTTTTTAAATGTAATACTCTTTAGGTGATAATTTTCCTTTTTATTGCCTATCTGACTTCATATTAATATATCAGTAATGTTAATAATATTAACAGCTATTATTAATAGCTTATAAAGCCAATAATTGCTGGATTTATGAAGTGGAAGATACTTTACATTTATTAATTAATTTGATCCTCACAACAACCCCTGTGAGACAGATGCTATTCTAATCTCCATTTTACAGATAAGGAAACTGAGACATAGAGAGCCCCCCCCTTCCCCCAACCCCCTGCCTTAGGCTACACAGCTAGGAATGGTCTGAGGAAAGATTTGAACTCAGGTCTTCCTAACTCTTGTTCTCTGTCTTTGGGTTCCTCCTAAGCTGCCTCATATTAAGTATTGAGGCTTTTTAATTATTTAATTGGAATATTAGATTTATAATGAACATTTTCTTCCCTGTTCTTATTTCTATAACAGCTAACAGTAGAAATTAAATAGTATTTCTAAAATTACAAAATGTTTTCCATGGACTTCTGAGGTAGATAATTCAAATATTATTATTTTTCTCTTACATCTTCTCATATGAGGCAGTTGAGGGTACGGTAGTACCGTTGTTATTGAATAACTAGCATCATGCAGCTATTAGCTGTCCTAGCTAGAATTTGAACCTGGGACTCTTCTGACTTCAAGAATAGTTGTCTTTCCATATAGCGAGGATTGGAACACAAGGCTGTCCTAATTTCTAGCCTAGTATTCTTTCCATTAATCTACCCTTGCTGCTATAATTTTAGTTTCGCTTTCAAAGGTTAATTTGTTCACTCAGTAGATTTTAGGGTTTCTCACCAGAGGTGATTTCTGAGCTGGAAAGTGATGTGACCTTGCAATTTGTTATTTTTATAGGGTGGAGAAGTTTCCCTGGGCTGTTTCTATGAAAGAGATCAAAGTAAAATTGATCTGACATCTTTCCTGTGAGATCCTGTAATTTGGTAGTTCTTGTATTTTCCTACCATGTAATGATTGATGTATATTTGATCCGGTGACGTTTTGCCTTGGATGAAAATGGACAAAAACTCCTGCTTTGGATGTTGACTTGAGATGGAGAAAGCTGTATAGTTTTGTTATTATTATTATACAGTATCATTAGAATCCACAAAGCAATAGTTTCCAGCATTTTGTACTTTTCCATTTGGCAACATTTGTTTCTTTTTCCTTCATCCTGAATGGAATTGACATGAACCTGTTTGGACTTCAACATATCTGAGCTTCATGGTATTATTTTCTGAAACATTGATCTTAGAAGCACCAGTCAGAGGTTTTATAGATGATAAAAGACAATAAAATAATTTCTGTGATGTTATTTTTTCCTCTTTTATTTTTGTAATCTAACAGCAGGCATAGTTGTTTTCCAGCTTTCTCATTGCAGGAAGTCCCCAAGTACTTGTCAGTTGGAGACAGTCAGACATAGAGAGATCAACTAGGCAAGAGCTAAATGTGGAGCTCTTATTAGTGAACTAAATTTATAGATTTAGGATTTTGGGACTTATAGGCTATGGTAAATATGCAGTGTCCAATACAAAAATTGACTTGAATCCAATATAGAAATTATGCCCAGCATATTGTAGGAGCTTAGTGAATGTAAGTTTCAATTGGATGGAATTGAAATAGGTAAGATAAGAGGGTGTGTGTGTGTGTGTGTGTGTGTGTGTGTGTGTGTGTGTTGTGTGTTTTAAGTGTAAATTATGGAAAGTCTTAAATACTGCATTGAGGAGTTTGTTTTTCAGTTACAGATTAGGGAGATATTTATGAATTCTTGAGTAGGAGATTGACATGGTGAACTATCATAAAGTTCTAGGATAATTTTCAAATTAATTTGGCCCTATATAGAGTAGATATAAAGAAAAATTTATATTATAAAGAAATCCGCACATCATCCTTAATAAATTTAAATTATTATGCTTAATAAAATTGATTGTATCTGCCTTCTATTTTAATTCTCTATAAATTGTACACCTTATAAAGCATAAACAGAAAAGAATCTGTTCACTTTTTAAAATTCAGCAATTATTTCTTTAATACCTACTATGGCTTACTAATGCCCTGTTGCACTTATGGCCTTCGGGCCACTTGTGGCAGGTCAGAGGATTTGAGCTTGGAGGGGAGGGCCTTGAAAAATGTAGAGGAAAACAACCTTTGTATGTTAAGAGGAAATCCTTTGGCATGCTGCAATCAGCAAGTGGGCTGTCAGTGGCCTGTGGGTTGCGCAGGTCTTTATTAGGCCTTTGGAAGATATAAAAGTGAAGAAGATATTATTCCTTATATTAAGTAGTTTAAAGTATAATGTCCTAACTCCTAAAGGAGAAAAAATATAAGGAAAATGCTTTTTCAGAGTTCAGAGTTGGGAAGATTGAATCTACTTGGACAGGTCAGTGAAGACTTCCTTGAGAAGCTAGCATTCAAGTTTGGCCTTAAATATATTAAGAGAGAAGAACAGGAGAAAAGAAAAGTCTGGATAATAGTACGAATTTGAAGAAGAAAAACTAATCAACTTTGACTGTATCATTGAATATATTGAAATCAATAATTAGAGAGAATGCTGGAAAGGTGGTTTGGGGCTAGATTTTCATAGAGGATCTTTGAATGTCAGCCTAAGGAATATCAACTTCATTTATTCACAGGGTATTCTTTCAAGGATTTTTACATGAGAGATGAGGGGTAACATGAATCAGAGCTGTATTATACTATTACTATTAGATTATACATTATCAATCTTTAGAGTGGATTTGGGAGGGGTGGGTTAAGTCTGGAGGTGGACAAAGTAGTGAGGCTGTTGTACTTGTCAGCCAAGTCCTAATAAAGGCTTGAACTGAAGTGATAGCCATGGGAAAAACAGGGAAGAAGATTGACTTAAGTTATACTATGAAGTTAGAACTTCTTAGGCCTTCATTCATTTCTTGGTTTTTCTCCTAGATCCACTTCTGACTGTGGACTTTCTTTCGCTCCAGCTGCCTTCCCTCCTCCTTTGCCCCTTTTATATATTACATTGTCTTTCTCCCATTAGGATGTAAGATCTTTGAAGAGAGGGACATCCTTATATGGGGCTGACAGGTAGTAGGCATTCTGTAAATGCTTAGTCCGTTCTTTTCCCCCTTACCAATTAAGCAAAACTCCTGATGTATAAGTACTTATTATAATAAATATCTATTTGTTATAGATATGGTCCATCTTCTCCATAATAGATATCAATTTTTATAAGTAATGAATTATCTTTCCACAGTTAATTCCTTGCCCCACATATACACTCAAGTTGTCAACTCTTGTCCTTTCTACTTTCATTCTTTTGCATACATTCCCTTCTCACTTATCCCCTACCTTGGTTCAGTCTCACATCGTGCCTTGTCATTGTTTGCTAATTGATCTCTTGTGTCAAGACTCCCCACACCAACCCACTGTCTATGCAGCAGAAATATCACCAAAGTGATATTTCTTTTAAGTATAGACCTGACAATGTCACTCTCCTCCTCAGTAAACCAGTGACTGTCCCTGGTCCCTGAAACATAAAATATAACTTCTGTTTTGGGGGCTTTTAAATTCAGTCAGTCTGCAGCCATTTAGTAAGAAAAATAACTCACATTTCACTCTATGCCAGTCACTGTGATAAGTGCTTTACAATTTTTTTCTCATTTGATCCTCATACAAACCTGAGAACCAGGTGTTATTACCGTCCCCATTTTACAGAAGAGAAAATGGAAACCAATGAAGATTGAAATGACTTCTGTAAAGTCACACAGCTCATTAAGTGTCAGAGGCTGGGTTTGACATCCGTCTCCCTGACTCTAGGCTCGGTACTCTGTCACTATGCCCCCTAGATACCTGATATGTGCTAAGCAATGTGCTAGGGCCGGGGGGGAAAAGAAAAGCCAAAAAATTCATTTACTATTCTCAAAAATTTCTAATGAGAGAACATTTAAGCAGTATTCTCTTTCTGCCCTACGTACTATGTACAAGCAAGATGAAAGTATGTTCATGTCAAATCTAGCTTCATCTTACAAAGTTATTTCAAAATATTACTATATTAATAGTTTCATTTGATCTGAAAGTAAAAAGTCATTAATTATATGAATTGAATTATGCAAAATAATTTAATTTAGATATTTTAACCAAATTTCTTGGTTTAGACTCTGTTTTGAATTATTCTAATTTCACCTCTTGGTCCTCATCCCTGTTCCAAACAATAAATTGATTTTCTCCCTTAGCTACCATTAATTTCAGTTTAAGATAATATCAAAAACAGACTCTTAATACACATAATAATCTTTAGTTTTTTTAGGGCTAGCATTAATATCCTTTTATCAGAGTGATAAATGTAATCTTTAGCACAAGTATAAAAGCCATTTTATAGAACTACTATTTGATCTCATATTCTTTCCCTATTTATCAGTTAGCTTTTTGTAGCCAAGTATATTTATCTATTTATCATGTTTTGGTCTCTTTTACATTATTACCAAAGAAAATATTCCCCAGGATATGGAATTGCACTGTATTTTTTTCTAAAACTCACTAATTAAGTAATGTTCGTTACTCAGTACAGTACTCCTAACCAAGTATGTATTTAATACATATTGAATGGTGGAATGATTTCTGGCCTTCATTCAGTGGTGATAAGTTTTGAGATCCCAACTTGTATAAACAGTTTTCCATTTCATGTTGAACTAATTGACCTTTGAAGTCTTTTTCAATTTTGAGTCTTAATTATTCTTTGATTTACATGGCCTTCCTCTGATCTCTTTTGCATAGAAATAGTTGTAAATGGATCAAATAGAATTGATAATATGTTCCAGTGTAGATATGTGTACCACCATTTTTGACTAGTAACAATTTCATACGTTGGAACAATCTTAAGTTTTGTTACGCTTGAGTCAGAAAAAACCATTCTTGTTACAATAGTGGTTTACTTTAACGTACTTAATATAGAATGGAAGAGATTTCCTATCAGAACTCAGTGACTATAGCCAGAAGTCATTTTGGGGTGCCATTTCCGGTGGACCTGAGCATTTTTAAAGTAGAAAAAAGTAGAGTTAATAAATATTTAAAATACTGGAATCAGACAATCAGTGGGAATATCTGTAAAATTTCAATTAATGCTCAGGATAGACAAAAGTCATTTTACTTAGATATATGTCACTGCACTCAAAACCATAAAATACTGTTTCCTTAAAACTTTTTCTGGGGTATAGTTCCACACTTTTAACCACAGAGGTTCTCTGTATATCTGTTGGTCTCTGTATCCGTCTACATCTGTCTGTAAAAATGTGTGTAGACCAAAGTGAATGAATGTACTTCTCCTTTCTGTAGCAGGTTTCTCCCAACCTCGTTTGTCCGGTTGCTCATTTGATAATAACAATTTACCTTCTACTTTCGTAATCATGCAGCGCTAACATTTAACACTGATAATGGGAAGCCCCTTAGAGGTCATTCAACCCGGCATTCCAGAGAACAGCGGGCATCCTGTGTATCAGCCTGGAGCTCACTGCTGCGGAGCGTCCAATAGACACAGGAATGTAGGGAGCGTACCCACCCAGTGTCCGGACTGGGGCTACCAGTGGAGAAATATTGAGTAAGTTATCTTCTCTTAGGGAGACGTCCGTTCTTCTTTCCTATTCATTTTATTGGTTCATTACCCCACTCTGTACACACCTACTTCTCTGTAATTCATCGTTGTTGTTCTGTTGTTTTTAGTGTTATCTGGCTCCTGGGTGACTCCCTTGGGGCTTTCTTGACAAAGATACTGGAGTGGTTTTCCATTTCCTTTTCTAGCTCATTTTACAGAGGAGAAAACTGAGGCAAACAGGGTTAAGTGACTTACACAGAGTCAGGCCACACATAGTTGTCTGAGGTCGGATTTGAACTCCTCCTAATGAGTCTTCTATAAATGTTTTCCTTTGGTATTACTCTGTTTATAATATCCTAGCAGAAATAGGCCCTCTTCAGGGAGGCAAACAGGCAGCTTGCCTAGATGCACCATTTTCTCCTTCAGTTTCCTTCACTTCCTGGCTCTGCTTTCACCTAGACCCCATACAGACATACATAAACTAAATAGGAGATAAGAAATACCTTTTGTAGAGCCAAGCAAAAGACTTTTCAGTGGAGGGAAAAAGAGGGGAGCTGAGAGAAAAACATGAAACTTACTCTCATCACATTCAACTAAAGAAAGCAATAAAATGCACACTCATTTTGGTATGAAAACCTATCTTATAATACGGGAAAGTGGGGGAGAAGCGGCTAAGCAGGGTGGGGGGGATAATGGAAGGGATGGCAGTGGGAGGAGGGAGCAATATGAAGTCAACACTCTTGGGGGGGAGGGACAAGATCCAAAGAGAGAACAGAAGCAATGGAGGGCAGGATAGGATGGAAGGAAATATAGTTAGTCTTACACAACACAACTATTATGGAAGTCATTTGCAAAACTACACAGATATGGCCTAGGTTGAATTGCTTGCTTCCCAAAGCAAATGGGTGGGGAGGGAGGGATGGGGAGAAGTTGGAAGTCAAAGTTGTAGGAACAATGTCGAGTATTATTCTTATTACTAGGAAATAAGAAATACAGGTAATGGGGAATAGAAATTTATCTGGTCCTACAGGACAAAAGAGAAGATGGCAACAAGGGAAGGGAGAAATGTTAGAAGAGAGGGCAATTGCTGATAAGGGCAATTAGAATGCTCGGCGTTTTGGCGTGGGGGAAGGGGAGAAGTGGGGAGAAAATTTGGAACCCAAAATTTTGTGAAAATTAATGTTAAAAGTTAAATAAATAAATTTTTAAAAAAAGAAGAAATACCTTTTGTGATGCCCATGAGGTATGGTCACTTGAAATGTCTCTTCTAGAGTGGCCAGATTTTGAATATGCAATCTGAATTTGTCTCCTCTCTCAAAATCTAAGTTTGCCATTGATCTGTTTCATACAGATAATTCTGATTTCTAGTTTTTTACTTTCTGAATTTATCCAAGCTTAGTTAGGTAGATCAGTTTTATATTTCATTAAGTTGTCCAGGAAAGGAAACCTAAATAATAGTAATAGTCATTGTTTATCTAGCATTTAAGATTTGTAAAGCTTTTGCAGATTTTCTCTCATTTTATCCTTACAACTACCTTTGGAGGTGGCTATTCTAGCTTTGCTCTAAGAAGTGCTCACATGTTCATTCATAGTCCTAAGTCCCTCCAAAACTATTGCCCAAAGTGGTTACTTAGATTATTTAGCAAATGATGATTATCACTTACCCTGAGATGTTTCAGGAGGTATATATGGCCTTTAAAAGGTGTTGTCACCACTTAATATTTTCAGATTTGCAGATTGAATCTTTAATAGAGGTTTATTTAACCATCAAGATTACTCATCCTGTAACTTGATTTGCTGTCTTCATGTGGCAGATATATATTTCACTGACATGGTGCAAATCACTTCCGGTACTTCTTGGGACTGAAGTAATATTGCCAGAAGAAATTGTGAATTCTTTCACAAAATTTTGCTGAGAATTTAGAAAATATTGCTAGGAGTCTTGGGAGAGAAAATGAAGACCTTAGGAATGCAGCTGCTGCTTTCATCATTGATTTAAAGCAAAGACTTTAAGAAGAGAAAAGAAATATGGGAAGTGAATACCTTGTTAAAATAGAATTTATATTTCTAGATCACAGCTTAAAATAAAGGAATGCGAGACATCTGCCATAGGTGGAAGGTATATGTGTGTGTGTGTGTGTGTGTCTGTCTGTCTGTCTGTCTGTGTGTGTGTGTGTCTATGTCTTTGTGTCTGTCTGTGTGTCTGTGTGATCTTTCAAATGTATTCATAAGGAAGGTTATGGGAGAAAACAACCTGTATCTAGTCACCAAGAAAGATTAAAAAAAATTAGTTATATAATCTTAAAAGAAGAATAGCTATTGAAATACATAGAGGTTCAGAAAACTGCCATTAATTTTTTTAATAGCATTATTTATTTATATACATTTGTACCATGTGTGGGTAACAAGGTGAACTAGAAATTCTGACACAAAGAAGCAAACTTGATCTCAGCAGTATCACTGAAACTTGATGGAATGAAATATATATTATGATTGAAATGTGGTTCTGAAATTATCTCTATTCAAAAAAAAGGTAAAGAAGGATGGTGGACAAATTGAATTTTAAATGCTGAAGATATATGAGGAAATCTAAGAACAAAAATGGGAAAGCATTGCATGTAGCAGTCTAGTGATAATTAATAGAATAGAAATGAAAGTAATTTTCTCAGTAGCTTGTACCTAGGGGGACCTAGGTAGAATGGTTGATAGCACTCTGTGCCTGAAGTCAGAGAGGTCTGAGTTCCTATCTAGCCCAGATCCTTGTTACTGGTATGATTCTCGGTAAGTCTCTTAGTTGCTGACTGCCTCCGTTTTCTCACCCATAAAATATAGCACCTATCTCCTTGTTGTGGGGGATCAAATGAGATAATTGTAAATAAAGCTTGTTGCACGGTCCTGGGCACGTAGTAAACATTATATAGATGTTACTCGTATTCTTACTATTCTGCAGACCACCTTGGGATAGAAAGAAGGCACAGATGAGGAGTTCAGGAAACAGATTACAAGGCTGGGTTGGAGGCAACATGTAGTAATGATAATGGATTGAATTTATTTGAACATCTTTTAGAGGTCTCTGTCTGCCAAAAGCAAAGTAACTAATAATTTCTTTGCTTGCCATGATGTTAATTCCTTCAAAAAGAAGAGAAATCAACAAGGATTCAGTTCTCACCAACAAGGACAATGTGGTTTCCAGAGGGAAGGGATGGGAACTTTGAAGGAAACTTTTCATTACAACCTAAAATTTGTGATTAGGAGAACAAATTTGACTGCAGATTTGCATGCACGTTAGATTTTGGGAGAAGAGATTTCAAAGTGTTCACAGAATGGTAGTATAGTAAAGGCTGGATCCCATGTACTAAAATTCCATGAGTGATCCCATGTCTAGGAGAAATAGGAATGAATGAAATTCAGAAAATACAAAGAGAACAATTCCAATGGAGGTAACTGTATATATACCCATAGTTAGGCATTTAACAACTAACTTGATAGTAAAAACTAAGTTTCTAGAAACAAGGACAAATAGCAAACCATTCCTACTAAAGCATGATATAATCCTATAAGAATAGGGTCAAAATGTAAACTGATAAAAGCATATTTAAAGATAGGTAGGTGGAGAGATAAACACATTGCTTACTGAGAGCTAGACGCTATGCTAAGGCCAGGGGATGCAGTCAAGAAAACAGTCCCTACCTTGAAGGTCCTCATATTCTAATGGGGAAAGACAGTGATGATTTAAGGTTTACGTATACGTAGGTATGATGTGGAGATGATATCCTTTCTTCACCTTCCTTTATTTCCCTTCTTTTCTCATTTAGGCCAAGATCTATGGGGATTAACTCATAAAACTGGAATAGTTAAAGTTAAATAACAAGTGAAATTAAAAAAAAAACCTTAAGTGTTGCATGGTAAAATGTAAACAAATACCTTGGAAGATGAAAATATGTGCTAGAAATTTTTTTGACTGCTACCAAGTGGTTTATGATTAAGGAGCAGATGTATACACCATGTTTGTGATTAAAGATGATTTAATGGTGCAGTAAAAGGTATGTGCATTTAAGGCATATTTTAAAAGTTAACACTGTAACTATTCTGTTTAGCATTTATGAGTGGGAGTACTTACACTTCCAGCTTTAAGTATCTATATTTCTCTATGACAAGCTGAAAGTTGCAAAAGGAAGACATGGTTGCAAAAGACATATTGACATGTGAATTTCTTTATTATTGGTAATGGGATGCACAAAACTTTAAGAAAAACAATATAGAAGCTAATGAAATACTGAGCTTAAGTAAGTCATTAAAGGAACCTCATAATGAGATTTTTCAATTATACTATAGATATTTTTATTGTAGTAGGAAAATTTAGAGCTGTACCTGTTGTTTAAAAAGGTTTTCTACACAGAAAAGTTAAAACATGATGCACTCACCTTTAAAAATTAATAAACATTTATCAACCATCTACTATGTGCCAGGTGTATGCTAAGTACCAGGAATGCCCACCCACCTGCCCCAAAAAGGGCCAAAACAGTCCCTGTTCTCAAAGAGGTCACATTCTAAAAGGAATTAACTTTTCAGTAATAGTAATTACAATATGTGGGCAAATATTGAAATAAAAACCAAGTAACCTGTGGGTAAATGTAAGAAAAGACAGAAACCTGAGAAAAAAACGTCTTTTTTTCCCAAAACAATTTGTGAAGTGTTTTCTTCCAAGATTTTACAGATGAGAAAAGTAGTGGATGGTATTTGAACATATATGTAGGGTTTTTTTAATACTGGTTTTCATGTTATATTTTCAAATGAAATTGATGCTCCCTCCTATGAAATACTGTACTCTTTAAGAGTAACTTTAGAGTTTTCAAAGTCATTGTGAGATAAGACTACAGTTAAATTAGGTCATGTATTTTATATTCAGGATCTGCTTAATAAGATTTATTGGTGGAGTTGAGTTATGGGAGTGAGCCTAGACATAGCCAAATTTCTTCTTTTACTTAGTGAAATGATTAACATTATTTATCCTAGAAATAAGTGGAAGCTATCTTAAGTTTTTGAGTAGAGGAAATTATTTTTGCAGCTGTGTGGAGATGGATTGGAAAGGTGAGAAAGTGGAAGTACAGAGCTCAGTTTGGGCTCTTCCATAAGTCCTCTAAGTGAGAAGGATGAATAAGGGTCATGGAAGTGTGAGTAGGAAAAGTGGGATGAGAGATGCTGTGGAGGACAAATCAATAGAACTTGCCAACTCATTAGTATGATGGAAGAGATCATCAAAAAAGTCAAAGATAGGTCTGAGGTTTTGAACCTAGATGGCTGGAATGTTAATATCTTTCACAAAAATAGGAAAGTTAGGAGAAAGACAGATCATGGGGAAAGATGATGAATTCCATTTGGGGCTTTGTCAGTTTGGTGTAGCAGTAGGATGTTGCTCTGGAGCTATCCAAAGGGCAACTTGAGATGTGACACTGGAATCCTCATGAGAAATTACAGGAAGGTAATTGATTTCTCCCTTATCTCTCTTCTTGCCCATTTACAATCTAGAGTGAGTGTGTGTGCATAAATGAAAGAATGAATATATATGTGTGTATATACATACACGTACACACACATATATATATGGAAGTAATTTTACAAATCTGATGTTATTCCCCTATTCAAGCTCCAGTGGTGTGCTTTTACCTCAAGAATCAAATATAAACTCTCCTGCTTGTCATTTAAAGTCCTTCACAACCTATCCCCTAACTTCCTTTCCATCCTTGCTACCCGTTGTTCCCTCCATGAACAGAATTAGTTGGCTCATTTTGTTTACTTACTATTCTTCATGCCCGGCCCTCCATCTTCATGTCCTCTCCTCAGCCTCTCCCCACTCTCCCTCCCATGGCCATGCCTCGAATACACTTCCTCTTCCTCTTTATCTCTGAGAATTCCTAGATAGCTTCAAAACTCAACTCACAGGACATGTTCTATGTGAAATCTTTTCTAATACCTTTAGTTACTAGTGCCTTCCTACCTAAAATCACCTTGAATCTATTTTTCATCCATTTTTCCATACTTAAATATATCCATGTTGACTTCCTCAACCAGAATGTAAGTTCCTTGGGGGAAAAAAAGCCTTTTTAGCCTTTTTCTTTGTATTCTCTATTATCTGGTACATAGTAAGTATTTAATAAATGCTTGTTTTTTGAATTGGTTTATTTGGAAGGCTTCTTATAGAGGGGATAAATTAATGGATAAGAACACATGATGTCCTCACAAGAAATTGCAATGAGGGAAGAGAAGACTTCCTAGAACAAAAGCTTAGAAAGTACACTATAGCTAGAGTATTAGAAGTGGAGATAAAATGTAAAGGAGACTGAGCAAAGATTATATTACTATTTTTTAAAATTAACTTAATATTGAGTCATATATAAGGATTATGAACTAACATATTATATTGAGAAAATGCAATTACAATAGTTTGGAATATAGGACTTGAGAAAAGTTAAAGAGATTTGAAGTTTTTTAAGTGGATTGATACTTTTATTCATTGAGTTACTCAGTCTATAAAAGCTTTCCCCCACTACTATAATAAGGGGGAAGGTGTAAATTTTCATAGGAAAAGCTAAGTTTGAGAGGTGATAAATAAAAAAGAAACTCATAATATCGTTATTTCATGAGTATAGTAGAGAGGTAGTGCACAAAAGTCAAAAGGAAAAGGTGGTATACAACATGTGTGAGAGAGAAATCCTGGAGGATGTGACTAGGTCTCTAAACTCCCTTAGATACTACTGTTTTCTTTGATTCGGTGGAGTAGCTAATTAGCAGTTCTCTCTTTCATAAATCATTATAAGGAATACACATACCAGCTAGTTTCCATTTCCTTTCCATAGAAAACAATATAAATGTATGGAAATTTTAAAATTAAACTTGTGAAATTAAAGTTGTGTATTAGGATGAGCCAGTGACATTGAAACAGGTTATGATATCTTTTTCTATGCAATTTTTGACAAACTAATTATGTAATCATGTACAAGTGATCATTCAGGTATTTTGACTCAACAGACTCAGAAAAGGTTTTCTTTGCAAGACTTTGTGTTTGGTCTTAATGTTATTCCTGGTTAAACAATATAGGTTAGATCTAAGGTATTCCTTCTTTTCTTATGATGTTATGAAAGTGTTACATTTATTCTGTGTTCTTGTAAAATTGCATTCCTATATCATACCAGAATGTGAAAATAAGTGTTATATAGACCAGCTCGATAAAGCCATAAACTCAATGAGTTATGATACCAATTAAACTGACTTTTTCTATGTTAAATGTCTTTTGACTATTTCTAAAGAAATGCCTCAAGAATCAAACGTATTTGTAATGCTCCTGCTTTCTTTGTCATTGTTTACAGTGTGTTATGTACATGGTGTAATCCATCAGCCAACTTTAATTTCACAAGCTATTCATTGTGTTTAAACAGTGCCTTTTCTATATTAAATATTTATGGCCATCTTTGGGAAGAATACATTAAAATGGCAGATGGGGGTAGTTTTAAACATTTCCTTGATTGAAAGCAAGGGACCCCTTGTGTATTATAGCCTGCTTTCAAAGAAAGTTCATAGTATCTGATAATATTCCAAGGAGGCAAGAATTCTTCCAATTCCCAGCACTGTGATTTCAGAAAGCAATGACTGCTAACAATCTTCATGCTTCAGCAACTGCCATTTTGAAATCATTTACAAGGGCAGTGAAGAATAGTGAACAAAAACATTTACAGTTGTATTGCTTATTAATAATTCAGAATGAGTGTGCCTTATTTACATTAGGTTTTTTGTGACAGTAACAGATACATAGAAAAATTGAATATTTTACTTATTTTGACCAAGAGGTTGCTTCTGAAGTGGTATATTACTTTTTCTTTTTTAAAGAAAGGAGGTATATTTTCCCTGTGCTATTTTTTCCCATTTCTAGAATGCCACTAAATTGAAGTTACAAATGATTAGTTTTATGGTATTTTTGGACTGTATTTTTCTCTGATAGTAAAAGTATTGGAGAAATAAATATCTTATGTGATGTTTATCTCAACTTTCAGAAAGTCTCCTGGATTTCCAAATTGTACATGTGAATGAATGTATCTATGTAGCTATTTGTAAGAAGATAGTTCCTTTATAACACTCTATTAAGTATACCATTTTTTTTACTTATGATGACACAATATTAACCAGGTTTGTTTGGGTTTTTTTACTCATTTTTGGTTCATAACATCTATGCCAAGGAGAGCATATGTTTCATGTCAAAGAGAAAAAAGACTATCTTTGAATAATTTATTTCAGATTCACTCAACTGTTTGAGCATTGTGATGATAAAATGTTAAAAACCACAAGCCAGGAATTTAATCATTTAGGATTATCTCCAATGCAGGCACTACCCAATTTGTAAACAAGTTGTGTTGAGTTACAGGAACCATAATATTTAAATGCCAAAATGTACCTTAGAGGTTATGTTATCCAAAATCCTTATTTTACAATTGAGAAAACTGACGCCCAGATTAAGTGACTTGCTCATGAACAAGTATTTTATGGCCAAGTCATAAGTAGAATCTAGATCTGATGTCTAATCCAATACTTTCTCTGCTGTTTTCCTAAAAATATAGACATTCATTATGTTATTTGATTTTTTTCAGTAAAAAAATTACAAACCTACAACTATTTTAGCATATAATATAGTCAGATAAAATGTGTTATTAGTCATTTAGAATGTCATCAACATTTATGACACTCTTGCTGTAGGAAAACACCTCAAATTCTAGTTCTGGATTCCAGCATGGAAGAAATATCATGTTGATCTTATCCAGTGAGTCTCAAGTCTTTAGTTTGGAAACCAAAACATCCCTGATGAACAAAGGAATGGAATGTAATTTAGCAAGGCATTTGCCCAGTGGAGTAAGCAATTGATGTAACACTGACACCATGAATAATACTTTAATGTTCCCTGAAGTAGTATTTTTAAAATATGGAAAAGAAAAAAATTCCACTGTGATAAAAAAAAATTCTCATTTGAAATAGGCACCTACTAAGTAGTGTTAGAAAGACAAAACACCAAATCCTAGCCCTCAAAGAACTGATATTCCACTAATAGGGAATATAATATTCTTAAATAAATAAATACAAGGTAATTTGACAAAGGAGACAGCACTAACATCTAATGGCATCAGGAAGAACTTCACAAAGAAGCTGCCACTGAGCTAAATCCTGGCGTGAAGATGAGGCATATTTCAGGCATAAAGATAAAAAACGACATGTTAAATTTGGGGAAAATTCACCCAGGTTAGGACACAGTGACACTAGTTAGGGGACTAATGTGAAATAAGTTTAGAAGCAAGATTGGAACCTGACTCTGCAGGGTCTTAAATGCTAGGCTAAGTGGCATTTCACTAGGGAGCCGCTGAAGGTTTTTGAGTAGGGGGAACTGTCTGGTGTGACTTGAGCCTTAGGAAGTTTGTTTTGATGGTTTTATAAAGGAATGGATTGGAAAGGCTGACCAGGAGCAGGCATTTATTTCAGTTTGACAACAATTACAGCTGTCCAGGTGAGAGTTGATGAATGCATTGTAAATGTATTGAGTTGGAGAGGGCTGGTACAAACGCAAGAGATGTGGAAATAGGGTCAGTGATTGGACATGGAATTAAGGATGGGTATAAGGAGAGGAAAGAGTCGCAGATGGTGTTGCTTCCAAAGCTGAGTAGCTAAAGGGATAGAAAGGAACAGGATGTTTGGATGAATATGGATTTAGCACTGAAGATGATTGTCTTATTTTGAGAATGGTGAGTTATGATGCTAATAGGACATTCAGACTCTGTGTGGTTCAAAGGCATTATAGCGAACTATATGGGCTTGGAATTATTACAATTCATATACTATTTGAACCTGTAGAATTAGCAAATGATATTGAGAGGATATATTTAAAAGTGAAGTAGGTACAAGACAAGGCCTTGGAAAGGAAGGAGACAAGTATTTGCTAAGGGCCTCTGTGTGCCAGACACTTCATGGATATATTATTTGATCCTTAAAGCAATGCGAGAAAATATTATTAATATTATTCCCATTTTGCTGTTGAGAAAACGAAGGCAGAGCTTGTATCTGAGACTGAATTAGAATTTGTGTCTTCCTGACTGCCTTTTGCTTTGGGGGGGCACCTATGCTTGGTGAACAGAAGCTTAGCGTACTTCATCTCCAGGTCTTTAATATCCACGCCATATCTACACTCTGACCATAATCCTCACACCCCAACCCCTGTCATCCCCTCCACCAACCTCCCACCTCCATCCTGCAATCTTAGATTTCTTTAGGCTGTCAGTATTCTTGCTGTTATCTTCATTTCCCTCCATCTCAGCCTTGGGATCTATCTGCTCAGTCCCCTGATTCTGATCACTGAGCTCGTGCTTTCCCTTGTCTAGAAGTAGACCATATCCACTCCCTGCGTCCCTACTCCTCTTCTCTTCAACTCCCCTTTCTGTACCATTTTCTCCCATGTAATGGAATCTTCTCAAGGGCATGGACTGTCTTGGTTGCTGGTGTTTGTATTCTCAAAGAGCCTAGTACATACATGGCAAACTTCTAGTAAGTGCACCATCCACAGATGGTGTCTGTCTGTCTCTCTGTGATCGGCAAAATCAATTTTTCTTAAGTATCATTTTAAAATGTACAAATCCTATATAAATTAATATTTGTGAAAAATAACCAGAAGATACAAACTCTTATTACTGTGAGTTACCTGGATGCTGAACTATTTCAGTCTTACAAAGGTGTGAAAATGTTTTAAGATGTTGGTAACAGACAATCATTGAAATTTCCTATACAATTTTATATACTCTGAACATTGTTCACTTTAGAAATTTAAAAATGTAAAAAGTTTAAGGATTCTCTAAGAAATTTCAGTATAGTCTACGTGAGTTTATTCATGTTAATGACAGAAGTATTGGTGTGGATAATTCAAAATAGTGAACAACCCAAAAATCATTTTGCTTTGGAAATTGATTTTATATGTAGATATGAACAGGACGCATATTTAGAATTAACTTTTAAAAAATACATCAAATTACGCTGTAAAGCTCTGATAGTGCCCCCTACTTATTCTTTTCCCTGTTTCTCATGCTGAAAAATGGACTGTATCATCTCTTAGGCTGATAAAGAATACAGGCATAAAGAACTTCTCTCTTTACATACTGTTCAAGAAGGAATTTGTTTTGCCTAACTGCATATTTTTCACAAGGACTTTTTGTTGTTGCCTCTCAATATATGGCTTAGAGTGGGAGGGAGAGAAAATAGATTTTTGTTAATTCAAAAAATAAAATTTAATTTTTTAAAAAAAGAAAGTTATTTGTTTTCACTTTCCATGGATGCAGAAAGGCAGCTATTTTAGCTCAAAAACCTGGACCTTAGCTATCAACTCCTGCTCCTCATTTTGTAGACAAGCAGTGGAAGACTCAAAGAACTGAAGTTTTTTTTACCCATTATACAGTCAGTAAGCAGTAGTTTGGATTTTAGCATAGATCTTCCAACTCCAAATCCAGTCTGTTTTCTGCTCCACTACATTTCCTTCTAACTTTTGCTGGGCGACAGTAAACAAAGATTAAATTTATTTTTTTTTTAAAGTTAGACATAATTGATAACACTATCAAAAATCAGAATATTAGTTGAATTACTGAATAAAGAATTATTATATAACTAAAACTGGAGAATCAAATTTAAATGTCTTAATTTTAGCACTTTTGCCTGATATAATAACATATTCACTGTCAAGTCTAGAAGCATTATAAATATGTGATTGGCAGTTGCCTTAGGCAGAAATTTTTTACTTGATCCAGTGAGATAAAAGTAATTAAGGAATATGTAAACTGATGAGTAATTAAATCCATGTGAAGCATTTTGTAACTAATTGCTATGTTCGAATCACAGATTGGTTTCTATTTGTTAAGGTAAATGTATATAATTACACAGTTCTTATTTTCCTTAATCTGAATTCATCCTAGTTGGGTGAATATTTTTTTAGCCACCATTAATTCTTATTATTTTGTACTTGTTTTGAGTGAAAGGTAATTTTCATTCTTTGTAACTTTTAGACTGTTGAAATAAAGTAGCTTTTAGTGTCACTGACTAATTTTATAGGCATTTAAAATTCCCCTATTTTACGTGTACTGTTCTGAAAGTTTTTAATTGGAAAATATTTTGTTTTATTATTTATTCCTGGTAATATACAGAATGCTATACTGAATTTGACCCTGATTTCCCACATTCGGTAAGCAAGTTATGATTTAGAAGAGGATAATCCAAGGGCCGCAGGAATTAAAATAAATGCTGTAGACTTGGGCTTTAAAGGGTAGTTCTGAATGATTCACCATTGCAGCTCAGAGCATAAGATCTAACCCCTACATGTGTAGTCATTGGAGTGCTTTGCAAAGGCATTTCCATTGTACAGACATCTCTTGGCAAAAAATAAAACAAAACACCCTATGGTTTGTCATTTAATATTCTGGTTCAAGGATTGGCCTCTGTATATTTGGTCCATGGGTTCTTAAATATTTGATACTTTTTTTTTAACCACAACAGCCACCACTGTACATGATCCTTATGACTAAGGATGATTTCATTTTTTTTTCATATCCCCACCAAAACACAGTGCTTTGCCCATGATAGGTATTTAATAAATATTTGTTGAATTCAATTGGAAGTTATTGTTGTTTGCAAGATAAGCTGGGTGGTGGGCTTTGACGCGTTTATTTCAATAAACCTGAAGCCAGTTTTCCAGAAAATCATGATAATTTAGAGCTTGATGGTTAACTCCCACCCACCCGCTCTCACCCTCATTCCCAATACCTGGCTCAAGACCTTGTGCATAGTAAGTACCAAATAAGTGTTGGCTGAATGGATGGATGAATGATTTCTTTTCAGAAGAGTAACCTGAAGCTGACAGAGGCAAGATCAGTTCTAAGGTTACACGTTGAATTAAATGACAAAGCTAAAACTAGAAAGCAGGTCGCCTGGGTCCAAGTGAAGGCCTTTTTCAACGTAGCATTTTGGTCCTTATATTTCTTCCTCTTCCTGGACTGTAGTCCTTCATTGGTCTTTAAGCTACTGAACAAGACATATGGACAGACATGCTTTTGCTCATTGCTTTTATTTTAATGCTGCTACTTTACCAGTTGTTAATTGTAGGCAGTTAGGTAGCACAATGGAGAAAGTACTAGATTTGGAGTTTGTAAAGTCTGTGTTCAAATACAGCCTCAGACATTTTATTTAGCTATGTGACCTGGGCAAACTTAACTGAGATCTGCCTTAGTTTTCTTTTCT
Organism: Potorous gilbertii; assembly: GCA_028658325.1. Lineage (NCBI taxonomy): Eukaryota > Metazoa > Chordata > Mammalia > Diprotodontia > Potoroidae > Potorous > Potorous gilbertii. The sequence goes on along the minus strand of CM053773.1, from coordinate 93,957,608 downwards.
GTAAAATGGAAATAATAATTGCATAGCACCCACATCCTAGGATTGTTATGAGGTTCAAATGAAAAAAATATTGGTAAAAGAGCTGTGTAGACTTTAAAATGATATGTAAATACTAGCTATTATTTATGAAATTAATTACTATATTATTTTAGAATTTAAATGACATAGCTTTTCTGTTGAAATAAATATTCTTGACCTTCTTATATGAGTAAAACAACACTTGAGGGTATAAGGCATTTTCTTAAAAATAAGTGAATTAAATAAAGGTCTTAAGGCTCTGAAAAAATCCTTTTACCATTAATAAAAAGGAAAAATCCTTTTATTAATGTTTTTTAAAAATGCCATATTCACTTCCAAATGTATCTCTCCTAGCATTCCCCATCCTCCCACTCTCCCAGAGGTTCATCCCTTGTAATGAAGATTTACAAAGAAAGAAAAAAGCCTTTCAAGAAACCAAGCAAGACATTGACTTTGTCAGTAGATGGTCATTGTAAGAAAATGCCATGTGTTTTTTATCATTCTTTCCATTTGCAATGTTGTAGTCATCCTATTTTCCAGATTTTGCTTACTTCAGCCTACATTAGTCTGTCTAAGTCTTACAATGCTCTGAATTCTTCATGGTCATGATTTTTAAAACATACAATTAAATGACTAATGTAATTCTTTTCATACTAGATATTGAATAAACCAAGGTGCTGAAGTACATGCTTTGGATGGGGACTTGGTTCTTTCCCTTACAGGTACAAGAAAGTACTATTGGAAGATCCTGTTGGAAAATAAGTTGCAGCTCCTTAAGCCACCTCACTAAATTGGGGGTTAGGGTTGGGGTTGAACTTACATCAGAAACAATTTTTTCCTAGCCTTATTAATCTTGAATCTTGAAAGATTTATTGTCTCAGTAACTCATTCTACAAAATTACTGTTTATGAAATTAGGTAATTTTTTAATTCCCTTCCTTCTCTTCATAGTCTCATCTCTCTTCTCTTCCCCTCTTTTATTTTCCCTTTAGGAAAAGGTTAATACTATGGAAGCTTACTGCAAACCTATTTAGTTTCTCTAGAAATATTGAATTTTGGTTTTTTTTCTCTTAAAAGCCTTTTCCCTATTTAAGCAGCTTTTTGTGGTGGCAAAGAATTCAAAATTGAGGGGGATGCCTATCAATTGGGGGAATGGCTGAACAAGTTGTAGTATATGAATTTAATGGAATAGTATTGTTCTATATGAAGTAGTGAACAGCTGGACTTCAGAAAAACCTGGAAAGACTTGCATGAACTGATGCTGAGTGAAGGGAGCAGGAGAACTCTGTACACAGTAAAAGCAACATTGTGCAATGACCAACTTTGTTAGACTTAGAACTTCTGAGCAGTGCAGTGATCTACGATAATTCCAAAAGATTCATGATGGAAAATGCTATTCACATCCAGAGAAAGAACTATGAAATCTGAAGGCAGATTGAAGAATATTGTTTTTTCTTTCTTTTTGTTTTTTCTTTCTCATGGTTTTTCCCTTTTGTTCTTATTCTTCTTTCACATAACTAATGTGGAAATATATTTAATATAATCATACATGTATAGCCTGTATCAACTTGCATGCTATCTTAGAGAAGGGGAAGTGGAAGGAGGAGGTAAAATTTAGAACTCAGTCTTATAAAAGTGAACGTTAAAAACCAAAAATAATAAATAAGTTTTTTTTTAAAGTACAGAGCACACAAAAAGAAACAAGACATTTCCTGCCCTTAAGGAGCTTATAATTGAATGAGGGAGACAACAGGCAGGCATATAAATACAAAGCTATATATGGGGGGAAAAATAAAGTCCTTTCCCCAAAGTCCATGGAAAAACTCCTTGGAAAGGTATATGATAAGAAACAAAGATAAAGACTTTTTGTAGAGAAATAAATTAAGGATAGTACCTAACCTTTCAGCAAAGAATAACTATTGAGTTTCCATCTTTACCCTTTTTCACCAATAGTTGAGTCTGTCTAAAGAGATTGGCTCCAAAACCATCCTTCTTCCTATTTTTGTTCATCCTTCATTTTCGAAGAGGACCGCAGACATCATGGGATGATGTCTTGACTCATGTGTGAATTAAACTTAAGTGAGGCAGAGTGGCAGAAGGTGTCACTCAGCCTCACTCTCTCTTTCAGAGTCATAAAAGTCCAGTGCCAAGGGGAGTCAAGAGGCCTGATGACTGCCTGGGATTCAGTGAATGGTCTGGGGGTCACTGATGTCTAATCAAGCTGTAAGTGGTCCACATCTGCTTCTGCTGTTTTTCATGGCCATTGGAACAAGTTGTTCTAATGCATCCATTCCAGCAGGAGAACTCTTTACACATTTGAGGTAGACAACCCTTCTAACTCACTGACGAGTTTGAGGTCTGTTGGTTACCTTCAAGGTAGTTTGACAAGTTGACTGAGATGGTTTTACTGGAGTGCGGCCACTGCACATGCAGGTAGGGGCAGGTAGGTGGCACAGTGGATAGAGTGCCTGGAGTTAAGAGGACTCATTTTTCATGAGTTCAAATCTGGCCTCAGACACTTAATAGCTGTGATCCTGGGCAAGTCATTTAACTCTGTTGGCCTCAGTTCCTCATCTGTAAAATGAGCTGGAGAAGGAAATGGCAAACCACTTCAATATCTTTGCCAGGAAAACCCAAATGGGGTTGTGAAGAGTTGGATAGAACTGAAGGGAGAAGGAGGGAAAAAGACTGAACATCTTTCTCTTTAGAGAAAGGATTAAGGTATTGATTAAAGGGAAGAGGTCTTTTTGTTCAACTCCAGGAAAGAGAGGGGGGGAGTACACCCAGAGGAAATATTTTGGAGACTGGGTACTAAGTAATTCTGAAATGTTAACACAAACTGTATTTTTTATATTTATGATATTTTCCCTGTTTAAAATTCCTATAAATATTACCTGAAATCTTCTTGGGGCAGTCATGTCAGATGGCATAGAGAGCTATGTTATTTTTGACATCTCTCATTAACATAGAAATGACTCAGAAATAGATTAATATTAAATAAACTTGTTTTCTGGCAAACTGGTACTTAAAAGTACAGTTTTAGTATTAACATTTTGTTCTTTGACAATATTCCATTTTATTAGTAGAAAATTAGATAGTTTCATCAGCCTTACATAGCAACATCTAGTTAAGGTCATTCTATTTAACATATAGAATTACTTAATTAAAACACAAAGACTTTATTGAAGGATTTTATTTTTTTGCATGGAACTTCTGACAATATTTATGAACCATAAAGTGGATTGACTGTATATAAATTCACTTAGACATACTTCACTGATAAGTGATTACTTTGGAAAAAATTAGTAAAAATTAACTTACATTTAAAATGTGTTTGAAAAATTGTAGTAGTCTATTATATGAAAATTAAAATAATGTTTTATGGAATGTGTTCCTAATTGAATTTAATTGATTCATGTAAGTATGCATAAAATTAATAATAGACAAATATATACATACATGCATACATATATATACATTTTCCAAAAGACAAGAGGTATATAAACGTAATTTTGGTCAAAGCAGTTATTGAATGAAGTCATTACAACTGCTAAAGGATTGTTGAGGCATTTATGACTTTCCATGCTTTGATTGTTCTGTTATTTTAGAGTAGTTACTTCCTCCAGTGGTACAGATTTTATCTCATCCATTGTTTTTCATTTTCTGGGACTCTTATCCATATCCTCCCATAAATTCTCCACAGGTATGCAGTCCAACTCTTCTCTGTGGCACATCATGTGAGTACCAGTGGAACTGATAGACAGTCTGTTTTCCTATCAACTACTTGACCAGCACATTTTTTTCTTCTAGATATATGTCTTAGAGCTATGTAAAATAATAGATATCTTTTTATCTCTGTATCTTGAACTCTTTCAAATAATATACAGTTAGATTTCCTACTGCAATATGCTCCTTGATGACAGGATAGTATCCTTAAAGCATAAAAATATATTCGGTGCTCCTCAGAGAATGGGTTAACAATTCTGACATATGGATTGCCGAAATTTATTATTGGGCTATAACAAATGGCAAATCTGAAGAATTCAGAGAAATTTGGAAGATTTATATAAAGTGATGCTATCAAAAATTAGAACCAGAAGAACAGTTTTCATTACCTCCATTTTTTCCTCTATCTTAATTGTATATAGTTGTTTACATGATGTGAACTCTTTGAGAGCAGGAAATGTTTTTTGACCCAGTACCTTGTACATATAAATTCTTGATAATTTGATATTACATGATAATTCAAAAAGGAAAACAACTTTGAAAGATTTCATTACCTAGATAATGCAGTCACCAATTATAATTCAGAATACTGACAATGAGTTTTGCATTCTGCTTCTTGGGAAAGGAGTAGCAGATGTACTGGAGCTATGATGGTGAAAAAGATGCAAGGGCTCACCAGAGCTGCCCCCAGACCCTGCAGAACACAACACCTTTAAATAATGCCTTAAACACATTCTAAAGGAATAGAAACCTACAAAATGACACGGTGGAATAATTATCCAGCCAAAGATGGCTTGGAAGGTTGGCATGAAGGGTCTGTTGCCGTGGGGTAGGAATATGGCACGGTGGAGTACAGGCCTAGCCAGCACAGACCAGACCCTAGGGAAACCAGGAGCAGGCCTGGGGAGTGACTGAAGCAGCAGTGGCAGATGATACTCCTAAGAACTTTATCATTATTAAAGCAGTTAGAAGGTATGTATGTAAACAGAGGGTACAGCTTTGAGTTGAATATGAAGGAATGATACCTTAAAAAATAAAATTGAGGTGTGAGAAAGAGGAAAGCACTGGGAGAGAAGAAAAGGAAGAGATAGAATGGGATAAATTACAAGAAAATGTTTTTATAGTGGAGGGGAAGATGGGGTTGGGGGGGAGGTCACTTGAACCTTACTCTCATTGAAATTGGCCCTGTCTTACCCTATAGGAAAGTAGGAGGGGAAGGGGATAAGGGTGTATATGTGTGTGTCTGTGTGTGATAGAATAGAGGGCTGAATGGGGGAAACAATAGACAGAAGCAAAACACTGGAGGAGGGAAAGAGTGAAGAGAGAGAGAATAGGATAAATGGGGGAAAGACAATTAGCACTTGTAATTGTGAAAAAATTTTTGAAACAAGTATCTCTGATAAAGGCTTCATTTCTCAAATATATAGAGAACTGTGTCACATTCATCAAAATAAAAGCCATTCTCCAGGTGATAAATGATCAAAAGATATGACAGTTTTCAGATGAAGTAATCAAAGATATCTATAGCTATATGAAAAATGTGCTAAATCACTATTGATTGGAGAAACATAAATTAAAACAATTTTGAGGTTCTATCTCACACCATTACATTGGCTAATAGGACAGAAAAGAAAAATGACAAATCTTGGAGGGAATGCGTGAAAACTTGAGACATAAATTCATTGTTGGTAGAGTTGGGAACTGATTCAGTCATTATGCAGAGCAATTTGGAACTATGCTCAAAGGGCTATAAAACCATACATGAACTTTGACCCAGCTGTACAGTTACTAGGTCTATGACTCAGAAGATATTAAGTAGGAAAAGGACTTATATGTATAAAAATGTTTCTAGCAGCTTTTTTTTTCTGGTGGCTAAGAATTGGAAATTGAGGGGATGCCCATCATTTGGGGAATGGTGAAATTGTAGTATATTATTGTAATGGAATATTATTCTGCTACAAGAAATGATGAATAGCATGCTCTCAGAAAAAAACCTAAAAAGACTTATTTGAACTGATGAAAATTGAAATGAGAAAGAGCAGGAGAACATTGTACACATTAACAGCAATATTGTAACATGATCATTTGTGAACGACTTAGATATTCTTAGCAGTACAATGTTCCAGGACAACTCTGAAGGACTTGAGAAAAATGAGAAAGAACTGATGGTGTGTGAATATAGATCGAAGCATACTTTTTTTTTTTACTTTATTTTTACTGGAGTTTTGCTTATTTTTTTGGTCTGTTTTCTTTTATAACATGACTGATACAGAGATATTTTGCATGACTACACATGTATAACATATAACAAATTGCTTGCCTGTTCAGTGACGGAGGTGGGAAGGAAGGGAGAGAATTTGGACCTCAAAATTTTGAAAACAAATGTTAAAAATTTGCATTCGAGTAGGGGAAAATAGCATATTAAGTAATTTTTTTAAGAAAAAGAAATAGCAGGTGTGTTGATATGGGCACATCCCAACCCTGGGAATCTTCTTTACATCAATTTTTTTTTTTTTTTGCTGAACACTTATCACCACCAAACCCCCAGAGTCTAGACCCTTGGAGACTTACATCCATATTTTGAACTCTCTCCCTAGAAAACAGCCTGCCCCCTTTGATAGCACTGCATGAGCATATTCATGTAACTAAATGAATCATTAGATTTAACTGGCCTTAGCTATGCTTTACATTTCCCATTCCTCTCTGCCCATTTTCCCATCTTCCCTAGCGTTGCAATTTCCAGAATACTACTTTGCTCCTCAGAACATAAATGATATTTTACCTCTTCCTCTTTGGACCCTATCAAATCAATTCTTTCACTAATACAAGAGTGGCTTCTCAACCAAATCACCCTCCAGTGTATGTCTTTTTTCCCTCTTTAGAAGTGTAAACTTCTTGAGTTCAGAGATTCTCTGTGTTTTGTATTTGAGTGTGTATACATTAAGCGCTTGATACACATTAAGCCCTTGGTAAGTGCTTTTACATGCATTCTTTTTTTTTTCTTTCTTGACTATACAGGAAGTCTTCTGTTGGGTATCTCAAATTGTGAGTTAGCACTACTAACTCATCTACTAGAATATGATACATGATAGAGATGCAAAAAAAAAAAAGACCTTTTAAAAAATAAGAAATTCAGAAAAGGTAAAAAATGGCAAATATGCTAAATTTCATATGCATTTTTTAAAAGCTGTACATAAGTAGTTCATGGTTTCCTAAACAATCTTTGGGCTCTATTTGTGAATTTTGGCAATTCTGAACTGGGCAAGCCAGGTAGCACAGTGGACAGAGTGCTGGGCCTGGAGTTAGGAAGACTCATCTTCCTGAGTCCAAAGATGGTGTCAAAAGCTTAAGGGCTGTATGACCCTGGACAAGTTGCTTAACCCTGTTTGTCTCAATTTCTTCATCTGTAATATGAGCTGGAGAAGGAAATGGTGAAACCATATCAGTATCTTTGCCAAGAAAAATCCCAAATGGGGTCACAGTTGGACATGACTGAAAAATTGACTGAATTGAATGCTGGGCAAACTATCATGGTAAAAATTATTACTTAGCTTTCATCATCAGTAAATCCAAATATTCAACCACATTGACCATATGGAACAAATATCCATTTTTTATTTTGAATATGATAGCTGACACATATATATGCTTTAAGTTTATGCTTAACCCTTGTTCTCTCAATAAGAAAACAGGTTCACAAAAGTTAAATAATTTTACTACTAAATTATTGTAAAAGTTCTATCTAGACCTTTATTCCAGTGTTTTTTCACTATTAACACTGAATGAAGTTTACAGACATAAAAATATTTTTATGCGTTATTATCAGTTGGAATTTTATTTTAAGCAAGTTTGATTTTTTAACAAGGACTTCTCCTTGTAGTGAAATTATTTTATTGGAGACCTAATCTCTATTTATTTTAACTTTCTATATCTTATACTTTTTTCTACTTTGTCGTCTTCCATTACTGTAGAGCAAAGATCAGAATCAGCTGAAGTTATTATCTACTGTGTGTGAGGTGAGGGGAGCAGAATTATCTGCCCACTGTAATTAAAGACTAATTCATAATTACTTGGTTACATGATAAAGAACTGTAGTAAGCACACATGTTTATATAGCTTTCCATTGCACACTGGGTCACATTCTTTTCTAAGAGATTGGCTTGTTTTTGCTATGTTAACTACTACAAAGGAGTAATGGATAATCTAATGAAAAGAATAGTTGTAGCAAAACTCATATAAAAAAAAGATTAAGATGTCTTAAGTTTTATTTTTAAGTAGCATGCATCTTTTGTTAACAAAAATATTTCTAATTTCCTTAGTTGTTTGTGTATGTACGTATGTATACACATACACATACACACACACCTACAGTCGTTATCAAACGTTATCGTTGCTTTTTTTTAAAATTTTAAGCCCATGCACTCCAGATCAGTTCTTTTGATTTATCTTCTCACCTTGGTTTCCTACTTTTGCTTTTTTCCCCTTCAGTTAGTTTTTTCCTAATATAGATTCTTTAGGTTTCAGTGTACTGAAATTATCCATATAATATACATTATACGTTCAGATATGTTCTTATACATAAGCACAAATAATGTATATAATTAAGTAGTAGGACAGTAATATTGCTCTAGCCATAATTGGCCCTTCAGAACTAATGACTATTGGAAATTCTCTTGAGCATTAATTCTCTCAGTATTAGGTGCTTTTTTGCAACCATGTATCCCACAATGAGGACCCTAAGAATACATCATTTTATACTATAAAAGATTGTGTATAGTCTGACCTTTCCTGACAATCTATCTGCATTCTTTGACTCTGAAGGTTTGGCTCAGAACTTAACCTCTTTAGAAGAAACAGTCATCTTGGAAAGTAGTTATACTATGAGAGGGCATATTGACAAATATCCATTAATGGTTATTAATTTTTAAAGTTTTTAATTGTTTTAAACTAATTCATAGTACCAGTTGTCAAGTTTGTGAAAATTTGTATATGTGAATTAAGAGTCCTAGCGTCTGAAAGTTGAAAGGATCTCCTTAAAGAAAAAATGATCATCCCCTGAATTTTGCCATCACCCAAAGATGTTCTAAACTTCCATATTTGTAAACTCTGCAATCTCCTTAACTGATGACAGTCATTGTGATTCTACTTCTCCCTTGGTTTTCCCACCTAATCCTGGATTCTAGTACCTGGACCCTTTATTTCTCTACTATGCAATCACCTGTACACCAGCTATTCTCTTCCTTTCTTGACCTCTTGGTAAACCAGTTTATCTCTACACTGACCTCTTTTCTTGAGACCATTGCCCTCTTTATTGTATTATCAATTTTCCCTGCCAAGACTCACCATTGGATCACTCCCATAATTTGCTGCCTTTGCTCCTACACATGTGCTGCTGAATGTAGGTTAATTCATGAAACCAGGCTAACACTACAGATTTATGTTACATAACCTCAACTGGTTGCTGTAAGTCAATTCTTTTATACCATCCTGATTAACTCACTATCTCACCCATCCAAGCAGCTCTTCCAAATCTTTCACCCCTCCTCAATTCTACCATTGCTCTTCCTTAAATTTTGTCTCATACTTCACTAAAAAAATTGAAGCCATTTGTCAAAACCTCCCTCTTTTCTTCTCCTCTTCATCTTGTATCATTCAAATGCCTCCTGACACTATTTTCTCTTTTACCCCTGTGTGACAAGAAGGATGACTCTTCTTGCCAGGGCAAACCCTTCTACCTGCATAAGGGATTCCCTCCATCATGTCTCCCCCAGCAAACTGCCCCCTCCATCATTCCCCCTATGATTTTCAATCTCTTCCTTTCTTCTTGTTGCTTCCCTACTGCCTGCAAACATGCCCATGTCTCTCTTTCTGAAAGACTTTCACTTCATCTCTCCTCATCTCTGTTTCCTGACTTCCTTAAAATTTGAGCTCAAATTTCATCTTCTACAGGAAACCTTTCTTGATTCCTCTTAATTAAGGATCTTTCTCCTTTTGATGATTATTTCCAGGTTATCCTTGTGCCTGGCTTGTTTGCATGCTGTCTCCCTGTATTGATAATGCATTTTTGCTTATCGTTAAGGTAATTTTGCTTCTTAATGGGAAGATCTTTCCCATCCATTAATAGGCCCACGTAACCTGTTTAATCACATTGAAACCCAAGACACATGCAACAGGAAGGGGTAGAGCAGGAAGAGGTGGAGTTAGAGCAGAGCTGAGAGGAAGTTAGAGAGTGGTTAGAGCTGGGAAAGGCAGCTGGCTAGCGTAAGTGGGAGAGCTTGTTTGTGGGAAGGCTCAGGGATGGTGTTGTCCTCTGTGTTGTTATTGTGTATAGATTTCTTTGTTACTATGATGGATTTGGCTTTCTAGTATCTGAATAAATGTTTTGGTTCTGTCTTCTACGTGGAGAGTCTGTTGTATTTTACGATTCAGAATAGCTCTGGCATATTCATGGTTGCCACTGGTACAACACTCCCCCATCAGAATTTTATTTCCTCGAAGGCAAGGATTGTCTTTTAAAAATGTTTATTGACCGACCATCTCTTGAAAAGCATCCCTGTTACAACATTTCTGACAAGTGATTATCTACTTTCTACATTCAGTAAGGAGGAATTCAGTAATTCGGAGACAAAAATTAGCAGCATTCAACATAAAAGACATCCCAGGAGTTGAAACTTTCCATAGCAGTACTACAAAGGGTCATAGGATTTTTTAAACCAGAAAGGATTCCTAACAGAGATCATATGATTTTTTTTAAACCTGATTGATGTCTCTATTATTACATCATATAAATTGCTCAATTCTTCTATTCTTTCCCTCACAGTTAGCTGTTACTATATTATAAAAAAAAAAAGAGAGAGAGAAAATATATCATTCATCAAATCCAGTCAATACATCAGAAAATCCAGGCATTTTGTTCAGTGTTTCACTCCCAGAGTCTCTTACCACTGCAGATTAGACAGGGAGGTGCTTTATTATACCTCTTCTTTGGGGCAAATTTGTTAGACTTCAGTTTTTAATCTTTTGCTTTGCATTGTTGTCATGTTATCATTTTCTTGGTTCTGCTCACTTCACTTTGCATTAGTTAATATAAGTGTTTCCATGCATTTCTTTTTTTTCAACTTTTTGTTTAATAGCACAGTAATTGTGCTATGAGAAATTTGGTTACTTCAGTGTCTCATAACTTGTTTAACCAGGCATCTACCTTGTTTCTAAATCCAAAATTTGCTATAATAAAAAGTGCTACAAATATTTTGATTTATATGGGGTCTTTCTTTTTATCATTGACCTCCTTATGGCATATACCATGTAGTGGGATCTTTGGGTCAGAGACAGGAATATTTTAGATATTATCTTTGCATGATTCCAAATCACTTTCCGTAGTGATTGTACCAATTGACATCTCCAACAGCAGTGCTTAGCTTTCCATGACCCCTCTGACATTTACTCTTTCTGTAGTCAGTGTTTAGTCATCTTTGCCAATTTGCTGGGTGTGAGTTCTTTTGATTTGCATTTCTCTTATTACTAGTGATTTCAAGCAGATCAAAAAAAGGAGATTTCAGAGTTCATGAATATGGAAGTGTGGAACATTTTGAGGTGATAGCAAGATTCTGGGAGTGACCATCTGCTATCTTAGGAGATTCCTTCCAACTTTCAGATTTGGGATCCTATTAAGTCTTATTTACATATTTGGTTGTTAGTAAACTGTAATACTTCTTTTGAAAATTGTGTGTTCATATCCTTTTACCATTTATCTATTGAGGCATAGCCTTTGGCATCATTCAAGTATGTGAAATGATATGTCCACTCACTGTAGATGTATACCAAACCTCCCTCTTGAGTCCTTTTCCTTGGTCTCTATGTAGCTCCTCTCAGATACCCCCTAAGGTTCCATTGGTTCACTTACGATCTCTGTTGGACAGCTAGTTGGCACCACGGATAGACACTTGGAGGACTTTGAGTCGGTGTGATCTGCATTTGAAATCTGACTCAGGTACTTCCTAGCTTTGTGGCCCTGGACAAGCCACTTAACCTCTCTTCCTCTGTTTCTTCATCTGTAAAATGGTGATGATGGCCTCTTCCTCCCAGGGTTCTTGTGAGGATACAGTAGGATTATCTCATATTTGTAAAACAATTTGCAAATCCTCAGGTGCCACCTGGCATTATTATTATTCTGTTATAGTCTAGTCTCTCTATTCATCTCTAGCTTATATCACTTGTGTTTTGAGCAGTTCCAATTTAATATCATTATAATTTCAAACTTTTCATGTTCAAAACAAAACTCATTATCTTTCCTGAAAAGCTCAGCCCTCTTCCAAATGTCCCTATCATTGTTAAGGCACTACCTTGATAGATTGTTTTTAGAATAGTTTGTAATTATTTCCAATAGCACATCATGCTTTATTATCTTGTTTTTGCTATTTAGGAATGCTGTTGATTTTTGTAGGTGTATTTTAATTCCTGTTATTTATTGAAGCTATTATCTCAGTTTTTCTTTGCTTCTCTGAGATTTTCTAAGTAAATGATCGAATCTTTTTAGCAAATAGGGATAAATTTGTCTCCTTTTTGTCAGTTTTTATAGCTTTGATTCATTTTTCTTGTTTTATAGCTATTGCTATATCCTTTTAAAAACTTTTTTAAAACTTTAAAAACTTTTTTTTTTAAAGTTTTAAAAAACTTTTCCAAATAGCATCAGGGAAAGAAGGCCTCCTTAACTTTATGCTATTTTGATTGGGAAAGCTCCCAGTATTTCCTCATTTCTTAGAATCCTGGATTTTTATTTTAGATATATACTTTTTTATATTTTAAAATTCATTCTATACCTATGTTTTATAGAATTTTTAGAAAAACATAAATTAGTATTTTATTTTGTCAAAGTTTTTTTCTTCATCTACTGATAAAATCTTGAGCTTTGGAATGTTTTTATTTTTAACATGATTAATTATGTTAATTATTTTCCTAATGTTCCGCCATCCTTGCATTCTTGGTAAAAATCCAACTTTGTCATAGTGAATTTTTTTTTCATAAATTACTGTAATATTTTGGCAGAATTTATTTAAGTTTTTGAATTAATATTCATTTTTATATTGATGATATTTCTTTTTGTATTTTTCCAATCTTTAGGTATTAACTTATGTTTGACTCAAATAGAGTTTGATAGAATATCTTCTTTTACATTTGTTGAGATAAAGTGTGTAATCAAGGTTCCCACTTGCCCTATGGTTTTTCTTAATGCATTTTTTTTCTTTTTGAAATTGGATTATAATCTCTATTTGGAATTCTTTTGATTTAGGCTGTATTATACTTTTGTATGTAATATTTTATTTCAGTTCTCAGTTTTGTTGGCTTATAACTGTTTATAGTAGGTGCTCGTACTTCTTATTTCTCATCTTGTGTTAATTTTTATTTTCTTACTTTCATTTTCCTCTCCTTAATGAAATTAGTTAAAGTTTTATCAATTTTGTTAGTCTCTTCAAAAACTAACTTTTATTCATCAATCCTGTGATCTTTTTGTTTTCCAAATCTAATTTGCAGATTTTTGTCTTTTGTGCTTATTTTGGACCATTTGACCTCTTAAATACTTGGACTTATTTTTTTTTTCACCTTTTCAACAGAGGCTTTTCAAAAAAAGTGTTGCACACACTTCTCTTCCCTTTAAATACAGTATACTAAACAAAATATTTGCTATGGGAACTACACCCAGTAAGCAAAAACAAAGACTCAGGCCTGCTTCTTGGAAAACTGCCAGTCATCCATACCAGTCAAAAAAGTATTAAAAATATCCAACAGTGGATTATTTATAGCAGCCAAGGCTTTCTGCTGCTCTCCTATAGTAGGGGTTTTCAATTCCCAAATTTGCTATGCATGTCCTACTAAAAGTCTTAGTATAGTTTTTAATTTATTAAATATGAATTTCCCTTCAGATATATACCCTGTTTTTCTGAGTTACATGGGCTATGTCTTGATTATAGCTGAGTCTTTACCTGGTTGTTTGCCGTACATCATTCTTCCAACTTTTTGGTCACTCATCTTGTTACGTTTTTGTGTTTCAGTTTCTGTGATCTGAGTATGAGTTCAGACCTGGCCATTCTTCCTGAAAAACTAGGCCCTGTTTATGGATAAAAGGATTAAACTTCTCAGATGACAGAGCTTGGAGCAATGCGTCAGTGATTCGGAAATGCAGATTTTGATAGGATGCAAGGAAAGACTTCAGAACATTGAGAATTTTGCAAAAATAGAATGGAAATGTGAGTTTCCTCTCAGTTAGATGGCCTTAAGCAAAGGTTGGATAACTGGATTGTCAGGTGTGTTGTAGATGGGGTTATTTTTCAGACAAGCATTGGACTAAATTGTCCCTATAATTCTTTATAACTCTGAATATCTGTGATTCTCTGATTTTCATCTGTGCACCTTTCCTGGCAAACTAAGCAGATAGTAGATATTTTAATCCACACCAAGTAATGCCTAAGACTTCCTTGAGAGCTATGGAATAGGGACCCAAGAAGAGGCACTCAGGGCAAAGGTCCAGATCAGAGTCACCAGACAGATTCCATGGTGCCTCAGTGCCAGTGCTTGATAGGGATAGAACAGGATGTGGCTGAATTCAACTCAGCCCCACTGGAGGAGCATTGCTGAACCTCAGGTAGAAATCCTTTGATCTTTGCTTTGTGCTCTGTTGTGAACATCAGTTATTAAAGAGTGATGTGACTGTGAAGGCTTATGGAATGCTTCCTCTTTACAGTTGCTTCAGATTGGTGTTTCCCTGAGTGGCAGTTTCAGGTTTTGGCTCTCCTTATGTGAGCTATGTCCACGTATTCTCTTTTCAGTTACCTAATATTCTAATTATTCTACTTTACCAAACAGGATTGCTGTGAGGAAAGAACTTTGTAAACAGTAAAGCATTGTAGAGATGTGAGCTAATGTTAAAATTTCTTTTGAGTCTGGGTTCTGTCATCTCCTTTACTATTCTCAGTCATTTCTACTGCTATTCATATACATACCTACAGTAGCAGCCCTTGCTTTTCCACACCCTCTACTGCATCCTAGTCATCTCTTCATTCACATCATGCCATTCCCACTGGTCTTATTAATTTGCTACTTCTGATTTGCTATTAGCTTGGAAACTAAGTTATTAAAATTGTGTCCAAAATTGGTACGTAGGCTTTGTGTGATAGTGTTGGGTTGCTTCTTAGTAATTAAATTATTTGAGCTTCAATATATAGAATTTCCACTAGGTAGAAAACATCATATTAGAAACTATGGGGAAAACAGAAGAATATGACTCATAAACTTATTTCTAGGGGCAAAAAATGCTATATCATTTATAGAATATAATTTTATGAAGATATATTTTTAAAATATTTTAAAATTATTTTATTTATATTCGATATTTCATTAAATATTATTTTAAAAAATATTTTTAAAATGTTATTGATACCTTTTATTTTTATATTACCTGCATTTCCCAACATATATATCCCCTCCCACAGAGCCATCTCATAACACAAATTTTAAAGGAAAAACATCACTTCAGCAAAACTAGTCAACACCTTAACTAACTCCTTAACTAATTTATACCATACCTGGAGTTCCCTCAGCTTTGCAAAGAAGCAGGGATACATTCTCACATCTCTTTAAAGAAGGGATTGGATTTGATGCCAGAAATACAGTGTTACCAAATTCGAGCTTATCCAGATGGCATAAGGATATGGTTATCTTTTCCTACTAGGCTTGAATTGCCAAGAGACATGTCTCTTGAAATCCAGTGGTTTTGTATTGTGTGTGCAATCCCCTATTTCATGTTACCTCCTATATACCAAGCATTTTAACAGCCTTGATCTCCGAGTCATCAAGACAGTTATTCCTGTTGTTGCTGATTTACTATTACAGCTGCTTCCTCTTTATGTGATTTAATTTGAAGATTCAGCCCACCAGGGGGCTATTGGTCCCCACCTAGGCAGCTTTAAAAGCTGACTGCTGTTTTCTGAAGAGATGTTATTTCCATTCCTATTCATAGTGATTTTCCCCCTTCTATATTCATCTAGCAACAGCAAGGCAGTGTTCCAGCAGTCCTGTCTCTACATAAGGCATAACATAGAACCATTTGGATGGAAAAATTATAAATTAAAATTATTCTTTTTCTTTTAAAATATTCGTGTTGTCTTGCTCAAAAGCCAGTAACTGGAAAGTTGTGGATAATGTCCTGTTGTCGTAACCTCTTTCCGTGTTTTTAATTCCATTTTTATTGTTACTTAGACATGTCTTTTCCATTGAATGGACTTTGTGATAGGTTCCATTTAAAAATTGTCCGGTATGTTTCCAATGTCTGGCAGTACATGTCCTGTTAGTGTTGTTCTGTGTAATATTTTTAAAGTAACACTAAACAGAAGCCAGGCCTAAAAAAATAATTTTCTGGATTCTAGAGACATGCATGTGGACATGCCAAGGCAGTTCTTTGGAGGTAAGAATTTGATGTGATGAATGAAGGTAATGTGAGGTTTGTCTTTCACCTCCAAGTCCTCAGCCCTCAGTGTGAACAGCAATCCATGCTTTCAGGAAAGGGTCCCTCAGATGTTTCAATACACTTGTTTCTCTCTTCTGCTCACAATATCTTCACTACGCCTGCAGTGTTAATGAAGTCACAAAAATTCTGCTTCTCAATTAAATGGAGAAAGCATTTGATTAGAATGTGAAAGTAATTGTCAATCAGAAAGTTTTAAAGTGATTTTTGGAGGAGGGGTGTAATTTGTAATGTTCAAAGACAGACAAATAGTCTTAGTGCTCACCCAAAGGAATGCAGCACCTGGGGATGAGCTGGTGAAAGAAAATGGAATGCTTTTAGTAAAGTCAATGTTTATGTTTATGTTCTCTGCCCCGCCCCCCTCAATAGGCATTAGGATTATACCATTTTAGCATATGTTCAGTATTGTTCCACCCACCACCGTGGAACTAATTAAAGAATGTGCATACCTTCATTTTGCTTGTCAGTTTGTCTTTTCAAACTTCATATGAAGAGCCATGTGCTTTGTTTGTGTTTGCCATCGTAGAGGGCCAAGAGAATTTAAACTTTGTGTTTTTGAAATTCATCCAGTTGAAGTCACTTAAACTATAAATAATTCAAATATTCATGCATATCATACAACTTTAATAATACTTACTAAAACAGATTTTGTGAATGTTTTGTGTTTGTTAAAAAAAACAAACCAATCTTACAGTACTACTATTTCTTAATATTCAGTTACACTGTAAATTTTTGTGCATTTAAGATTTAAAAGTCAAGGTACTAGAGGGACCTTTTTGTTAATACTGTTTTAGTTAAATGTCATTAAGGAATAGCCTAATCTTTCCCCCACCTCCCATTTTGATGGGAGGATGTTATTGCAAGCTGCAATGTTCAAGGTCAGAATTCTTTATAACAAAAAACCAAATACACTACTTCCTACATTCTGATTGATGGAAAATAGGATGTAAGCTGTCAGGAAACAGGTTTTCTAACACAGCCACTTAGTTTGCCACAGCAACCAACCTTTTGAATGTAATAGTTTAATACAATGCTCTTAATTGAATAAAGGTTGCAGATTAGAATAGTTAGTACAGGACAAATGGGTATTCTTATCTTTAACAGTTGGTTTGTTAGACCTTTAACAACTCTTGACATTTTTCCTAAGGTTCTTCACTAACTGATTAGTCAGTTAGCTCCTGATGTTATCTATTTCCCTGGGCTGCCAACTTTAGTAGCATTGCTCCTGAAGTTCAATAAAATAGGTCTTCTCTGAAGTGTGACTGGTCCTGATCGAAATGCTGTGGAAGAAGCATAGTTGTACTGATTGGCTGTGAATGTTAATCACTCTACAACACATAGTGATAATTTATAGCATTGTTGTAGCACTGTGGTGTTCATAAAATGAACTTAATAACTCAAGGTTACCCATGGGATTAGCTGCATTTTCTCTGCAACTGAATGCGCAGACTGGCTGCATAATAATCTTGAGAAACACTGATTTAAAAAGAGTCAGCAGCTGTATTATAAAGTAAACAGCTCTGCAGCAGATTTGTTAATGATCTCCTTTTATTCACAGAGGGTGTCTGTGAGATATGGCTGACCAGTGAAGACACAGGGGCTTATGGCAGAGATATTGGCACCGACCTCCCTACACTGCTATGGAAACTAGTTGAAGTGATTCCTGAGGGAGCTATGCTGAGACTTGGCATGACAAATCCTCCCTATATTTTAGAGCATCTGGAGGTAAGGGAAAAGACATCATTAACATACTGACACAGACATTAACCATTCAAAACCATGGGGCATCGTCAGTATATTAACGGAAGCCTCATTTAAAACCTTTTTAGATTGAGTAGTCCTAGATTGCAGTTGTGAATTTAGGGAATTCCTGAACCCCTTTACTGTCCAACTGAATATTTTATTTTTTGCTTCCTCAGCATGTCAAGATTTTTTTTTCATTTAACCTTGTCTCACATTTTTTTATTTGTTCTTTAGAGTTATACAACTTTACTTGTAAGTTTAGACCCCATGCCTACATTTTGAGTCATCAAATGACGCTGCCAGTCATTTGAATTCATTGCATGATTAATCTTGACTGACTTGATATCCAAGTTAAATGTTGCCTCCTCCATTAAAATGTAATCTCCTTGAGTGCAAAGACTGTTTTTTGAATATGGTTAATTTTTAACTACAGTGAGTTACTCATCTAGAAAAATTATCTTGATTTGACTTCTGAAATCAGAAGAATTATGGTAATAATTCAATAAATAGCTATTGAATTTAACATAATTTATCACAAAACTACAGAGGACTTTTAAAAATAAAAAAAGTATTCAACTTAGTTGAAAATTTCATCTCCAGTACTTTACCTAGATTTGTATATTATTAGACTAGAGTATACAGATCTGCCTTTAAGGAATTAATAATCAAACATTTCTTAAATTCGAGGAATTGAGGAAAGAATTAATATCAGAGGTCTTTCATTTTAATGAAGAGGGAAAAACTTTTAAGTTGTTTGAATCTTTGAAATTACCTCAAAAAAAAGCATGAATCTAATGTTAGTAATGTGACTGCCTCCAGGACAGAGGACTGAATGACAACTACATTCCCCCACTCCCCCCCTTACTAGAAGTACTCTTAAGATACAGGGAATCAGATGTGGTAGCAGGTCCTGATAGGTGACAAGTTTTCATCCATTTGGGGTTCTCAGGTTTTCACAGTTAATTAATGAATGGATACTTGAATGGATAAAAAGAATTTGTATTTTGTAGTCATTAGATACCAAAATTTAATTTGGGATCTACCAGTATATTTATAAAACTTGCCAAGAAGAAGGTTAATAACTTGTGTAACCAATCCTGTTTGAAATATAATTATATTAATATTCAGAG
Organism: Potorous gilbertii; assembly: GCA_028658325.1. Taxonomy (NCBI): domain Eukaryota; kingdom Metazoa; phylum Chordata; class Mammalia; order Diprotodontia; family Potoroidae; genus Potorous; species Potorous gilbertii. Next base: position 93,938,475 of record CM053773.1, on the reverse strand, counting down.
GATCTGTAATTTTGTTAGTATTGGGAACTCGAAGTATGAGAACTCAGAACTCCTTTCACCACTACAACTTGGAATCTATGTGTGAGTTAGTAGTAGAAAAGTCACAGAAACTTTTCCTAAGACACTATTTTGTCATTTGCTCAGTGTCACATATTTAATAAATAGAAGCATGAAGACCTGACCAAAGCTTTTTCTGTTTCTAAGTCCAGCATTGTTTACACTATATGAATATATTCTGTACCACTCTACATGAGACAACTAGGTGATTCAGAACACAGACTGCTCTATTTGGAATCAAAAGTACCTGAATAATAGCTGTGTGACCCTGGGCTAATTACTTAACTTCTTTCAGCCTCAGTTTCCACATCTGTAAAAAACATGTATCCCAACTTTCAGAAATTTAATTTTTTAGGAATATTACTTAAATATTTAGTCAAGTGTATTTGATGCATTTTATTTTGGAAAAATAATTATGTCACTTCTCATCTAACGCTAAAATTCTGTGATTTCTGTAAGTATAGTTGTTTCCTTAATGCTTATTAATATATTTCACATTTAGTTTTATGAATATTTATTAGATTCATTGAAAATTAGTATGAAATATAGAAAATAGAACTAGTACTCTCACAAGGACATTATAAAAATACATATTTCTATTTTGATGTGACAAATCTTGCTAGATGTGTCTTGCAACTGAACATATCTTTTGAAATTCAAGTTGGTACTTTGGAAATACTAAATAATACTTCTATTAAATATATGCAAAGTTTAAAGTTGAATTTAATATAATTTAAGAGAAGCATGAACCCTCTCAAAAACATGTTCTTTTAGTAGAATTCCAGACACAGGCTTCAATAAAAATTAGAAGGTGTGATAGCTGCAGTTTACTTGACCTTTTAGATGTATATATGAACAGGAGATGAGGGCTTGCTGAGAGCCCTTTTCAGTGCTGCTCTTCCACCTTGCACTCAACTCTTACCAGTGGCTTCGGAAAGCTGTGGGATTCACAGTAACCACACCCTAATAAATCATCTGGGCACACAGATTAAATCAGTTTGAGGGTACCTGGGGGGCCTCAGATCCATTGGTGATTTTCAGGGGGTATGTACACCAAGTATGTGAAGACTTAATCCCTGCTGGAATGGACAGGTGAAAACAGTTTATTCCAGCAGCCATGAAGGTGTCTGAAGCAAGCACTGTGGAAACCTTGTAGAGCTTGGGTCAGACTTCAGAAATGCCGAGGTCATCCACTGTGACGTGGGCCATCACCACTTGCCCTGACTTCTGTCTTGCCCCTGGACGTGGATGACTATTTTGTGCAGTTCTGTCTCACTTAAATCTGATTCACACATGAATCAAGATGTCACTCTGTGGCGTCACTGGGCCCCTTCACAAAAGAAGGCTGTACGACAGCTATGTGCCAGACACTGTGCTGCACACTTTGGCAAATATTATCTCGTTTGATCCTTACAGAAATTCTGGGAAGCAGGTGTTAGTATTATCTCCATTTTATTGATAAGGAAACTGAGGCCAACAGAGGCTAAGTGACTAGCCCAAGAACGTGCAGCTAATCAGTGTCTGAACCTGGATTTGAACTCAGGTTTTACACGTAGCATTATAACATTTATAGAATGGAGGTAGAATGCTATGGCTGATGGCAATGATTATGATTAACTAATGGCATGTTAGACAGTAAGTGTGTCCATGCATTCAAAATTTTCATTTATTACTTTTTTGTAGGTAAAAAAATGCTGAGGCAATTTTATTGATATTAACAGTGATGTTGATATTGCTATCAATTATTCTCCAGAATTCTCTGCTATGTGTTTACAATTTAATTTATATTTAACTACATCCCAGTTTAGGTCAACTTCAGGTTTTCCCATATTGATAGGAAAAACTTTCAACCCTGTAATCCTTTTTCCCTCCAACTCTTACAAAAGCTTTGGCTTTTTAGTAGTTGAAACAATAGGGTGCATCTACATTTTTGTTATGGTTCTACATCAGAGCTAATTTTCAGTCACACTTTTAACGATCTGTCTTTATAGGAAGCATGTTCCTTCCTTTCCATTTGCAAGTTGGGAAGATGTGGGTTCACTCCCAAGAGTAATTCACTCTGTACCATCAGAAGTTCATTTGATAGTTAAACAGTTCTTGAAAACGTCAGAGACTGCCTTCAGTCGACAGCCATTCCTAAATGTATTATTGCCAAATATTAATCTTGCCATTGTTTACAGAAATATAATTGATGAGGGTATTTGGTTAGAGTGTAATACCACTGATCTTTGCAGGGTAACCCTTTTTATGGTCTGTGTCAGGTTTCGTAGATAGTTTGCCCTCATTTCCCTGACCAACTATCTTAAAAATGTCCATCATTTGTCATAACTAGAACCAGAATGTTCAGTGCAGATCTACTAATGTCTTAGAAAGACCAATCTAAAAAATTCTTTATTGAAGGCTATAACATTGTTAAATGAAAATTAACAAAATAAATTTTCCTTTTATCATTCATTTTATTTTATTTGACCAAAAATGAAAGGGACTTTTAATTTAATAAACTAGAGTGTAAATAGTCCCATTGTAATGGGATTCTATTTAGAGTAAACTAATGATAGAAGTATTCACCAGTAATTTATGTGAACTGCTACTTTTTTGTGCATTAATCATATGTTTTGGTGTGATTTTTAGAAGTCTGTATCTGTTAGTTTCTTTCCTTTCAACCCTTTTAGTTTTATTCATGTTCTAAAATATTCTTCCATACCTTGTAAGGTCCATGGTTTCTTCACTGGATATTCATTTCCCCAATGTTTTTGTTGACTCGTTAACAGCTTACTATGAACAAAACAATTCATTACCTAATGGACAACCTTCTAGTGATCAGTCTTTCCAAAATTTCCTATGTTAATTGTCAGATGCAAGAGACAGAGTATATTAATGGGACTTTGAAGGTTAGTTAACACTTCCCCCCGATCTACTTTACTGGGAAGTGATATCTGGGTATTCCCAAGTATTTCAATCATTTTTGACATGGTTCTCATATACTCTCATCAAGACAATCCAAAATCAGTAAATATTTGTTAAGCACCTACTATGTGTCAGGCATTGTCAATTTATCTTTTTCCTCCTTTTTGTCAAGGAAACATTCATCTTTCAGTAGCTGCTTTAGAAGGGATCCCATGCTTCCATGTGCAGGATTTTTCAAAGGATATTTTCCAAACCTGCTCTGGTGCAAATTACAGTTGTAAAAATGTACCTTAAATCTGGCATTATTTATTAATGCTTTAAAGTGGCCTTTCTGTTTAGCTTTGATTTCTGGATACCAGTAAATCTCTTAACTTCCTCACCCAGAGTCTTCTTTTTGATATTTGTTCCATGTATCTTACCCAGAAGAGGCCAAAGAATTTGTACCTATCACCTTCTTCTAGGAAATAAAAACTTAAAACATTCAGTCTTCATCTTTCCCAGGTGTATGCACATTATTTAATCCGAACAAAAATTTATTATTATTAATGAAAGATTTCCAAAAGACAAAGTAGCTGTTCAGTTTTCGTTTTCCCATGGGAGCCCTTTTTGTTGTTGTGTCTTGCATTTTACATCATATGATTAAGAGTGTTTTGGCTCTATTTTCTCTCTTACCTGGAATCCATAGTTCTGTTTAGAAGAGATGACACTAGTTTAAGACTATAAAGAAACGTAATGTGCTTGAACTATCTTACTGAAAAGCATGTTTTTTTTATCATTTGACATTAAAATGTAGGTTGTTTTGTTTTAAATGTTGAAATCCATTTTCCACATTTACATCAAATATACTAGCATTCTTAGCGTATTCAAATCTGTTTTACATTTATGCCCATGTGCATATGTATTATATATAAATTCATACGTGCATGTACACATACACATGCATTACATGAACAGTCCATGAATAGAAGAGGCAGAGAGAATTTTTTTTTCTTTATATCAGTAGCGCTTAGCACAGTGCATGTCACACAGTGCTTAATAAATACAGGTCACTGAATCGAAGGCTTTGAAATAGTAGAAGTAGTTTACATGTTGTGGTGCTTTCTGGTGTAATTATCTAGTCAATTATAATTTGCGCTCTTTACCCCTGATAATTCTTGGCCTGTTCTTTTTTGCTCTTCAGCCAACACATTGTTTTCAAGTAAATATTTATAGATCTGTTTTGAGATACAAGCTATGAATTCTTTGTACAAGTCACATAAATTCATAATTGGCTGATATTTGCAAAGATCACTCGTATTCTCATCTTATTGCAATAAATATGTAATATGTTCTTTAAAGACATAAGAATTACTGGGAGAAAGTATGGTGATACAAAAAAATCCTCAAAGACTTCAATAAAATTTTATTAAAAACAAACAGTAATACCTCAACTAAATTTATACACACATGCCCCCCCAGGCCCAAAAAGGATAAAAAGATATATATACAATAATATTTATAGCTGCTCTTTTTTTTTTTTTTTTTAGTAACTGAAAATTTGAAACTATGGGACTGACAATTAAATGATGGCTGAGCAAATTGCAGTATATAAATGCAATGGAATGTTACAGTGATATAAAAATGATGGAAAGGACTGCTTCAGGGCAGACTAGGAAGATTTGTCTTAACAGATGCATAGTAAAGTTGGTAAAATTTGAATAACTTGCACAAAACCAATAACATTGTAAAAACCAACAAATATGAATGCTGTTAGAGGCCTCATCATTGCAGTGACAACCATTATTCTAGGGGATCCATGACAAAGCATACTGCCCCTTCCCCAACAGAGAGGTGATGGATTTGGTATATAAAAGGAGGTGTAACTTTTCAAAACCTTGGTAGACTAAAGCTTTATTTTACTTGACTATGCATGTTTATTACAAGTGCTTTCTTTTTTATTTATTTTTTTCCTTTGGGAGAGATAGAATGGAAGGAAAATAGGTTTTTTTGTAATAAAAAAGTGAGTTTAAAAACATTTAAATATCTGTGCCATAAAACTCATTTCTACAGTTTAAAGGAAAATGATTTGATTTTAAGGAAAATCTTTCTTGTTCTGAAAATGTTCAAGGAAATGTAACCATACAAACTACTTACTATAAAAAAGTGGCTCTAAAAAATAGATTATATCAAATTTTCTTATCTCCTCTGCATCCCTCTAAAAAAATCTGTATTAGGGAAAATCTCTTGGGGAAAGGAGAGATTTATAGAGCAGGGGAATCTGGGTAATATAAAAATAAATCATCAAAATATATATATTTTTAAAGGTGGAATCAGAGGAAATTGTTAAAGTGCTCTGCTAGTTACTTATGAGCTGTTGTGAAGCTTTTTGAGACAATAATTATGGTTCTTAACTGGTGCCACTTCTATCTAGTTCTTCAGAGAAGCCTAGTTTCAGTCAACTCCCTGAAAGTGACTTTTTTCATTCATCATATTGAGAATATGAAGGTTTTCAGTTTTTCATTTGATCCAATTTATATTTTCATTGAGTTGGGCTTCTTGGAATTACATAGTGGTGATCTTCATTTTTTTCCATACCTTCCTCTCATTCTTCTCTAGTTTTTTTTCCCATTTCTCAAAGCCTCTGTAATAAAGTTATAGATTGATATAAAATTATTTTATTATTTGCTCTGCTTTCAGTCCTTTTCAATTACTTTGACTTTTTAGTTTTTTTCTTTCAATTTTTGATTAAAAGAAGAATAGAGAATTTTTTATATATTTTCCAAATTTTCTATAGCATGAGTTTTTTTTATTTTGTTTACTTTAACTGAACAGTATGGTATTCCAATTTTGTATTGTTTATATCAATCAGTTGGTATTAATGTAATTTCCCAGTGCCTTTCCACAGATTTTCAATAAATGAAGCATTCAACTTGCTCTTGTGTTTTTTGACACCTGTTCTAAGAGTCATTCCTGAGTAGCTCCACATTTCCTTCTGTGATTCTTGTCGTGACAGGATTTTTGTTGTTCAGTCTTGTCTAACTCTTTGTGACCTCCATTTCGGGTTTTCATGGCAAGGACACGGAAGTGGTAGTATGCTATTTCCTTCTTGAGTTCATTTTATAGATGAAGAAACTGGGGCAAACAGGGCTAAATGACTTGCATAGGTTCACACAGCTAAGTGACTGAGGCCAGATTTGAACTCAGGAAAGTAAGTCTTCCTGTCTTCAGACCAGCACTCTATCCACTATACCACCTACCTGCCCCTGTTGAGGCAATAGATACCACATATCCGGCCCTCTGTAGTCCCTGAAATTTCTATTTAATTTTCTGTCGTTATGGTGGATGAATGTGTTTGTTCATGGCGGTTATTGTTGTTATTAATGATGTCTGTTCAGAACACAATAAAATGGCGAATCTGTTATTAATTTTTCACCTTTTGTATCCAGTTCAAAAAACACTATTAAAAAACAAATTTCACTCCTATCATCCTAAATAAACACTTTACCTCCTCTAAACAACATTGATGTGTTGTCTTCTCCTATTAGAATGTCAGCTCCTTTGGGACAGAGTGAGTTTTTTCTTTTATTTGTATTTGTCTTCTCAACACTTCAGTACAATTCATGGTATGTGTCAGGCTGGTTCAGTCAGTTGCTTGTTCACCCTTTGTGACCCTCTGGCCATTCTTCCTCCATTCTTTCTCAAAGTCTGTTCAAACGTGGCACGTAGTAAATGGTTAATAAATGTTCATTGACTTGACTTTTGATGGCATGTAATTATGAAATTTCTGATAAATCTTTTATTTTACTCTCTGCTTGTTATAAATTTGCCTTACTCATTTATGTTGGTAATTTAAATTTTCTCTCTGCTAAAAATTAAGATAGCCAATGGTTTATCAATTATTTTAGTGTTTTTAAAAACAGGTCTATAGTCCTTATGTAACGAATTGTATTTATTTCTCCTCTGACTTCCTGCATTTCTTCTTCTGTGCTTTTGGTAAGATTCACTTTTTAATTTTCCAGGTGTTTTTTAATGTATGCTTTGTTTTTTTAATCTTCTCTAATTTATAATTACATGTTTTCAAGGACACATTTTTTTCCTCTGGGGACTGCTTTAGCTGCGTCACTCACAAGTTAAAAAAAAATATATTACCTCATTATTGTCATTTACCTTTATTGTAGCTATCAGTTATTTTCTATTATTTGTATTATACCCACTCATCTAACCCTAACCCTTTGTCTATATCCATTGGGTGTGTTCTGTGCTTTTTTTACTTTTACTGCATCATGATTAGTTAAAAAAAGTGTTTACTCTTAAATGCTTTACATATTTACTGCGTGTGTGTGTGTGTGTGTGTGTGTGTGATTCTCTAGCATATGATCATTTTTGTAAAGCTGCCATGAAATACTGAGAAGTATGTGTTCTTTAATATTTCCATTTGTATGATGCCATAAGTATTTTAGGTCTAAAATTCCCAATTTCTTCATCCTTCTTTGTGGTTTACCTTTTGTTTTTATTACTTTTAGATTTATATACCCTTGAAAGTGAAACATGAAAGCTTGAAAGCTTCTTCAAATAACTGTTTGTCAGTTTATGTCTCTTCAATTAAGTGAGCTTCTCTTTTATAGTTTTATCCAGCACTGGATGATAAGTGATTTTTATCATTTCATTTCAAATTGCAAAAATATTTTTCCCCTTACAATAGAATTGAAGTTGAAAGTTTAGCTGGAGTTTAATGGAAGTGACAAATAATTTATATTGAAATTATTATTTGATGGATGATTTGCAATTTCTATTTTTCTTAGTTATTTATACCTTGAATAGTTCCTACTTTTTGTGCTTAATAGCTGAATCTTATTTACATTTATCACTATTCATCTACTACATGTGAATTGCAATCAGCTTCCAAAGGAGTAAATAAACAGTCTTTTATAGGGATCATATAATATCAGTATCATAGAACTGGATGAAACCCTAGGGATTATTTGTTCTAAAACACTTATTTGTCATCTGAGGGACCCTTAGGTGATTAGCTTACTTACTTAAAATCTCTCTCTCTCTCTCTCTCTCTCTCTCTCTCTCTCTCTCTCTCTCTCTCTCACACACACACACACACTCACACGCACGCACACACAATTAGTTTACCTTGAATTTCTATTTCAAATTATCTTTGAATTTATTCTATTTCAATAATTTTGCCTTTTTGCTTCTAGTTAAAATGTATGTTATTAAAATGTTTTTAAATTCATTCGCATCTTCTTTGAGAAATAAGAAGAAACAACCACCACCATCTGTGTTTATTCTATAGAATAAAAGAACATTCTTTAGCGACTTTTATGCAGGTTCATGCACCAGAATTTAATAAAATAACTCTTCACTTCAGCAAGCATTTCAAATATAGACTGCAAGACCCATATTCAACTTAATGGATATTTGTTCTTTAGAGAAGACTGGTAATGGTACAGTTGATAGTTTAGTCTTTCTAAATCATTTTTTACTTTTTTGTCTTTAATCTTTGCTTAGACATATTGAATTGAGATGCCAGTTAGAGATATCTACTGTTAGACAATTGGTGATTTAGACTTGTATTCAAGATAGAGACACTGGGGTTGGATCTATAAGACCTGGTAGTTCTCTACACAACAGTGATCATTGAACCCATGGAAACTGATGAGATCACTGAGAGGAAGGGTCTCATTTTCTCCCTTTTATAGACGAGCATACAAAGATTCAGGTAGGTTGGAAGTCCTTGTCTGCGGTCATATGAGCTCACGTCTGTGCTGAAGGCAGGATATGAGCAGAAGTCAGGCACTGTTTAAGCTGGACATGTTGAACAGATCAGTGTGACTGGAATGCAGAGTGTGTGGAGGAGAGTAATATGAAATGTAATTAGAAAGCAAAGTAGGTTGGAATCTGCTGGGAAGGTCTGGTTTTGGAGTATATGATATTTATTCAAATCCTAACTCTCCACTTGCTACCTTTGTGATCTTTGGCAAGAGATTTTACCTCTTGATACCACAGTTTTCTCACTTATAAAATAAGAGGGTTGGACTAAGTGACCTCTAAGATCCTTTTTAACTCTTTTTCTATGATCCTATAAATGCCAGGCTGAAGAGTTTGTTTTCTCTGAGAGGTATTATGGACTCCAATAATTTTTTGTGGAGGGAGTTTCAGATCTGAATTTTAGGAATGTCATTTTAGCAGCTGTGAAGAATGAATTAAAGAAGGTAAAAGTCTGGAAGCAGTGAGACTAATTAGAAAGGTATTGATTAGTATAGGTAATGGTTGTTGAAAACTTCCATTCTCCATAGAATGGAGAAAAAGGGATGGTTTTGAAAAATGTGGTGGGTGAATTAATAACACAAACTGATTGTATTGGAGGGGAATGATGGAGGAGAAGGGCCACAAGGTTAGAAATGTGGGTGAATATTCTCAAATCTATTTATCCAGCCCTAACCTACTGACATCCAGTCTCACATCTACAACTGCTATTTGACTGTCTCAAACTAGATGTCCTGTAGACATTTGAAACTGGACTCATTATCTTTTTCCCTAAATTTTCCCTTCAATACTTTCCTGTTATTGTCAAGGCCACCACTCCCAGTCCCCAGGCTCACAAGCGAGGAGTCACGCTTGACTCCCCATTTATCTCTTTCTTGTCTCCCATATTCAATCTGTCGCCAAGGCCTGTTGATTTCACCTTTGCAACATCTCTCTAGTATACCTCCTTCTCTGTTCTGATATTGCCACCATCCTAATGCAAATCCTTATCTCCTCATGTCTCTACTGTGTGCTGATTGCACTGCCTGCCACAGATCTCTCCCCAATCCAGTTCATCCTCCATTCAGCTGCAAAAATGATTTTCCTTAAGCTCAGATTGCCCATTTCATGTGCTCCTACACACAATAAACTCTGATTCCCTGTTACATCCAGGATCAAATATTAAACCCTTCGGTGTTAACAGTCAAGCCCTTCTCTAGTGTCCTTACATAGTATTCCTTGCCACATACTCTTAGATCAAGTGACACTGGCCACCTTGCTGTTCTTTAAATAGAATACTCCACCTCCCAACTCCAGGCTTTTTCCCTAGCTGTCTCCCATGCCTGGACTGCCCTCGCTCTTCTTCTCTATTTTCTGGCTTACCTGATTTCCTTCCTGTCCCAGCTATATCACCTTATACAGAGATTTTCCCAAACTGTCTTAATTCTAGTTTGTTTATTTATTTATTATCCATTCATTATTTATTTTGTATTATTTAATTCTTCCTTTTAACTGATGGTTATTTCTTATTTATCCTGCATATAGATTGTTTGTACATAGTGGTTTGCATATCATCTGTTAGATTGTGATCCCCTTGAAGTCAAGGACTCCCTTTTGTCTTTCTTTGTATGCTCAACAGTTAGCATAGTGCCATTTACTTAGTAGGTGCTTAGTAGATACTTGTCCACTAAGTCACTGTGGAGATGAATTACCCTCAGCAGAAATAAGGAAGTTTGGAGGAAGACTGAGCTGAGGGAAAATGACTACCATTTTCATTGATGTTAATTTTGAGGTACCTCTGTAACATCTTAGTGAAAGTGACTTACTGGCAGTTATGAAAGACTGGAATTCAGGATATTAGTACCAGATATTTAGATTCTGTTGTGGTCTGCATAAAACTGATGGCTGAAGCCCAGGGACTGGATAATACCAACAAGAGAGAGTTGGGGATGGGGGGTGCGGGCAGAGAGAGGGAGAGGGAAAGAGGAAAAGGTGCCAGGACAAAGCCTTTGGGGATGCTTGTACCTAGTGGATGGGAAGAGGCCAATGATCGGAAAGAGTGTCCAGGTGAGTGTGAAGAGAAGCAAGACAAAGTAGTGTAGTAGAAGTCAAGGAGGAGCAGGTGGTAGGCACTCTCAGATGCACCAGATGGATCAGGTAGATTAACAATTGAGAAATGGTTTTTGGATTAAGCAACTAAGGTACCAATAACTAAGCCACTTGTAAGATTGCTACCAGTTCCTAATGATAGCTAAGGTAACTAAGGTACATTCAGTCACTAAACATATAGTAATTAAAAGCCTACTGTATGCCTTTCATTGTACTAAGAACTATTGATACAAGAAGGGTACAAGAAAGTCCCTGCCTTCAGGACCTCATGATCTAATTGGGAAAGACAAGCAAAAAGAAGCTTAAAGCTTGGGGTGGGGGATGGGGAGTACCTGGATACAGGGAAAGTCAGTAGTACAGTGAGGTAGGAAATGATAAGATGGCTACCCTGGGAATTTTCCATAAATGAAAGATCTTGGAAGAACTCTCTAGTCTCCATTTTCCACCCACTATAATCGGAGGGAAGGCAAGATCCCATAGGCAAAGGAGTTGTATCAGGTTAGGTGTGATACTGATACAAGATTCCTGAAAAGTTCAAGAATGCAGCTAGATTGGAAATTTGTAAACTTGAGAATAGTTTTAGTTGAGTTGCTATTAGAAGATGTTTAGTTGAGTTGATACTAGAAGCCAGCTTGCAAATGTTTGAGAAATGACAGGAATTAAAGAAATGGAAGCACTAAGTCTGAATGATCCTTTCTAATGGTTTTGGTATGAACTAGCTGAGAAAAAAGGACAATAACTTCAAGTAAAGATTTTTTAAAGCATGGGAAAGATCTGAGTATATTTAATAATAATTAACCTTTATATAATGCTTCCTATGCCCCAGGCACTGTGCTAAGGGCTTCATGAATATTATCTCATTGGATCCTCACAATCCCCCTGGGAGGTAGGCGCTATTGTTATCCCTGTTGTACAGATGTCTTATTGATAGATAATAAATAGGTATTTTAAGCAGAAGAGAGAAGAAGGAAGGGGTAAGTTTTGTTTTAAAGGTAGCATTAATTCTAAAATACTTTTAAAAACCTGTGTAGATGTTTTATTGTGCTACAGAAATGTAGCTTTTTAAAAGTTTTTATTGACAGAATGCATTACAGTTTACCCTGAATGGAGTTAGAACTATGTACTAATTCTTTTTGTCCTGAATCTTTAAAAGCCAATTCTTACCTGGAAATCCCATGAATACTTAATTTCACATGAGAAGTAAGTAACTTTCCCTGTCACCTGTCAAAAGTAGTTTATTTCAAACTTCACAAAGCACCATCTGTGAGCCTACTTTTCTTCATTAATTCGAGAAATCACTGATACTTAAACCATTTAGAAGAAACCTGTTTGTCTGCTAGGCCTTTGTAGGCCTAGAAATATGGGTGTTGTTTGGAATTTAACATGGGCATCTTTTGGTCTTTCCTGTTAGTTTTTCCTGCCATTTTAGTCCTGTTTTCTTTGCTTTGACTACAAACTGTTCTTTTACAGGGGACTTCCAGAAACATCATACCTAGAACTTATAATAGTGAAAATACTTACTCATAGTTTAGTCTCAAGTGAGCATCGAAGTTCAAAGCAATTAACATAGTTTCATGGTTTTATACATAGAGAACTGGCTATAAAGCCAGTTTCAAGATCCTCCTCTGACATATACTGGCTGTGTGATTCTGGCCAAGGCATTTCACCTCTTCTTATATTGTCATCCTCAGTCCTCTTTAAAAGAAAGGAGTATCATTAAAGATTTTTTTTTTAATGCACAGAAGATATCAGAAAGCCAGAAAGAATCACATAGAAGCTATGAAGATTTTTAAAATCCCTGTTGATTTTATTATACTTTATAAACATGATGAAGACTTATTGTTACAGTTTTATTTTTCTGTTCTGTAACTATTAAGGTGCTCACTTTTAAGTTGTTTATTGTTATCAAGGAAAACAAAATTAAATAACAGCCCTAAGCATGAAAAAGCTAGGCAATATACTTAATATTTTAACAGTTACACTTTGCTCAGAAAAATCAAAAGAAATCCTGCAGATTTTCAGAAGGCAAATTTCACTGCAGGTAATTCTTCACCTAGTTTCAATTTTTACTTCATTTTCTCATCTGCTTATATAATGTCACTTTCCAGTTTAAGGAACATTTGGTATTTCTCCCACACTTTTCTTTTCCTACTGCAAAAATGCCCCTCATAAAAATGTTTTATGTTCAAAATTTAAATAGAAAAATTCTTAAATGTTCTATGCCACTAAATAATGATCTTTCTTTCTTTAGTTAGAAAGTTAAGAATTATTTTTCAAGGTATTCTACTTATACGTAATCAGAGCAAAAGCACTGTTGGATGGGTCTCTCCATAAATCATTTGCTGCAGCAGAGTATGCTGCAAGTGGTTCAATGGAAATCAAGCTGGGTCATTCAAAATGTTTCTGAAATTTCTTCAAATGTCCATTAGTGGAAAATAAAATAACCTAATCCACACCGTTTTAAAGGACATGTGTATTTGCGTGAATACCTCTTGTTTTGTGGGAATTTTGCTACATCAAAAGCATTATTTGATTAAAGAAAAGTACTAGGGTTTAGGTCTCTTCGGATGCAAGGTTTCAGGGTTGGAAATCTCAATCCCTGACTTACATATTAGAGTATAATTTAAATGCAAATTTTCTTCAATTCTTATATAGAACACCTCAAAGAATTTGCAGCTACACTTTGATCAGTTTAAGTTATGGATATTAACTGGTTCTGATTGATTTGCTACTTATTTTTCCTTAACAGATTATTGCCGGAGATGTATTTTAATTCAGATAGGTCCATATCTAATTTTGAATTTGGTGTCAAATCTGTTGTCAGTCATTTAAAATGCCATCTGTCCCTGTAAACCTTTAGAGGAGAATCTCATTTCATTGATAGATTACTGATACAAAAAGATCACAGTTAAATGAGACTTTCAGTGGACTATGACAAACTATCTCAGCCGTAAATATTCTTTAACTGCATAAAACATCTTAGCTTTAGGACACCAAACAAAAGGTAACGTAAGCACCACGAAATGAATATTAGAACCAAGAGTTAGGCGCTAATTTTATTTATTACAAATGCTTTCATTGTTAATCAAATGAATTGACTTTAGTCAATATTTATATTCTGAAAAGTAATTAAAGCCACAGTCTTTAGAGTTCTCAAGCACCTCTTATTTAGTCTATGTATGTAAAACCCTTTGTTTTCTTTGACCAAAGAAGAGTTTTCATAATCACTATGCTTCACTTTGTCATCTGAATTATCTCTAGTAAACTGGTCCCTTCGTTAGTATTTTTTAGGCAAAAACCCAAAGATATTTGATATTATTTTTTCAAAAATTGGTTCTTTCTTTCCCTTCCTCTGAAAGAAGAAAATGCATTGAGCACCTGATTGATTCATCCTCTTCTCCACAGTTCCTGCTCTTATACAAGGTTCTTCAAATTTCTTAATAGTATTCCTTCAAGTTCTCTAGTCTCCCAGTTCCTAAGGCTCTTTAAATATTATGAAGTATTTCACTTTACTTCAAACACATCCAGGGATGGTCACACTTTGGATCTCACTGTTACCCACAAGTGTTGCTCTTCCCTGATCTTTCCCTTAGCCTTACTTCTTTTAAACCTATTCATTAGGAATTCCAGTCCCTCCATCCCTCAGTACTTTCTCAGGCTGTTTCATAGGTTCTCACTTCGCTTTTGAATACCTTTTCACCTTGTCTTGTCACCACTCATCCTTTACCAAACTTGGGTTCCTCCCACCATTTGTTTCCTTTTCTCCTATGCACTTGCAGATGAACAGAGCTGAATTTAGTCATACAGCTCTGTTTCCTGAGTACATTGTAAATTCATAGTATCTGACTTCAACTGGATCCTCACTGCAGCAAGGCAATCTTTTTATTCCTTTCTAGTTGATTCCCTTTCTCACTGCCCACAGAAGTTACTCTGAGCTTCTTTCCTAAAGCTTATCCCTTATCCTCACAAGTGAAAATTTTGCCCTTGCCAAAGGCAACTCTTTTTTTGTGTATCCTTGATCCTATCTCCTCTTTTTTTGTTTCTTCTGCAGGTTATAACAATTTTCATCAACCCCTCTCCATTATTCAATCTCTCCTTCCCTACTGCTTTTCCCCCTTCAAATAGGACTCTAAGTGTGCCCAAGTCTCCCTTTTCCTTAAAAATGCCATCATTAGACTGTACTAACACTTAAGATAACATTTTGACCCTCTCCTGCTTTTCCCTGCTAGATTCTAGAAAAAAGTCGTTTACACTTACTGCTCCCATTTCTTCTCTTAGTCCTAAACTGCCTAGCTTCCAACATCATCAGTCATTTAAAAAAACAACAACAACAAAAAACTTTCTTGACCTCTCTACTGCATTTGATTGGACATTTTTGACCACCTTGTCTCCCTGCATATTCTCCTATCTGGGTTTTTATGACAGGGTTCTCTCCTGGTTCTCTTTCTATCTGTCCTTAGTCTTTGCTAATTCATCAGCCTCCCTAAGACTCTGTCCTGGGTCATCTTTTGTCTCTCTACTAACCCTCTTGATGACCTCAGTGGTTTCATTGATCATCTCTAAGCTCATGTTTCTCAGGTTTTTATATCTAGCCCCAGTCTCTCTCTTCAGTTTCAGTCTTGAATCACCAGTTGCCTATCAGCCATTTTAAACTAGATGTCCCAGAAACATCTCAAACTTGACATGTCCAAAATAGAACCCATGATCTTTGCTCTCAATCCCACCCTTCTTCCAGTCTTCTCTGTAGTCCTGCCAAAGGCACCACCATTCTTCAGTTGTCCCAGATTAACAAACTCAATCTTATCCTCATCTCTTTACTATTCCTTATTCCACTTTTTCAGTCAGTTGCTGCATCTTACCATTCCAACTCCACAACATATCTGAATTGTAAGCCTTCTTCCCTGTTATGTCAGCCTCCACCTTAGTTACTTCTCATCACCTTGATTATCACAAAGGTTTCCTAAATTATCTTCACTCTTCATCTCTCTCTCTGTTCCAGTGCATTCTTCACACTGCTGTCAAAATGGTTTTCATTACTTCTTCAGTCAACTCCAGTGTCTCATTGTTACCTTTAACATGTAAACTCTGTTTAGCTTCACAAACTGATTTCCAGCCTCATAGTATATTACTCCCTCCCCCGAACTCCCCATCTCCACTCTGCCATCTAGTCAAATGGCTTTCTCTTCTTTCCTCACACAATTCTCTACTTTCCATCTCTGTGTCTTTGCACTCACTATTCCCAGTGCCTGTAATATACTTCCTTCCTCCAATTCATGAAATCCCTCTCTGCCTTTAAGACATCATTAACCAACACCACCTTAGCAATAAAGCCTTTCCTGTTTTTGTATCCCCAGGGACAAGAAGAGTTCCTGGCACATAGTAGGTATTTAATAAAATGATTTAATAATTTTATTGATTTCTTGATTGAATTTACAATAAGATTATAATAAAACGTTTATATTGAGACATTTCTGATCCTTAGTTTTCTCATTTTTAAACTGAAGGAACTGGACTAGAAGACCTCTACTGGTCAGTCTAACAACATTCTGAGAGTCTTTAAATTCCAGAAGTTAATCTAAAGAATAGGCATGGAGATTGTCGTGTGGCATTCATATTTTTGATGTCCTAGGTAAGGGATCAAGGGGAAAAAAATCTGACTCAGCAAGCAGAATCTGAGCTATTTCCCATAGTTGGATATTGAGTATTGAAACAAAATCCATGGTAACTTATAGCTGAGGCAATATAAGGATGAACCAGCAGTGGTAGAATATAACATATTGAAGGTCTACTTTCAAGAGAATGAGACTGAATTTAGCTTCCCTCTCTAAGCTGTTAACAGCTTCTTTGACTCCAGCGCCCCAAGGTGTTGCAGTACTCTTGCTCAGATGACAGTTTCTGGTGCTATGTGTCTAATCAGTCACCTGGGTTTTGACTTCCTTCTGTATGTGAGTACTAGGATTGTTGCAAACATGGTAGATACAGACCCTTGTGGTTTTCCTAGTGTGGTGTAGGTGAGAGAATTGGGATCAGAATACCTGGGTTCTGCAAGCTCAGTATGAGTCAGCAATGTGGTCTAGCAGCCCAAGAAGTTACAAGCTGCTTTAGGACAGACATAACTTCAAGGAATAGGCAGGTAATAATCTCAATATTCTGCATTAGTCAAATCTCACTTCCAGTACTGTGTTCCGTTTTGGCCACCACAGTTTAAGAACAGTAACAAGCCAGTGGCTGTCCAGAGTAGTGAAGGGCCTTGAGTTCATGTCCTGAGTATTGATTGAAGGAATTAGAGATGTTTGGTCTGAAAAAGAGAAGAATCTGAGAGGATATAGTAAACTATGAGTACTTGAAGGTTAGTAATATGTAGGAGAGATTAGATTGGTTCTTTTTGGTCCCAGGAGGCTGAAATAGGTTCAAGGCAGTTGCACAGAAGCTAATTTACACTAGATATAATCAGTTTTCTGCAGAGGAGTCATCCACCCTCCTCCCGGTAGATCTTTCAGCAGAGGTTGATCTCCTGCTGGGTGGGTGTGTTACACTGGAGGTTCTTGTCATGTAAGGATGGACTAACAAGGCCACTGAGGTCCCTTCTAACACTCAGATTCTGCATTTTGATTCCAATCCCACCTTGGACACTTACACATAACTATGGACAAGTCCCGTAACCTTTTCAAGGTTTAGTCTCATTTGTAAAATAGTGCTAATACTTAAAAATTTTTTTGTTAAGTTTAAGAGGCTGCATAAATGGGAATGGTAGTTGTTATTTGTTGTTCCTAGTCTTCCCATTGCATTCTTCTGCTTCTGTCTTTGCACAGAATGTTGTTATGTTCTCCCTTGCCATCTCTTCCTCTAGGAAATCCTAGATCATTTTAAGGTTCAGCTGAATTTCTATTTCCTAAAATAAGCCTTAACTGATTCACCCAGTTATTAATGTCCTTATTTCTAAAATTATATTTACTTGGTATATATTCTGAATTTACTTATCTGTATATGTTGTTTGCTACCACCACCACCCTCCTACTGCAATGTAAGATCCATGAAGGCTGGAGCCACCATCACCCTAACTTAGCTCAGTGCCAGACATAGTAGAAACTTAATAAATACTAATTAAATTTAATTGCATCCATTTTGAGGTCAAGAATACATTATTTTAATTCCTTTTAAAAATTTAAATTTAAAAATTCTTTTGAAACATTTTACATTAAATTATTATATTTAAATACATTATTTTAATTTCCTTAAAAATTTTAAAATCCATATCATTTTACCTCATAAAATAATTTATTGTCTCTCTTTAATTTGTTTTCTTCAATCTTTCATCTATCAATCTATTGATTATCTATGAAAGTTGTGTTCATCAAGATGAAAATTCATCATGACCCAGTTTTTTTTGAGACATTTTTCAGATCTGGACCTGTATGAAAGTCTGAATTTTGTTTGATGAATTATTTTTGTGATCTGCTCAGAACTCAGATCATCAGTTGTGATGAATTGGGACAGATGAGGCAGGTTACATATTGTAGAGATAGGTCCCACCTTTGATGCTTGCTCCCTTCATGACCTTCACCTCAGTTTTCTCATTCTGTAAAATGAGCTTAGACTAGAAGGCTTCTGGAGGCCTGTCTAGCTTAAAATCTTTTTTTCATATGATCCCATAAGAAATTAAAACAGATGTGTTATCTCATCCATTTGTAAAGTCCCTCTAACAACAACAGTGGCAGTAACAACAGCATCAGAGCAGTTATAGCATTTGTGGCACCAGCTGTGTGCCAGGCACTCTGCTGAGCACTTTACAGATAACTCATTTCATCCTGACACAATCGTGGAAGGTGGTGCTATTAATATCTCCATTTAAAGTTGAAGAAACTGAGGCAAACAAGTTAAATGATTTACCCACAGCCACATAGCTAGTAAAACCTGAGGCTAGATTTGAACTCAGGTCTTCCTGACTAGGTTCAGTACTCTGTTGTGTCAGCTAGGTGACAAGTAATGCTGATCTAAACCCATTCATTACTGCTGATCCTGAGACCCTTTTCCATGTTCTCCCATAAATTTGCCATATGGTGTCTCATATTTTCCTTACTCTTTCTCATGAAAGAAGGAAATATATTTTGTTATCTCATTTTCAGGACTCTCACTGACCTTTCTATCACACAATTTAACTTTATTTCAATCATCTGTCCATTTACATTGATGTAGTCATATATTGTTGTGTTGGTTTTCCTTATTTTGCTTTCTATCAGGCCATGCAGATCTTCCAATGTTTCCCTAAATTCCTCACTTTTATTATTTTTTACTAGATAACATTCCATTTCATACATCTTATGTAGAAATTCAGTCATTTACCAAGTTATCAGCACCCATTTTATTTCCGTTGCTTGCTACTATTCATAAGCAAGGGTCCCGCTGTGAATACGTCTTTATATATTAGACCTTTAGTTTAGGGTTGTGTTTTGTTTTTTGTTTTTTTCTTTTAATTGAACTTCTTGGTTTATATGCCCATTACTGAGATGGCTGAGGCAAGGAGAAAAGTAATATTCAAAAGTGGAGAACTAGTTAGTTTTTCATGAGCATCTGAGTGGTAGAGATAGTTCAATTCAATTCAACAATTCATCATTTTATGAAACTTACTAAGTTCAAGACATTGTGAATAGGTCCTGGAGATAAGAAAGCGATACATTCCCTGCCCTCAAAAATAGGGAAAATATGGGTGTGTGTGTGTGTGTGTGTGTGTGTGTGTAAATACAGTGTAGAAAGAAATAACCACAATAGGGGGATCCAGTGTATAATTGTTTAACAAGGCCCTTAATTTTATTAAATGGTGATTTGCTTGGCTCCTTAGGGTTTCCATGTTAGAAAGTATACTTAGCTACCACTTTTACTCATCACTCTCTAAGAGGAAATAGAGCCATGCATAGAAATTTTCTAACACATCATACGTTATCAGATGATGACAAAGTTAATTCTCATCAATAGCAGATGTAATATTTAAATGAGAATAAATATAACAAGGGAAAAAGCTGTTCTCATGTATATTCTGACGCCTGCATAAGAAGAAATGAATCGTATCTATCCTTCAACCACATTACAAGAATTGATCTGAAAGAAAAAAATAATGGATCATAGCCACTTGATTTTTATCCAGATTCTACTCATTGGTGCTCATTAGACATATTTCTGAAGGGAACTTATCAGCAGAGGCTCTTACTTCATTATGTGACTCAATCTAAAATCTGTTCAAATGAAGAGTATGAAAATGAGCAGTGATCACTTAAGGAGATTTTAAAAAACACCACCACCAAATATGTTTCTTCAGATTAGTGGTCTTCAAATAATTGTTTTTATATTTTAAAGAAATGCTTAAATTATTTCTGGAGTTAAACACTTAAATTATCTCCTTTTAAAAAAGAAACAGTTATAATCCTTAGAACAATTATCTAACAAGCAAAATAATTTAAATTTTCATACTATAGGAAAAGTCAGAGAGGTATAAGGAAAGATCATGGGACTTGAAGTCAGAACACCTTAAGTTTGGTTCTAACTCAATTAATTATGTGATTTTAAGTAGTAATAAGAATTTACTTAATACTTTAAAATTGCAAAGCACTTTACCTACTCAATTCATTTGAACAACTCTGAAGTAGATACCAAAGGTACTATGCCTATTTTATAGATAAGAAAGCTAAGGTGGGTGACATTTTTAAAATATATCATTATTGATACCTTGTTTTTTATATTACTTATATTTCTCAACATTTCTCTCCCATCTCTCTTTCTGGAGAGACAGTGCTTCAGAGAATTTTTTTTTAAGCAAACAAAAACAGTTCATCAAAACTGACCAATGCATCCACTATCCCCATCCCTCAAAAAAGTCTGATGTCCTAGAGCCAGCTAGGTAACATAGTAGAAAGAGTTCTACCCAGACTTGAAGTCAGGAAGACCTGAGTGTAAATCTTGCCTTAGACACTAGCTGTGTGATCCTAGGCAAGTCACTTAACCTCTGCCTCAGTTTCCTGATCTGTAAAATGGGGATCACGTTCACACTTATCGAGAGGATCAATTGAGATAGTATATGTATCATACTTTACTTACAGCACCAAATAAATGATCACTTAATAATAGTAATAATATTCTATATTAATGGGTATTAGCTGACACTGTTTTCACTGTTTCACTTCCACAAACTTGGTTAAGTGATTTGCACAGCTAGTAAGGTTTAGAGGCAGAACCAGGTGCAGCACCCTTGCTGCTAACCCAGACTCTTGCTCTTTAGTCTGTTCATATATCAAAGGAAGAGCGATTGTCTCTCAAATTCCCGTTTTGAATTTCTGTGAATGGCTAAGTAGAAGTTATTAAGTAGGCATTGTGATTCAGCAGATGCCAAGATTGGAGTCCAGTGAACTGCATTCAAACCTCAACTTTGTCAAACTGCAATCACTGTGACCTTTTACAAGTCACTTCACCTTGCTGGTCTTCAGGTACTTCTCGTATAAATGAGAAGGTTGGATTCCCTTATCTTTGAGTTCTTTTCCACCTCCAACTATTATCCCATCTGTGTTTTCCTCAAAGCCAAAGAAAGTGAATTGAGTTGCATTCACAAAATATGTGGAATTGGATTTAAAATTAAGGAGTAATAATCCTACTGATCATCTGCTCCATGTGAAATTTTGAAATAGTAACTGTTGAAGCAAAATACTTTTTAGGCTGGACCTGCTATTCATTGAAGTAGAAAACTCCTAATGATGAAAATTCCTCCACCAATATAGATCAAGACTTGTTCTACAGTTTATAAGTTTTAGAAATTTGCCTGAGTAATAGATAAGTTATTATTTGCCCAGGGCCACTATGCTAAGATGTGTGCAAGATACCTGGTACCCAGGTCTTCATTCATAACACCACACTAACTCTCAAGATAAAACATATCGGCCTGAAAAACTGTTTCTGTTTGAATCTTTGTTATATATTACAGCTGTGGTTACACAGCTACTATGTTATCAGAATCTCAATGCATGTTCTGCATGTGATGTTGCTGAGGTTCATCTCTGGAAGGGATATTTTGCTTTTTTTTTTTTTGTAAAGTCAATTTGAAACAGACTCACTCAGCTAGTCTGTAAACCTTCAATACTATAATAATTCTTTGTTTTCCATGTGGTTAATGTTTTTCTTTCAGTTATTAGTGGATACCAGAGTGTAAGGGGTGGGGAGAGATCAGCTATTTCTGTCATGATTAAAGACATGAGTTTCATTTCACAATCATAGAGTTTCAAAATTTAGTCTCTTTATTACATACAGATGAGAAAAAACAAGCTGTATATTATACATACATACATATATATATATATATATATATATATATATATATATATATATACTACAATTATATCTAGTAATGCAAAGTACTTTGTGAAAATATAGACAGGAAGCAGATGTTATGTTTGGACATGTAGGTGCTGTGAGTTGAACACACATGACTAGGGTTTCATACTCCTTTTGGGCTGCTAGGTAGTTGTTATATTACTGAGTGATGAATATGACATGCTTTTGTGGTGAATGGTGAGACTGAAGAGTTTCAAAATGTGCAATGTTACAGTGATTTTAAACATTACTTTACAATGCATTGGTTTGTGCATTAGGTACTTGAAAAGTAAGAAATGATAAAGTTGGAATCTTATTTGTATTCTTCCTGATGATATCTGAATGTCTCTGTGTACAGAGTTTTATATTTTATGAACAATAAATTTTCAAGACTGTCTTTTAAAAAAAAATCTTAATACTGCTTCTCCTAATACCATAAGGAAAGTACTTTATACAAGATTTATACCCATTTTAAGGTTATCCACTACCTCCTGAGCCGTCACAATCTTGACATTTTTCTTGCCACTGGGCAACCCCTGTTGTTCTGGAAGAGAGGGGCCAATGACTTCACACAACCTCGCTTAGATCTAATTTATGTGTGAGTCAAAAGACATTATTGATACATTTTTATCATTTTTGCCTACCACAAAGTGTTGTGACAAGCAAGTGATGAAGCATTAGGAGCTGTAGTCATACCCTGTATGAAGATGGCCCAGGCCATCAGATCATCATCCCACTGGACCAAAACAGCAGTGGGATTTGGCAGCCCTCCAGGTGTCCATTTTTAAGGACCATGTTGCTCACTTCCTGTCTTGAGGAAGGGACTAGAAAAGGTAACCTAAATTGTCTGCTTTACCCTTCTCTGTCCTGCTTACTGTGGCAGGTGGGGATTCCAACATGAGATCTAAACATAAAAAATGAAAAAAAAAAAGACTTTTGCAAAGATGATTCCACTCACCATTGGTGCATGGAATGTGCACACACTTACGGACAACAAAATCTGACAGTCATAGAGTCTGTACACAATGTTCGTTGAACTGACCAAAACCTTTGATACTGTCATCTGATAGCTGAACAGCTCTTACTGGAAGAGAACCAAGCAGATATTGCATAAAAATAGTAGCCCTGAGAAAAACAAGGCTGGCAAATAAGGGTGAGCTTACCAAAACTGGAGCTGGATACACATTTTTCTGGAGTGGTTGCAGTAATGGGGGAGCACCATGATAGTTTATATCATCAAACTAGTCAACAAGTTTGTATGCCTACCAAGAAGAGTAAATAACAATGTGATTGCTGCTTGCAGCAAAGTACCATGCATCAGTGCATATGACTCCACAATATTGAACCCTGGTAAGGTGAAAGAAAAATTGGATGAAGACCTAGACACCCTCATCATAAGTGTGTTCAAAGAGGGCAAGCTTGTAATTCTGGGTGACTTTAACACCAGCCTATCAGATATGGCAGGGAGTCCTTGGGAAGAATAGCATTGGAAATCCTCTCATCATCAACACTGTCTTGCATTTACCTAACACAGTAAAACTTCATGGATGTACTCTTGCAGCAAACAATGGTATTTAATAGACTCATCATAAGGAAAAGAGGTAGAAAAGATGTGAGTGAAAAAGGATCTCTGTGGTACATAGTGTTATATGAATCATAGACATATCCTCTCAAAGCTAAACATTTGAATTTAACAAAAGCTGCACTCCCACAGCAGGACAACTACTGGAAGACCTAATATCGACAGATGAGAACACTTCTCTGTGCATGAAGGATTGGGCAGCTTTCAGAGATGTGGTGTACAGTACCACATGAACTCATCTGAGCAAGAACTTTCACAGGTATCAAAACTGGTTTGATGGGGAAATTCAGAAACTGATAAACAAAAAACTCCATAGGGTTTATCAGCCCGATAATTCTTCTGTCTCTAAGAAGACAGCATTTAATTCCATCAAAAGTAAAAGTAATGTGCAAGTGAAACTTAGAGAGCTGCAGGATTCTTGACTCAGTAATAAGTCAAATGATAATTCAGTTTTGTATTTATAGTAAGAATTTTATAATTCCCTGAAGGCTGTTTGTGGGCAAAAGACCTATGATACATCGCATCTACACAGTGCTGTTGGTGCCAGATTGAGTAGTGATAACGACGTGCTGGGCTGAACACTTTTTGGAGCGTTCTCCATGGACTGTTGTCAACTAGTGCTTAAGCCGCTGACCATGTTTCTTAGGTTGACGTCAGTCACTCTGTAGCCAATCTTACAACTGAAAAAGAAGTTTTGGATACCCTTAGGCTTTATTTGTGTGCTGATTCTACTCCAGCTGAGATTTACAAGGCAAGAGGTTCACTTCTCATATCAAAACTGACTGAAATTTTCTGGGTTATATGCAGTAGGAGGCTATGCTCTAGGAGTTCAGGAATGGCCCTGTTGTCCATCTTTATTAAGAAAAGGGAAATAAGTTGTTCTGTGACAATCATAGAAGTATCTCTCTCTTAGTCATTGCCTGCAAGTTCATTTTTTTAGAGTACTCTTTAATAGGCTGGTCTTTCACCTGGAAGATCTTCATCTACTTGAGAGCCAGTGTAGCTTCAGAAAGGACTGTGGGACTGACTGTTGGTGTGGCATTTGCTGCCCAACAACTCCAGGAAAAATACTAGGAACAGAACAGAGGTCTGTACACAATGTTCATTGAACTGACCAAAACCTTTGATACTGTCATTCAAGAGGGCTTATGGAAGATCATGACAAAATTTTGTTGCCCTGAGAATTTCATTAGTGTTGTGTTCCAGTTTCATGATGTTATGCTTACATGGGTTCTGGATAAGAGATGATGTTCTCAACACTTTCTCAGTCACCAGTGGAATGAAGCAGGGCTGTGTGCTTGTTCCTGTTTTTTTTTTTTTAAGTTTATTTTAAACTTAAATATACAATAAGAAAAGGAAAAGAAACATATTATAAACTTAAATACAAATTGAGAAAAAAAGAAGCACTGCCACGTGCATGGCAGAACATAAGAAAAGATTCCATAAATAAGCAATAAATTTCCATTTCAAGAAAGCCTACATAATAAATACTACACAGTGTATTCTGAGCTGTTCATCTTTTCTTTGCTTCCTTGTATCTCATGCCTTTTAATATGGTGTTTTTAGCCAAGTTGTTGGACACCTTCAATGAGGATGATATTGGCATCAAGGTCAGCTACTGAACCAATGATAATTTATTTAACTTGAAAAGACTACCAGCCAAGACTATGTTCGAGTGATTTTGTTCACAGATGATTAATGCAGCCTCTGAAACTGGGATTCAACAGAGTATGGATTGATTCTCTTTCACTTACAGTAATTCTTGCCCTGACCATTAATATCAAGAAAACACAGGTTCTCCACCAGCCAGCAACATACCATCCACATGTGAGAAACCATTGGTTACAACAAATGGAGAAATTTTGAATTCTGTGTATGAGTTCACTTTTCTTCCAGTATACTTTCCAGAATGGCGACATAAATCATGAGGTTGATACACACATTTGCCAGAGCTAGTTCAGTGTTTCGGAGGCTCTAAAGGAAAGAAGAGATATTAGAATGCCTACCAAACTTAAGGTCTACGGAACCATTGTGCTGTCCTAATTACTCACATCTGGACAGTCTACTGGCTAGCTTCATGCCAGGAAACTAAATTGTTTCTATTTGAATTGTGTTAGGAAGATTCTGATGATCACCTAGCAAGATGAGGTACCAGACACTGAGATCCTTTCTCAAGCTGAACTGCCAAGCACTCAAATGCTACTGCAGAGAGCTCAACTCAGGTGGGCTGGCCACATAGTCTGAATGCCAAACATGTTTGCTTTAAGGAGTATTTTACAGAGAATTCACATAATGCAGGCACTCACAGAGGGTCAAAAGAAGTGATACAAGGTCTCTCTAAAGAAGTTTGGAAACAGTTTTGAGACACAAGAGACACTGGCATAGAAACCTAGTGTGGCATCCTTACATCAAAGAAGGTGCTTCCTGTGCTCTATGAGCAAAGCAGAACTGCAGTAGCTCAAAAGAAATTTGAGATGTGCAAATTCAGAACCATTTCCACTCAAAATGTTCATATGGACTACTTGTGCCCAACCTATGGTAGGGTCTTCCAGGCTTATATGAGTCCAGTCATCCAATCAAACATACTGTACCTTAACCCTGACATAGCGATGTCATTTTGATTCTTTTTCGACATGAAAGACAAACAACCAATATTGTTCTCATTCTGTAGTTGTGAAGTTGATTTTTTTTTAGCCAAAGTGTAAAATGACACTTACCCTAAAAAATTTCATCTTATTAGATTTGGCCTAATATTCTAGCCTTTTAAGATTTTTTAGGAAATAATGCTGTCATCCCATCATGTTTACTAGTCTTCTAACTTTATGGCACTCACAAATTTAGTAAAAATAGGACCTAAAACATAGATAAACATACTAAACATTATAAGTTCCAGATCAAAATCCTGGGGCACTCCACTGAAAGTCTTCTTTCAGATTGTCATTGAGCCATTAAGGACTACCCTTTGGGTTTATCAGTCAGTTTTGAATCAACCTAATAGTGCTATTGTGTCATTCATACTTCTCCATTTATTCCTCAAGATTATCATGAGCCTTTGCCAATGACTTTACTAAAAACCAGGTAGTTTGTATCTATAGTATTACCTAGATCTTATCATTGTACCCTGTCAAAAACAAAATAAGGTTAGTATAATCTGATGTACTCGTGAGGAAAGAAGGCTGCATCTTTCTGGTTTATTTTTTTTTTAACTTTCCACAACATTTTATTCTTACTGAGACTACAGAAATTTCATCTTAAAAAAAAAGGAAAAAAAACCCAAGACTTTCCTTCTTTGGATTGATTTTTTTCCCCCTGAATTTAGCAAATATCAAGTAAAGTGGGCATTTCCACAAACATAGTAGAACAGAAAAAATGTCTTATAAATGAAACTACAGATCTCATATGTACAGCTTGCTGTATTGATAAATTCAGCTTATAACTTTCAAAGGTGTCCCACTTGTCCGTTATTCTTTTTGACTTCTTGTTCTCTGACTTTTTTAACAAGATACCTCAGTGACTCTCCTTGTCCCTTCCCACCTCATTTCCTTCCTTCATTCTCCATCCTTCCTTCCTTTCTCTCTCCTTCCCTCCATCCCTCCTCTAATTGTTCCCCACTGGAAGAAATTGTAACATACATTTAAGAGAGCAAATCAAAATCCCAATTTATTCTCATGTTATAACTTTGTGGTCACCTCTTCCTTTACAAGATGTTCACTATCTTTTAAATTAATAATGAGTTCTATAATTTTGCCTGGAATTGACGTCAGACCATAATTTGTAGACTTCATTTTTTTTGGCCATTTCTGAAAATTAGACAGTGATCATTCTTCTGGGTCTTGCCATCCTTTTGCTTTTATTCCTCAGTTTTTCACAAATCACTGACAATATCTCATGGTTATTCATTAGTTCTTTCTTTTTATTCCTCAGGTGTCATTCATCTGGGCCTGTTAATGTACATTTATCAGTGAGAGCTAGGTGTTCTCTCACTATTTTTTTGTTTTTTCACTTCTATTTGCTCTTTTGGGTTTGACCTTTCCAATCCAGAGACTACCTAAATAGAGAAAACAGAAGTTAAAATAAGAGTTTGAGCGACTCATCATTCTATATATTATCACATCATTGTCCCACTCATGGGAGCAGTGGATTTAACCCTTCATCAATCTTCTCCTTTTCCTAACTGTAATTCAGAGAAGCAAAAAAAACCTGTTGGGTGTCCTTAGAATACCATAAAGTTGTGATGATGCCTTGCAACACTTGTCATACTAACAAAATCCTGCGTTGATTTCTCATCATGGAATAGAGATACCTGGAATTTCAAAAGCTATTGCATTGGTACACAAACTGGTAAAATCATTTTGAATTTGATAGGTTTAAATGGGGGACTTGTGAAAAATCATATTTCTTTCATCTAAGGACTAGTTTACCCAAATTTGTTTAAACCCATTACTGACTTGTCCCCAGGTATTGAATTTTTTCAACCACAAAAAACTTAAAGGTAAAAATGTAAAAGGTGGATGGCACTAAAATTTATGTTGGAGAGATAGCTCACAGTGATGAAATCACAAATCATTTTAAGACTATTATGATTTACCTAAAATTACACATGGAAAGAAGTAAATCCAGAAATAGAACTTTTTATCCTGATTCTTACATTATATCCTAGTCCATTGAACCATGTTATTTTTTTTTCTTAAGGAGCACTTTGTAAGCCAAACAAGTCTTTCATGTGCTTTGGGAGGTCAGTTCCCAGATAGTTCATGCATATTGTAATTATTTGGAAGGCGATTTCCCTTTCTATTGCTGTTTTTGTGTTTCAATATTTCATATACAAATCTTGCTGATTTTTAAAAGATTTATTTTTTAGCCTACAACTTTGTTGAATTTAATTGTCTCAATATTTTTGCTGATTCCTTAAGGTTTTCCAAGTAAAACATCATATCAGCAAAAAGGAATAGTTTTAATCTTCTCTTTATATATCTTTATTCCTTTAACTCTCTTGTGTCATTGCTGTTGCCAGGCATATACCAAATAATAATGGGGAAAATGAGTAACCTTGCTTCACTCCCATATTTATTGAAAAAGGTCGTAGTATTACCTCATTCCATACGGTGCTTCTGGTTTTAGATAGACACTTTTTATGATAAAATTTTTAATAAAGATCCCTCTACACTTATGCTGTGTAGAATTTTTAGCATGAAAGCATTGTACTTTGTCAAAGACCTTCTCTGCTTTTGTTCAGATGATCATATGATTTTGCATGTTTTGGTTTTTTAATATGATTAGTTATGTAAAGTTTTTTCAAAATATTGAATTACCTTTGTATTCCATTATATAAATCCCACTTGGTCAAAATGAATGATTTCTTAGATCAATCACTTACAGTTCTATTTTGTTTAAAATGTTTAAGTAAATGTTTGCTAATGATATTGGCCTATACTTTTCTTTCTGACTTACATTTTCCTGGTTTATATATTAGGGTTATATTTATCTTATTAAAGGATTTTTAGGGTGATTTCTTTCTTATTTTTTTTGACAAACTTCTGAAGTATAGGCAATAATTATTCTTTAATAGATAGAATTCTCCTGTTTATCCATGAGAACCAGTGATCTTTTCTTTGGTAGCTCTTTTTGCAGGTAGATCTTTTTTTCATTTTCTGAGATTGAGTTATTTAATACCTATATCTGTTCTTTCAGTACTTTGTGTATTGTATATTTTTGAAGACTTTCCTCTGTTTTGTGTTCTCAGTTTTATTAGCTTGTAATGGTGTGTATTATGATTATTCTTTTTATTTCTTCTGGTTTTGCTGTGATCTCGCCTTTGCTATATTTCATTTGCTGTTATTTTATGTTCTTTTTTCTTCTTTTCAATAAGATTAAATATTTTATCAATTTTATTAGTTTTTTCATATCAGCTTTTACATTTAATTATCCTTTCTATGAGGTTTTTTATTTCCAGTGTATTTCCCCTCTAATTTTTAATATCTCCCCCTTTGTGTTAATGTTATATTTGTTTACTTGTTGGGTTTCTAATATTTTTAAAATTCATATTCAGTTCATTAATCCTCTTTTTCCTTTTTTGTTAATGTATGTTTTTTATGGATTTAATTTTCCACTTAGGGACTATTTTAACTGCATTTCACTAATTTTTTTTGTATTTTTTTCATAATTATCAGTTTATTTTACATGGTTATTAACTGTTTCTATGATTTGTTCTCTGACCTAGTCATTATTTAAGATTTATTTATTAAATTGTTATTTGAGTCTGTATCTTTTGTTTGTGATTCCTGAATTAACTACTATTTTTATTGCATAATGGTCTATAAAGGATGTATTGACTATTAATCCCTCTTTATATTTGTTTGCAATATCTGTGCCCTACTGTGTGTTTATTTTTTTGGTAAAAATTTCATGTAGTGCTGAGAAATAGGTACAGTCTTTTGCTGTTCCATTTAGAATATACTGTAAGTCTTTTAACTGATTTCTTAAGCAATTTGTTTGGTTCTGTACTTTTCCTTTTTGTTTATCTTTATGTCTATCTAAAACTAAGAGAGAGTTATTGAAGTCTTTTGTCACTATTTTGTTACTCTCTAATTCTTCTTGTAGGCCAGAGGTTTCCTTTATGAATTAGGATACTAAGGCATTTGAGGCATATGTTTATTACTGATAGTGATTTGTTGTCTTTAATTCCTTTCAGTATAATAGAGTTTTCTTGTTTATCTTTTTTTTTATTATTTTTTGAATGTTTTTGCTTTGTCAAATAGTATGATCACAAGTTTTGCTTTGTTGTGTTAGCTTTTGTATTTATAGTGATCTTTTTCATCTCCTCAATTTTAGTTTATGTATGTCTTTTTTTAAAACATGTTTCTTTTAAGCAACTGATCTTAGGGTTTGGCTGAATAACCAGATCTGTCCCTTTTGTTTGTTCTGTTGGATTGTTTAATCCATTCACATTTAAAGTTTTAAGATTTAAATTTATGTTTTTCTCTATCTTTCATTAAATATTATTTTAGGTATAATTTTATCCCCTCTTTAAATAAATATTTAAAATGCTTTAAATAAGTATTTTGTTTCTTCAGTTGCTGTACTTTAGTCTTTTTAAACAGTGGCATTCTTTGACATGGGGCCTCCAGAATTTGTCTGCAGTATTCATGGGCATTTTCATTTTAGCATCTCCTTCAGGAGGTGATCACTGAATTCTTTCACTTTCTATTTTATCTTTTAGGTTCTTAGATATTGGGGCAT
Source organism: Potorous gilbertii (assembly GCA_028658325.1). NCBI lineage: Eukaryota > Metazoa > Chordata > Mammalia > Diprotodontia > Potoroidae > Potorous > Potorous gilbertii. The sequence continues at coordinate 93,907,493 of CM053773.1, read as the reverse complement.
TTTCCTTTATAATTTCTTGAAGTAGGATGTTTTTTGATCATGGTTTTTAGAAAGTTCAACAATTCTTAAATTATCTCTCTTGGATCTCTTTTCTAGATCAGGTGTTTTTTCAGTGAGATAGTTCACATCTATTTTTCTCATCCTTTTGACTTTATTGTTTCTTGATGTCTCATGGCTTTATTACGTTCTACTTACCTAATTCTAATTTTCTTCAGTGAGCTTTTATGCCTCTTTTTCCATTTGGCCAATTCTCTGCCTCTTTTACCAACCTGTATATTGTCTTACAATTTTCTTTTCCCAGTTTTTCCTCTGGCACTCTTATTTGATTTTTAAAAATCTTTTTTTTAGCTCTTTCAAGAATTCTTGTTGGACTTCTATACAGTTAACATTTTTTTTTCTTCAAGATTTTGCTTGTAGCAGTTTTGATCTCATTGTCTTCCAAGTTTGTGTCTTTATCTTCCCTGTTGCCAAAGTAGATTTTTATGACTGGATTCATTTGTTGTTGTTTGCCTGTTTTTTTGAGTTTTAACTTTATGTAAAAACTAGACTCTGATAAGTGTGTTGCTCCAAGTTTCAGGTTTTTTGCACTGCTGTTTTCAAAACTAGTTCTGGAGATCTGGGAGTTTTTAGTGCTTCCAATGTGGTATGATCTGGGGAGAGTTGTGGTCATGGTTTCCATATCTGAACCATGGTTCTTACTTAGGAAGGGCCTCCTGATCCCTGGAACCTCTGTTTGCCTAATTGCCAAATCCCCTTACTACCTCTGACTTGAGATCTCCTGAAGCTGCCACTGATAGTATTGCCACCTCTAAGGCCTGTAGCTGGTGATGCCGTAATATGCCGAAGCTGCCGAGCTAGCCCCAACTCCGTTTTCCCATACTTCTCTTTCTGACCTCCTAAGTTGCCTTGGTCCAGAAAAATATCCCCCCCTCAAACTTTGGTTGACTCTGCTGCTCTAGAATTCAATCTCTCCAGTGTTATTGTAAAGGGGTATGGAAGAGAATGTTAAGAGAGCTAGGCTGCTTCCTCTACTCTACAGTCTTGACTCTTCACCAATCATGATCATGCTTATTTAACAGAAGGAGAAACCAAATGGGACAGTAATAGGAATATGAACGTATGAAGACGTACAGGACCTTGAAATCATCTATGTCAACTCTCTGATTTTACAGATAAAGAAATTAGCAGACCACAGAAGCTTAGAGTTGGATGGTCCAACCTTCCAAGACAGTCTGTTCCACTTCTGCATTGCTCTAAATTTCAAGTTTTTCTTTATATTCGATCTCAGTTTTCTTCTTTGAAACTTCTACCAATTGCTCCATATTTTTGGGACCTTTGGGGCAAAAGAAGTCTAATTCTTCTTTCATATATCAACTCATCAAACATTTGATGACAGCCGTCATGTCTCATTCAAATCCTCTCTTCTCTAAGATAAATATTAGCCTGTTTCTTCATGTTGCTTGGTCTTGAGGCCTTTCGCTAGGCTTAATTTCCTCATTATTAGTGGCCAGTAATAGCTAAATTTTATATAGTGCCTTAAGGTTTACAAACATTGTATATATATATATATATATATATATATATACATATATATATATATATATATATATATATATGTATATATATATATATACATACATACATACATACAGATAGATAGATAGTCTCATTATATCTTCATTGGATGTAGATGGTGTTATTTTCCCTGTTTTATAGATGAGGAAACTCAGGATGAGAAAGATTAAATAATTTGTCCAAGGTTGTACAACTAGAGTCTGAAGCAGGATGAAAACCCAGGGCTCACTGATTCCACTACACTGCTTAGATGCCTTTTGCTGGTAAAATATATCCAACAACTCTAATAAAGTTCTTCATAAACTTTTAATAAATATAAATATTGGTGTTTGTCAGAGTATTAATGTCATCATCATTAACATCTCCCTTCTCTACATACTCTCCAGTCCGTCCTTGTCCTTTCTAGAATATGACACCTAGATCTGAACACATTTTATTCCTTAATTTTAAGTGTCTTAATGGGACTATTGATTTGACTGAGTTAAGAGGTCAGTTTAATCTGGTAATGGTTTCATTGATATTTTACTGACCTGGCTATTTACTGAATCTTTCTTGTGGCATTTTATAGACATAACCTTCAAAAAAAAATCAAACATAAAGATTACAATCAAAATCATAATGTGATTATAAAAAAAAGATGTGTCAGTGATATACCTAATGTCATATACTTTGTAAATAAACCCTTATTTGGAAGCCAGATTTCTGATTTCTAGCCTGTTATAATAACCACAGATTTTACCAACAATTTGTTTTCTTGCCTCTTAAATTCTTTATTTTTCTCCCTTGCCCACACAGGGAAGAGACATTCTCAAAGTAAAAAGTTACTAATATCTTTTAAAAAGAAATACAAAACATTATAATGTTTTCAAATCAAAAATGAATGCTAGAAGATTCCTTTCTTAATTCAATATCTTCATATTATAAATCTTGGCTATTGATTTTTGAAGCAAGGATGAAATTAGTGATGATAAGGATTTGAAACTTTTCTTATTTTCTCTGAAAAATTTAGGAAAGCTAGTTAACTTATTTTACTACAAACTACTGAAAATATGTTCTGTGTTAGCTCTTTGCCCTGGAAGTGAAATTTTACATTTTAGAATGATAACTGTTCATCAATGCTGATTCTAAATGAAATATTCTGAATGTATATAAATGAGATTGGTTTGTTCACAATATCTGTTCCACTATGTGAGGGGCAGTTTGGAAGAATGAATTAGCTAGGCCTCAGAGGCAAGAGGTCTCCAGCACATCTGATTGCATTAAACCCAGACCGGTCCTCCCTTCACTTTTGGGAGCTATAACTCATTTTAAGACTGCTGAGTCTGAAATCATTTGGTATTCTGTGTTGGTTGCAGTCTTACCCTCCTCCTTAAACTGCGGAGCCTTCCTGAGAGCACTCCTGGAGCATCCACAGACCATTGTCCTAATTTGCTTCATTTATATTCTTTAGCTTTTCTTGTTTGTAAATACAAATGTTTAAGGGTTCATATATATGTGTGTGTGTGTGTGTGTGTGTGTGTGTGTGTGTGTATACATATATACACCAAGACCATTTTCTTAAAATTAGGAGAGGTCTTCATCAATCAGTTGGGAATTAGCTGACTTTAATGTCCAACTTATTTGCCTGTATTAGCAGTAGCTCAATAAATATTGATTCCTTGATTGATTATATTATTCAGAAAAGATTAATTCTGCAATAGGTGTTTTGGATCCACTGTTAGCTTGTTCACAAACAAAAGAAACTGTCTCAGTCATCTCAAAATTGGGATATATATATATATACACACACATATATATATATATATATATATATATATGTGTGTGTATATATATATATATATATATATATGTGTATATATATATATATGTATATATGTATGTATACAATGAATTGTGACTCTCCATGTATACCTCTAATGAAAAAAAGACAGTATCATTAAAACTTCAGAGATTTTATTGTTTTCTTTCTTGAGACAATCTAAAAACATTAGTTTAACCAGCAGACTTGTTTCTAAGCTCTTTCCATCTCTTAGGCATCTCTGATATTTCACATTTTTGTCACTTCATACAATAAGACTTTGAATAATCTTGGGGTTGTATACATGTTTGTTTTTAGTTTTAGCTAAGATCAGATATAATTAGAAATTTCCCAACACTTGCCCTTTCTATTGATATACACAAGATATTTCCTTTTTAGTTGGAAACCCTCCAAGAATTTCTTTTTTTTAAATTTAGTTACTTATTTAATGTTCTATAATCACTACCATAAAACTTAGATTCCCCCCTACCTACTCCCACTACCCCCCTCCCTCTCCAAGAGGCCACATAATTCTATATAGAATCTACATATACTTTCCTATTGAACACGTTTTCACTATAGTCATGCTGTGTAGACTAAAATAAATGGAAGAAATCATATAACAAATCACAACATAATACGCACATACACACACACACACGCACACAATCATGATCTGCTACATTCTGCGAATGAATTCCATAGTTCTTTCTCTGAGTGTGGAAGGCATTTTGCCTTAGAAGACCATTGGGAATTTTTTTTTTTAAAGTTCTGGCATTGTTATGAAGTTCCAAGTCTACCAGAAAAAACTCTCGCACACTGTGGTAGTTGCTGTGCACATAGTTCTCCTGGTTCTGCTCCTTTCACTCAGTATCAGATCATATAAGTCCTTCCAGGCCTCTCTGAAGTCTTCTTGTTCATCATTTCTTATAGCACGTTAGTACTCCAGTACATTCATATACTGTAATTTATTCAACCATTCCCCAATTGAAGGGCATCCCCTTGATTTCCAGTTTTTGGCAACTACAAAGAGTGCTGCTATAAATATTTTTGTACTTATGGGACCCTTTCCCATTTTTATGATCTCTTGGGGATTCAGTCCTAGTAGCAATATTACTGGGTCAAAGGGTATGCACATTTTTGCAGCCCTTTGGGCATAGTTCCAAATTGCTCTCCAGAATGGTTGGATGAGCTCACAGCTCCACCAGCAATGAATTAGTGTTCCAGCTCTCCCACATCCTCTCCAACATTTATCGTTTTCCTGTTCTGTCATGTTTGCCAATCTTATAGGTGTGATGTGGTACCTCAGAGTTATCTTGATTTGCATCTCTCTGATCAAAAGTGATTTGGGGCATTTTTTCATATGATTATAGATATCTTTAATTTCTTCCTCTGAAAATTGCCTGTTCATGTCCTTTGACCATTTATCACTTGGGGAATGACTCCTCCAAGAATTTCTTAAAGGCACATATAATATCTAATACTTGACCTAACCATTCTGGAAAACAATTTGGAACTATTCCTAAAAGGTTATAAAACTGTATACTTATGATTCAGCTTTCTAGGTCTGTATCCCAAAGAGATAAAAAAATAAAAAGTATCCATTTGTTAAAAAAAAATCACATATATCAACTTTTTTTTTGTGGTGGCAAAGAATTGGAAATTGCAAGGATTAGTCACCAACTGGGGAGTGGTTGAACAAGTTGTGGTATATGATTGTGATGGAATACTTTTTGGGCTATAAGAAATGATGAACAGGGTGGTTTCAGATAGACCTAGGGAGACTTATGTGAATTGATGGAAACTCTTGTGAGCAGAACTAGTTATACCCAGTAACAGCAATAATGTAATGATAATCAACTGTGAAAGACTTAGCTACTCTGATCAAGACAGTTGCAAGGGCCCAGATGAAAAATGTTAACCACTTCCAGAGAGAGAATGAATAAACTGAGTGTAGGTTGAGCATACTATTTTTCATGTGTATCTTCTTTTTACAAAATGGATAATGTGGAATCTGAATTCAAATCCAGCCTCAAACACTTCTTAGCTGGGCAAGTCATTTAATCTTTATTTCTCTTTATCTATTAGAGAAGGAAATGGCAAACCACTCCAGTATCCTTTCCAAGAAAATCCCTTGGATGGCAGTGATGTGTTATAATCCATAGGGTCAAAAGAGGGACGTGACTGAGCAACTGAACCACAATATGGAAATACGTTTTGCATGACTCCATATGTATAGTTGATATTTTCTTGCCTTCTCAAGGTGTCAGGGGGGAGGGGCAAAGGGAGAGAGTATTAAGAACTCAAATTTTTTTTAAAAGAATGTTTAAATTTTTTCAAAAGTATAATTGGGAAATATTTAATGAAATAAATATTTTAAAATACCTAACAGTTCTCAAATATAGCTATCTAAAAGTAAAATTGAATAACATGGAAAATTGTGGCTTTCCTTTTTACTAGGTAACTCCAGGCAAATTCCGTTTGCAGACTGTATAGGTGATTGTTCTTCACCAGCAATTCTAAATAACCTATGAGGTCTCTTTCAACTAAGAGATTTTTTTGTTTTTATGAAAAAATAATATGAATTAGCAGAAACTTTAAAAACTCTTAAGTACTTTCTTTGAGAATATGTGTATTTTGTAAACATTTGGAGGATTGGTTTTGATGTATATATTCCTTGATTTATCATTTTAAAAAATTCGTGTTTTCCTCCAAATTTTTAGGAAATGGCAAAAATCCTCAATCATCCAAGAGTCTATGCTTTTCTGCATATACCAGTACAATCTGCCTCTGACAGTGTGTTAATGGAAATGAAAAGAGAATACTGTGTGGCAGACTTCAAACGAGTAGTGGATTTTCTGAAAGAAAAGTAAGTACTTGTGAAAATAATAATTTCATTTTTATTTAATCAAGAATATGTGATAGGAATGTATTTACTTGCAACTGTCTAATTAAAGGAACAAAAGAAAATGTGAAATCCTTTTGAAACTTTCATAACCTCTGTATTTTCTAAAAAATATGCTCTTGATGTGGTTTCTTCTTTCTCCTTAACTTAAACCTATGCAACTCTTAATGAAAACTTTCGTTTATATGAAATTGATAATCTTCCTACAATAGTGATTTTTTTTTCATGTTTGACCTGCTGGATCTAAAGCAAGTTCATTTAGTTTTGCCTAATCTCCTTTAAAGTGGCTTTTTGATATTTTATGCTTAATTTTGGCCTCAATCCTGACTTTGTCAATGGATAAATTTTAGAGGAGTAATTTTTTAATCCATTATCTAAAATTGCCTCTATACATTCATTGATAGCTTTTTTAAATTGTGATTTATATGACAGTTACAGATTTCTGTTTTATCCAAGCAAAATTACTATTGATCAAAGTTAATTGATATTTGCACTAAGACACGAAAGCACATTTTATTTCCTCAGGAAACCTTCACCAACACTAATGATGCTCTTCACAGATCATCATCATAAAATGTGGAGTGTCTGCTTTCTAGAAATTAGGAAATGAAAGTGAGTCTTGCTTCAAGCCTGGTGTAGCATTCTCTCTTTGTTGATGAGTAATATCATTTGGATATATTAAAACCTAGGACTTTGACGCTTTGGGGGAATTCCTTTTTCTCCTCCCACATATTTTCTTAGCAGTCGTCATTATTCAGTTGCTTTCAACCGTCTGTGACCCCAAGAACCATATCACACCAAAACTGTCCATGAAATTTTCTTGGTAAAGATACTGGAGTGGTTTTCTTGGAAAAAATACATTTCTTTTTTCCAGTGTATTGAGCAGAGGTAAAGTGACTTGCCCAGGCTCACCCAGCTATTAAGTGTTTGAAGTCAAACTTGAACTCAGGTCTTCCCAATTCCAGGCCTAGTGCTTTCTCCACTGAAAGCCACATAACTATCCAAATTAACTTTTTACCTGTTCCATTTATTCTATTTATATTTATGTATGTTTTTGTCAGGTTCATTTGCTATAATGGAGTGACTCCTTTATAAGTTTTCTAAAACAAGTATTTTTCCTATCTTTAACCAGTCATTCAACCTAGTTAATCATGTTTTATTTTTGAAACTGTTTCCTCCCTCATTTATTTTGAGTCCCCAACCCTTCAGTCTTTTCTCTTCTGTTTTTTTTTAAATTTATTTTGATCTTAGGCACTTCTGAATTATTCTGATTATATAGTATTTATATTAATTGAGTACAAACAACTGCTTGAATATGCATGTCAGTGAGCTGAAAAAAGTTTCAGTAGAAACTCATAATTTCCACCAAAAATGAAATGGTTACATTTATGAAGCTTACAAATGTAGAAAACGGGGTAAATAATGCTTCCCTGTTAACTTTCAGACTTTTCACAGCAATGTAAATGTTACTCAAGAACAGAAATTTGTTTGGTTTTTTAATTGTATATGTCTGTAATTGATTTTTTACTTTTTTATTATCTTCTTCTTTTCCTTGTATTCATACCATCTCGGAGTAACTAGTCTGGCATAAAAGAATCCCCTTACAAGTATTGGCGCTGATAAATGGAATGTTTCAAAAGTGCAAATAAAGTACTGCACCTGTGAAGTGTCTTGATTCTTACCTATTGAAGCAATAGCAAATAATGCACACAGTTCATGAAGCTTTCACAATTCTTGCCAAGTGTAGACATGCTTTTTGTTACCTAAAGTAGCCAGAACACTTTTGAAACAGTTCTTTGTGGGAATGGAATAAAGGGAAATTCAGGAATTAGTATCCTTTCCTTCCTTTCACCTTGGGGTAGAGTTGACTCATTTCTTTAAGATATGACATTTGTTGATTCTTAAGTAAGCAGATGGCCTACAACAAGATTCAGCTAAATAGATGTTTGTGATGAATGTACCTGTTATGTCTATCACATCTTGAGCAGTTTCATCAGCATCATTAAGCCATCCTTGGATAAGGAGAGGGAGAGGAACATATTTGAAAATTAAAGTACCAACAGATGATAATAAAGTAATAAATTATAGACAGGATAGAAGACATAGCTGATCTATTGGTCTTCTAAGTCATGTTTATTGCAGTGACTTAAAGATTCTGAACTTAATATATCAGACCTTTAGGGTTGAACTGGTTTAGCTTATACCTATTGAGAAATCCTGTCAACAACATCCTGATACTTGTTCCTACAGGCTCAACAAAAATACCTCCTAGTGAAAGGGAGCTTATCATCATCACAGGCAGTCTTTTTCCTCAAATCATTTTCAACTAAGATGGAGAGAGATTATATACTGAAAAGATCTTAAGGAGAATATTTGCTTCTGAAATTTCATCATCCTTCTTATTTTTCTGTGACATATACACCACTTTCCAAACACTGAATGTTTTTGTGTGTGTGTGTGTTTGGAAGTAACAGTATTTGGTCAAATGGATTAATTCTTCAAAATTCTTGTTTTGCTTTCCCCAAAACTTTGTGGTTTCTCTATCTATATAAACTGACCCATGGTTTTGGGAAACTTACAACAATTAATGCATATCTTTCTAGCACTAAATTTGGCTAATAGAATTGGGTTACACTTGTATTAATCACATAGTGCCTGCTGGTGGTTCCCTGTTTTCCCATGTGCACCAAGGCCAAAATGAAGGAGGCTTCATAATTGGTTGTTCTGGAGGAATAACTAAATTTTATAAATTTGTTGTTTAATTGCGACGGCATTTCCTTTGCCTTTCTCTTCTCTTTCTGTAGTCTTTTGTGTTGATCAAAACTATGCCTTTTCCCCACTCCTCAGCTCTACTGTCATGTAAAGTATAAAGCATTTTCTTTCATTAAGTCATTTTAAAAAATAAATCTCATTTTTTTCTCTTTGCAATGTATTTCTGGTATCTAAAATTTTGCATCAGAAATTTAAGGAGCTGATGTCTCAATCAATTTCCTCCAATGTTTTAAGTCCACCCACAACATTTAAAACTGAAATCCAGAATGAAAGTGCTTGCTTACCTAAAACTACAGGTTTTAAAACTGAAGAACTCAATACTATTTATGATAAGAGTTTCATGTTTCTCAAACAGTGGAAGTGAAATCTTTTTAATTAATTTTCTTTACAGTTGAAATTGGCCCATGTTTTTGCTAGGAGCACTACAAGGTTTACAGATGAACCAACTTGAAGCTGATTCATTATTCTCTTCAGTTGTTTGAAAGTTGGCAGCTATTGTAATAACAGCAGCTGGATTGCAGATAACCTAGTAGTTTTGGCACATGTTGGGGCATATGGGAATTTATGAAATCATGCAACCTTTGCAAAAAAAAAAAAACAGTGTCTGAATTACTTAATTTCCAAATTTGAAACAGCTGGTCACGAGAAGACAATTATCTCTGACTTAAATCATTTCCTGCAGATTATTGATAATTTAATAGTGAATTTAATAATTAATTTGATGTCTTTTTTTTAAATACCAAAAATTAAGTTTTTGAAATATAATAGTCTCTTTAGAATTTGGAGTATACGGTGTTGCATACAGTAGATGAGATTACATTAATGTAATAAGTGTTCCAAGTCTTTGAAAATATTTGTGCAATATTGTATAAATTATTTGTTGAGAAATCTAATTCTTATATTAAGTAATTGCATGTAAGAATCTCACTATTTCTGCTCATTTTATTTTCTTCTTGTGGCTAAATCCAAATAAAGTCCTCCTATCTTTCTCCAAAAATTTCTTTACTGTCATTGCAGAAGTGCCACCAAGGCCTCTCTACTTTATGTTTATTGCATCTCAAAAATCACATTGTTCTTGGTATATTTGTTGAACAAAAATAACATTTACAAATTTGTATGTTTGTAGATTTTTGGTTATCCCTTTGCAGAATTTCTCTGATTAAGGTTATAAAGTCAAGGTCCAGGGCCCTAGTAGTAAACAATTAAATGGTATGTAAGTTTTTAAGAAGAAAATTTTGAAATAAAAATTTCAGATGTCTTTTTTTCCAGATTAATAATTTTAGAAAATGCAGAAAGTAGATTTCTGGTAAAACTAACTCATCAGGTATTATTACTTTTGATTTGATTCTTAGTAACTTAAAGGACTCTGTGGTCTCATCAGAATAAATACTTCCTGCATTGATATAGACTACCATCCCCCTACACCTTCTTTACTCTCCACAGTTCTTTTCCATAATAGTTCATAAATCTTCCTTAGTCTGCCCATTACTCTCAAGGCCCTCCTGAAATTCCTTTATCATTTCAAGGGCACTATTTCAGTACCAACTTTATCCACCTGTTGTCTCTTCATACCCTGTAACTGCCAACCATCGTTTCTCAGAGACATGACCTCATCTACTTCTCATTAGCAAGTAATACTCTTTATCAACATACATTTACCTATGTCTTTCTCTTGCCATGTGAGTCACCTGTTATTTTTGTTCTTCTAAAAGCATGGTGTTTCTTTATTTGCGTCCACGTAGTATCACAGTGAGAATATGAATGTTCAAAAAAATTTATTTTTTTAGTTTCAAAATGCTTAGGATTGATAGCCTTGTACCATTTTTGTTTTTCTTTATTCCAGTCTAGTATGTGAGTATTAATTTCTCAACTCTGAGCCTGCCTTCTTTCTGTAAAGTATATGTCATAGTACTCTTTTTAATTCTTACATGGAATCTTCCCCTCTGACATATTTTGAAAATTGATGCCTAAGTATAGCGGAAAGAGTGTCTGAACCTGGAATCACAGGTTCCAATCCCCATTCTTTCACTTATTATTTGTGTAACCTTAGTGAAACTATTTAACTTTTCTGGAACTCACTTTCCTCATATGTAAAACGAGGAAATTGGACTAGATAGCCTCCAAGTTTCCTTCTATCTCTATATCTGTGATCCTGTGATCTTATGAATAAGAGCTTCCAAGCATTAATGAAAGAACAGTCAGTGCTGAGTAGTCCTAATGAGCCTCCTGCAATGATTCTGGCACTTAGAATATACGAACAGAGAGAGAAGGAATGCTTAGGAAAGCATAGCATTACTGTTAATTGTATACAAGAGAGAACATAGAAGGAAGAGCTTGAAGAGAAATACTATTTAGAGTCTAGTGTTTGTGATGTCTAAGTATCTTTAAAATTTTAATACCATTCTTCATTATTTTATCTTATGATAAAATTTAGGACAGAAGGAGATCACAGAAAACATCCAGTCCAATTCCATCATTTAATAGGTGAAATAACCCAAAGAATTTAAGTGACATGTGCAAGGTCATTCCAGTAGTAAGTAGCAGAGCATATGAACCCACATCCTTCAACTTTATATCCATTTTTCTCTCCTCTGTACTCTACATGGGATACTATCCTGGTAGTGAGAGCAAATCATTTTTGAAATGCTGGCACATTCATTACATTGCATATCTACTTGTAAAACACATGTTTTCAGAACTTTCTGTCTTATTTCAGACTTTGTAGAGGGATTTCATCTTTAATTTTCAACTACTTTTTACTGTTTTGTGAGGATCTGTCATGTTTTACAAATGAAACTACTCCAAACAGTTTTTGCCCTTAGCTTTCATATCTTTCTGTTAGGCAAGGTTATGTGCCTGAAAGACAGGTTCTGGTCTTTTTTTGGACTCTTCCTTGTGGCAATTATTTTGTGTGTTTAACATCTAAGAAATGATGATTGAGTTAAAATCTTGAGTTTTGACTTATAGTTTAAGCAGCATGGTAATATATCTACACAGACACACACACACACACACAGACACACACACATACACACACACACACACACACACACACACTCGCTCTTGATTTGGGATCCAGTAAACCAACGTGTTTCATTCTAGTTCAAGCTTTTGTCTTAGTATTCTGTTGGACAGAAACTGTTTAATGCTTAACTGGAAAACATGGGCATTGTCCAGACTTGAGGATTTCTCTCAGTTCTTGCATGGGAGAATAATTTACTTTCAAATAATGCTCTTATATTTTATTTTAAAAATGTCTTTTGTCCCCTGGCGTGATTTCATTAAACGTTTGTTAAGTTCCAGTTATGTGCTAGGCACAAGCCTTAGGGAACTTACAGCAAAGATATACCACATACACAGATAAGTAAATACAAGATAGTTTGAAAAGCGAGAACTCTAACTGGAGCAATCTGAGCCAGCTTTGCACAAGAGCTGATAGTGCTAATCTGAGATTTGAGGGAGCTAAACTTTCTAGGAGGCCAAGATGAGGCAGAAGCACCCTCCGAGCAGGGGGTACAGTCTGTATGAAAGCTCAGAAGTAGTAGGCGCAATGGCGAGTCTTGGGCCATTGGTGCTAGAATAGAAATCATGTGAAGGGCAGCATGGTGAAATACATCTAGACGAGCAGCTCCGAGCCAGCCTGTGAAGGTCTCCGAGTGTGAGGAGGAAGAGTTTCTATTTATTCCAGGGGCAATAGGCAGCCACCAAAGATTTTTGAGTAGAGGAGTAATTTGACTGGGCTTGGGCATTAGGAAGGCAAATCATAAACAGTTCATGGTCAATACAATTCACAAAACTGGTACTCTTTAATTTTTGTGTCATGGACCCCTTTTGAAGTTTTGGGCCCTGTTTCCAAATGATGTTTTAAAATGAATACAATAAAATAAGATTATAAAGAAACCAATTACATTAAAATACCAGGGAATCTAAGTTAGGACTGCTTGTCTTTGGAGGATCATCCCATTAACACAGTCTATCACTCATGTTGAGGAAAGCTTGATCTACCCTCCCATTTCATTGCTTACTAAGAGAGTTTCCATCAAGGCTGGTTAATTGAGAAGATGCTTCTCCTTATATCATTGTGGCCATTTGTATTTTTTTATTCATTTATGAATTATTTTTCCAATGACTGCTGAACTTTGAAATTATACTTTTTTGATATTCCCCCTTCAATTGAGTATCTCTGTCTGCTTAATACTCCCTCCTTCTACTTTTCCTTGCAAGAGCTAACTTTAGCTAAATGATTTGGTAATTCTATTTTATGTCTTTCCATGGCTGTATCATCTCTTTCCAAATAGCTCATTTGTTTTTATCACTTAGATTGTGTATTAGTTGCCTCTCTAAGGGAGGAGGATGAAAAGAATACTGAATTTGGAGACAAAGTGGGGAGTTAAGTGGGCTGGTTCAGATCTCACCTCTGCTACTCACTGTCTATGTGACCTTGGTCAATGATTTCATTTCTCCGGGCCTAAGTTTTTTGATTTATAAAATGAGAAAATTGGGTAAGATCACCTCTAGTATGCCTTCCAGTTCTAAATCTTGAATGCTGTTTAATTCCATTAATTCCTGCTTCAGCCCCCATAGTCATCACCATCATCATTGTTAACAAACATTTTAATGCCTCCTATTTTTTTCATGACATAGTACCAGGAGCGATATTAACAGTATTCAAGAGAATGAGCTGGGTATATGTGCTTTTAAACATTCTCTCAGGCTCCTATAGTAATGTCCAGAGGGTGCAAACTTAATTGTAACTTCTGTGTAATAGTACACATTATGAAAAGGCCTGAAAATGAAGAGGCCAGGAAGATATGTGACTTGCAGTTTTTAAAACTATAAATACTAAATTCTCAAGTTGAAAAACACTATCACAGAATTACATAGTGTGAAAATTAGAAGGGACCTCAGTAGCCATCTGTCTTTTTTTAAAATTTGTTTTCAGATTTCTACAATGACTTCCTTAAGTCTTAGATTTTCTCCCCTTCCTCCTTTCTCCCTCCCCAAGACAGCATGCAATCTTAATATTATTTCTATGCATACATTCTTGTTGAGCACATTTTCACATTAATCATGTTGCATAGAGGAATTAAAATAAATGGGGGAAACCATGAGAAAAAAACAAAACGTAACATAACACAAGAGAAAATATTCTGCTTCATTCTGCATTCCAGTTTCGTAGTTCTTTCTCTGGATGTGGATGGCATTTTGCCTCAAGAGTCCTTTGAGAATGTTTGAGAATGTTTTAGGTCCTTGTATTGCCGGAAGATGATACATGTTGGAGAAGATGTGGGAGAAAAGCCATCTCTCTTAATCCAAAGGATTCTCCTCTGTGACATACCCTGAAAATGTTTGTCCACCTCTGTGGACAGATGGAAAGACTCTGAGCCGTAAGCTAAGAGTCTGGGCTGAGTGGGTAGAGAGGCCAGGGTCCATATGGACATTGTTTCCAGCAATGTATTATACCAAAAGTTTGGCACAGATGAGATGAGTAATGGTGAATGGCTTGATTATTTCCTGTCACTCTGCCGTACTGGTCACCTTCCTCTAATTCTTATGTAGCTTGAGACTATCTTTCTTAAAATGTATTTTAGGAATTAGCACAATGATGCTGTGGCCAGAATAATAGTAACAGTAACTAGCATTTATATAGCAACCATCGCGTGCCAGGCACAGTGCCAGGTGGTTTGTAATTATGATCTCCTTGGAATCTCGCAACTCCCCTTGGAGACAGGTACTATTACTATCCCCATCATACAGGTGAGGAGAGTGGGCCAAACAGAGGTGAAGTGGTTTGTCCAAAGTTGCACAGCTAGTAAGTGTTGGAGGCCACATTTTCTGACTCCAGGCTTGATATTCTTTCTCCTGTTTCACCTCTTGTAAATTATAGTAGAACTTTCGTTAATGTTGACATTGTGTTTCACTAAAAGCATCCTTTATACACATACACACACATACACACATACACATACACACATTTGTGTATGTATGTTATTTGTTCCCTTAATTAATAATTTCTCAGGAGCAGGGAGGTTATCACTAACAATATATTCCAAACCCCTTAATCCTAAGCATGATGATATAAAAAATGAATTCTTTATTTTTATTAAATGGAAAGTACATTTAACTTGTATTTGTATTACATCTCTGTCATTTAACACTATATGACCCTGAGCAAGTCATTTAATATTTTCTGGGCTTTGGTTTATTCATCTGTAAGATGAGTTCGGATAAGATGAACTCAGGTTCCTTCCATCTCTAGGGCTGTCTCCCATAATTCGTAACCATATTCTAGCATTACCGGGAGAATATGGGTATTAAAAATTGAGCTTCTGCAGTGGTTTGGTTTATTGAAGGAGGTAGGCAGTTTTGCAAATACAGACCTAACAAATCTGTTCCCAGGCAGTCCTGGGTCCTATTCAGTGACTGTCTTTGTCCAAGATATATTTACTTATTAGCTCAATGGGCTTTCTAACCAACAGTGTGTCAAAATCCAGATGATATACATTCTTTATCCACTTGTTTTTTCCTGTGTAGATTGCTAAGCCAATATCTTTTGAGTGACTGTGGACCTCCTTGAAGAGACCCATAGGATTCCGGGGCTTTATGAAATCAGTACATCATATGTGTAAGAAACATCTGAAGAGCTTCATGGTGTAGTGGAAAGAAAGTTGGTTCTGGAATCAGAGGATCTGGGTTCCAAGACCACCTCTAATACTGGCTGCTTGTATGTCATGAGAGCATACATTAGATCTCAGTTTCCTTGCCTGTGTAATGGAGGTGTTAAATTAGATAGAACGTGTTCCAGCATTAGATCTAGCTGTTCTGTGAAGGATATCAGCTCCTGAAGGGTATCTTCCACTTACATATTATAACATTAGCAGCCATCTTTGTCAGTCATTCATCTCCCTCATTCCTTGC
The DNA here is from genome assembly GCA_028658325.1 of Potorous gilbertii. Taxonomy (NCBI): domain Eukaryota; kingdom Metazoa; phylum Chordata; class Mammalia; order Diprotodontia; family Potoroidae; genus Potorous; species Potorous gilbertii. The sequence goes on along the minus strand of CM053773.1, from coordinate 93,891,525 downwards.
TCTGTTGAAATTAGACATACATGAACTTAAAATCTGCTTGTGAATTCTAGTTTGTGGGACATGATAGTCAAAAAAGCGTACTTTTAATCTTACAACGTTCTAATAGAAGTTTATTGTTGAGCATAGTGGCGTCCTTTGTCAGACCATATCTAAACTAGTGTTTAGTTTTGGGCACTGGGGTCTTAAGGTTTTAACATGGAACATGTCAAAGGGAGAAGGGATAAAGAGGATGAAGAAATTATGTTATTTGTTAATTGGTTGAAGGAAATAGGGATATTTGAAGTAAGGAAGAATTTGAAGGAATGTATGAACTTGACTTCAAGTATTTGAAAGCTTATCACATTGTAAAGATGGCTATTTTTTTTCTTCTCAACTTTAAGAATAAGACTAAGATTCCATTGGGAAAGTTTTAGGAAAGCAGATTTTGCCTCTATAACTTGGATAACGATAAGATAATGAGCTCATTAGAGGGTGAGCTCCTTGAGAGCAGGGACTGTTAGGTTTGGGGTTTTTTTTGTTCATTGCTTTTGACCTCTTTCTGTATCTCCAGTGCTTAGCACAATATCTGGTACATAGTATAGGGATTGACTTAAATGGCAGGTTAGTGAGTCTCCTGTCACTAAAGGTCTGAGGCTGTACGTTTCCTTTTAGGTAAAAGTTTACAGAGTGTTCATGCTTTGGTGTAAAAGTTGGACCAGATTGCCTGCAGTGCCTTCTGTTTTTGAGATTACTTGGGCAGTGTTACAGAGCTACTTAGTGGCAAAGCCAGGGTTTGTGACTCTAAATTTGGTGCCCTTTTCATTACACTACACTGAAGCATAAGCTTTAAGAACCACCTACCAGATTTTCTTGTTAACATTAGTTTAAAATAACATATGAAAAAATTTAAAGTAATATGATCAGGCTTAGCTTTTTTTCTCTCTTGCATCTGAAAAGTATTTAGTTATTGTTTTACTAACTCTGCTACTAAGTATGCTTCTCAGGATAAGAAACTGTTGCTTTCAACTCATGAAGCTATTAATCAGAAACTGGCTAAAACCTGTATGTTAGCATTTGTAGTACCTTGGAGTGCTAAATGGCTTGTTAAAACCCTTCCTTCAGTTTACCTCCCTCTGCTAGCTCTTGGCTTTTTCCTTCTAGTTTGGCTTCCAGATTATCCTACTATAGCCATGATCTTGCTTCTCTTGTTCAGAATAGGAAAAAAAAGATTTGGAAGCAGGAGGAGTAAATCACACAAGGCTCTCTCTCTACCCCAGGGATTGTTTCCTCTGGACAGGATATAAATCTGTGGATGACCATGTTATTTGCACCCTGTTCTATAAAAACTTAATGTCCTGATAAATAATCATTAATTTGCCCGTAATTATGCCTTCAGTATTTTAAAACTATGTGCTTCTTAGAAGATCTTTTGCCTTTGTATTTTCTGAAGATTTTAAATGTATTTTGAGCATAAATGAACAGTTTTTAAATACACATTCATTTCCTCTTCAGGGTTCAGGGTTTACAAATTTCTCCCTGTTAGGTATTCAGAGCAGTTCATTTTCAAAGTGAGGTCGTTGTATAAATAAGATGCAGATGTATTCATCCTTTCAAGGAAGCATTTTCATTCAGCCTATCTAATAATGAAAATTTTTCACACATATTTTTCTCTTAGTTTATGGATAAATCTGTTGATTTACACATTTGCAGGAAGCATTAGAATCCTTGGAGATTTGGGCTGAAGAAATTTATGTCAGTGGCTGGTTCTTATTCTTCAATCAACAGATCTATTAATTAAGTTTCACTATTGGAATTTTTTTCTCTTTTAAATGACATTATGTCTTCAAGAATTACCTTGTAACTAAACTTTTGGAAGTATATTCCCTAGTTATAAAGATGTCAAATTTCTTTATCTTTGTATCTTTTATAGCTTAATCCCCTACAGATTTACTCTGGTGATAAAAGAAAATAATGGAAGTAGATTTCAGCACAATAATATCTTAAATTAGAATGTCATATGTAGCAATTACTTGAATAAACGTTACTATATAATGATTAAAACTCTTTGAACTTAACTGTATTACAACATAGTATGTTTCTTGAATAGTAAGATTATGTGCTTTCATATTAAAAATAACTTGTGAGACCTTTGGAAAATCTCTTCTCTGGGACTTAGTTTCTTTAACTGTAAAATGAGGGTATTTGGACTAGATGAACCCTCTAAGCCTTCACCCTCCAATTATAAACTCTTAAGTCTATAACCCTATGATTTTTTTTCATTGATACTTCTGTGCCTTATTTGGGTCCTATTTTATTTTTAAGTTTGTTGACAGTGCTTCTCTAGCTAAACAGAAACAAATAATTGTTTGCACTGGTGGCAGAAAACACATACTGTTTTTATTCTTGTTTTCATGCCAATCTACAGTCCAGCATAGAAACACTTTGGGGAATAAAATCAAAATTGTCTCCTCTGTTCAGGGAGATTTGAGTAAGGATACCTCTGCTTGGATTTATCCACTATCGGTCTGAATATAAAATTTAGGTGAGTACAGTCTGTTCAGAGGTTAGTCTGCTTAGTAATAGAAACAGTAGCAAAATCTTCCTAAGTGGCATTGGTGCCTGTGCTGGAGAATGCTACTGCTGCTGCAAGGTAGAGGAGATATAGTTTTCTCTCTTACGTGCTTTGGACAACTGCCCTCATTCTTGCCCTGACTCCATTAGAGATGGAGCTTTTACTATAGAAATCCACCACCACTTCCTCTCTGACCCAGTAATATCTAGGAGGATAGAAAAGACTTCCAGAGGTGTGTGGTGGGAAGGGATCCCCTCAATCGATCATACCTTTTTTTCATAGACTTAGGCTTTTGCTCCCATTCCTTCTCTCATAGAGATGCTTTTCATAGCAACCAAACCAACTCAGGAACTTGTTTTCATGGAATAAAATGCAGGAGGGGTATTTTATTAAACCTTTGCAGCTAATTGGAGAATTACAGAAGTAGAGGGAATGTGGTACCATGGAAGGCATGATGGTTGAGCTGGCAAATGACCCCGCTTTGTCAGTCTTCTCTTCAGCCATAAGAGGCTCATATTTTTTTTTTTTTTTTGCTATTTTAAATGTTCACATTTCACTTAACATTTTATGTAACAAAATCATTTTTGCCTCTGGGCTCTTGACCACATGTATTCTGTGAAAGTTCTATTCTGCCACTTATAAAATTTTCATTAATTTCAAAAAGTCTTCAGTTCATATTTAAAATAATTTTTTAAATGAAAATTAGTAGCTAATTTTTTCTTAGTTCTTAATATTCTGAATTCTTCATTTTGGGGTTTATTTTTCTTCATAATTGCCTCTGTTTACTTCTCTGGTGTCTTAAAGCCTGTAAATTGACTTTACTTATATTTTGGGTTCTGGTTGACAAAAGGAATTTGGTATTTATACGAATAAGAATAACATCCAATGTTACAACTACTGTAAACTTGCAGAAACTATCCATTCTTCAGGCCATAAATTGATTACCAGATGGAATCAGAAATAAGTCTTTCTGCTCTCTCTGCACCATAGCCAGACTATAGTATTTCATTGTTTATGCCCTGTAGATCAGAATGCTGAATTACTCTGACCTCTAAAAAATAGCTGGACTATTCACTTGTTAGGATTAGCTGCACATTAATAGATCTTTTGTCAGTTCAATCCATGATTCTTGTTAAAAAAAAATTTAAGGAAAAGGAACTAAATCAATGCAGTATAGTCAGTCAAGCATATGCATGCCCTGGTTACCTGTTATCTGTGTTACTCTGTCCAGCTCTTATATTTCCATTTGTTGCTGTAAAAAAATTTCCATTTATTCTTTTAGGAAGAATAAAGACTTGATTCCATAAGAAGTGACTTCAGGTGTTAAATTAACTTTTGTGCTAAAACTGATATAGAATTCAAAAATTCATCAGGATGACTGGAGATGACCCAGGATGCACTGGGAGACCTTGACCCTTTTAGGCCAAGGTCTATTCAGGTACTCACTTAGGGTGAGGTAATGCCCATTTGTTGAATAGGCCTGTTCAAGAAGTAACCAGGAGATGGTCCCTTTAATGAGGTAAAGAAAAAAGAAAGACATTAGACTGGGTTTACGGTGTTAGTTCCCATAATGGATTAAAATTATTCATTCTAGCAGTGATAACTTACAGTGAACTATCCAAACTCCTGAATTTCCTCCTACATTGAAGAAGACCCAAAGCAAGAAAGATGTTAGGAACTAGTTCCTGAATTAGCTAGTTATAGATATGCCAGGAGTTCACCAAATGCCAATATGGTCAGTTCTATAGCTTAAGAAATTCTTGCCATGAAACACATTCCAGCTCCAGGAACATTGAATTTGCTTCTAAGTTGTACTACTTTCAGCTCAGTGATCTTTTTAACGTGTTGGACACATTACAATGATACAATCAATATCCTTTATCTTCTCACTGGTTTTTGTTGTGTGGGTATTTTTTGTTTGTTTTTGTATCACATAGCAGGTAAAGTTCACCGTGAAAGTAAATTGGCTTTCTTAGCAGAAAGGTTCTAAAAGGTGCTCTCAGAGCCTTAGAAACTGGTGATAGAATGTGTCTGTAAGTTAACTGCTTACCTGTTATAGTTTTCCATTCTCATTTACCTCAAAAATAAAAAACGCAACTGATTAAAGATTCTTTATCAAGAATTTAAACAATAGAATCAAAGCATTTCAGCAATGAAAGTAACCTTAGAGGTCATAGAGTTTGTGTATCACAAATTGAGCACAACCCTCTCCATCTTGTCACCCACAAATTCAATAGCCTTTAAAAAGAGGAAACAGAGGCTCACAGTAACTTGCCCAAGGTCATACAACTGATTAGTAGCCTGGCCATCTGCTGGGTTCCCTATCTTCCCAGAATCCACTTCAGTGTTCTTTCTCATCTACTGCATTCCCTCCCTTAGTGCCACAAAAAACCTTAAATTCTATTATCATTATGGGGGGAAACGTTATGCTATTTTGAACCTTTCACCTCCTACACAGCTTTCTTTGTCTCAAAAGCTAGAAAGGGACTTCTATTCCCATAGATTTGAGGGTATAAAATATTAAGGGCCAAACAATGAGCATGCAGGCAAGGGTACCATAGAGGATGGCTCTGGAATGCTGGGGATGGCCTTTGTTGGCATCATCCATTTCATTATTAATGAGACAATCTCACCAGCCACTAAATCCAAAAGAAAGAAATAATTAGAGTTCTGTGAAAAATCAATTGGAAATAGAAGTCTGAGTGATCCTAAAGCAAAAATGAGAAGCAGTGACTTGCCCTGCTTGTATATGATGACTTGTATGTATGACTTCCCCTTCTAATGTTACATCCTGTTTCTGTACACCTTTACTATAAGAATGAAAGCTTCCTGAAAGAAGGGACAGTTTTTGCTTTTTTCTTTGTATCCCCAAGGGCTTAGCACAGTTCCTGACATGTTAGGCCCTTGTTTGATTAATACATAGATATTATGGAAGTTTGTTCTCATAGTCCCCTTAATCAAAAATCTTCAAAAAGAAAAACCAGTAAGATGAAAAATCTTTTCTCTATTTTTTATCCTTTTCTCTTCTTTTAATAATATACCTAACTAACCAAACTCACCTATGAGACTGAAATGTTAAATTCAATGGGTTGCAGTTGTTAAATATTACTGTCTTTGCACACTGCCAGAAAGAATAAATGTTGATTTCAGTTGTGGCCAGTGCTGGGCCTAGGTAAAAATCTGACAGACCAAGTGTATTTGTCTCCCCTCCTTCCCACTCTAAGACTGCCATCTGAAATAGAGCTATTTTGAATCTTCTCAGAAGCCCAAGTGCCTGCAAACCTTCTAATAAAGTAATCCCTGATGGAATGTTAATGTTTGATAACTACCCTAAGTTGTTCCAGGTAATATTTCTATTCTAAAAGGGATTCTTAGTGTTTTTAACTAAAGGTGCACATTCATGTACTGTGGCAAGCAAATAGGAGTTTTTTTTAGTTGAGAATGGGGATAGGAAGGCCTCCAGCTTTGACTGAAACTGTGAAATTCCAGCATCAGGGAAGTATGACTGATATAAACCAAACTACCAGTTCATTTCAGGTTGACCACTACATGAAATGAATTATTAATGAATTATCAAATGTTAGTAACTTCCAATAAATTGCAGACAAGTTGCCATCTCTCCTCTTCATTTCTCCCTCACAGAATCACTCTTTTCCTTTGAGACCCAGCTCAAACACTACCTTCTCCTCAAAGCATTACCTGAATCCCCCAAATTGTGTCCAATGCTTTCCTTTCATCTCTGCTTTAGCTATATATTCATATTGTCTCCCCAGACAGAATTTTAAAGCTCCTTCAAAACAAAGCTTGTTTTATTCTTTGTATTTGTATCTTGGGTCTAGCACATAGTAGGCATGTAACAAATGCTTGGTGATTGTTTACTTGATCTGTGAGCAGGTTTCCAAACCGGGAATTTCCTACACAAATGAAACAAGAGGGCCAAAACCCAACCCCTTCCATTAGAGTAATATGGAGGACTGACTCAGCCTTGGAGTCACAACAGTCTTAGTCTAAGTACTGCCTCTGACAAGAGGTTGAGGTACTTAATCTCTCAGTGGAGCAGGCAATTTTTTAACACCAAAAGTTACGGACAAGTATTTGCATCAGTGGAGTGAATTTACATGATGAAAGTTTTCACATGGCCTGAACCTCCCCCAAAGTAGAAAAGTATTCTCACCATTTAAGAATGTGATCCAATGACTTTGAAACAAAACTCTCTCTAGTTTTTCAAGTACGAAATTTTAGTTACATTTAAAATCAGAATTAGTCACTGATCTTTAGCTAGTGAAAAAAAATCAATTTGTTCTATCATTTGATTTAAAAAAATGTTTGTTTTTCTGAAGTTGTTCTACAGGTTCATGCCTAGCCACAGAGTTAATTTTTAGCATTATTTGCTGGGGTTAAATTATCTTTAAAAACTTTCAGTGATTGGCTCTTGTCCAGAGTCCTAACAGATGTAATCAGTTTCAGTTAATTCTAAACAATAGACTGTGGCGGGAACTCAGTGCATTGGCGGGATAGCTTTAACTCAACTGTTGTTTTAAGTTGTTAAGAGAGCTTGACTCATGCTTAATGCTAATACCAGTCAACAAACAGCCTAACTTAACTGTAAACTGTAGTATATAGAATATGCCTACTTTTGTGACACTTCCTGGGATATCATACTGCTTCCTCCTTTTTCACTTAGTAACATTGGACTTTGGATCCAATAATGCTGCTGAGATTTTTTTCATTATTTTTCTTGTGATTGGTTTTTGGCTTCTCTAGTCCGTTCATAACTGTTGTTTATTATCTAGCCATATGCTAGACGATGCTGCTAGTAACTCTTAAGGCAGTACAGTTTAAGCTTTGTGTAATTTTCATTCATTTCATAATGAAGTTATAAAATTCAGTTGGCATTATTTAGCAAAAAATTCATCTACTTGAGCATTTTTTTTTGGCCTTCGTATTTAGACCAGAGAATCAGTCAATCAGCATTTATGGTGCCAATGTGCGCTACACTCTGGGGACATAAAGGTAGTAGTGAAAAAGGCTATGTTCTCAAGGATCTTACATTTTTCAAGGACACATTTTGAAAACTTACATTATTATCAGTAGTAGTAATATTAATAATTATTCCCATTTGTTTATTTCATTAAATACTAGTTAGAAGAATAACCTTGAGTACTAAATAAAGATCATCAATGCTATCTATGTACTTCATTAGCATTAGTAATCTTTAACTTTAGGGAGAAAACTTAAAAGATAAATATATCTACACTTATAGAGGAACAGTGTATTTATCACAGTGTTTGTTTACCTTTAGAAACTAAAGCTACAAAGAGCTATTCACCTCTTCTGCACACATACCCACCCTTAAGCTTGAACTGGTTCTTAACCTTTGGTGTTTATATCTGTCTGGGTTTGACTGTTCTCTCTTAAAGGTCAAATGAAAGTCTCACGGAGCATATATATATTGATGTAGTACCATAAGGAGCTCTGAGCCACAGAGTGAGATCCAAGGTGACTGTAACCTTGCATTCTGCTTTTAAAACCTGGTTCTTATTTTCACAAAACCTTGAATTAATCCTAGAAGCTGACACTTTTATATGAATCACCTTTGTGTTCTCTGTGTCACAATAGAAACCTGAACATTTATACTCCCATGTCCATCTTGCTCATTCTTGAAACTATTGCCGTTTCAGGAGTCATAATTGCATCATCCATATCCTTGTCACACTATTTTAAAAAAATTTACACTAACACAATTTAATATCTTCTCTGAATTGTCTTTTAAAATGTTGACTTTTCTATTCTAAATGATTTGCTCATCTTTTACAAATAATTCCATTTTACTAATTGCAAGATGAGTTTCGGAGAATGACTGCCTAACTTTGCCTGGGTTTAAATTTAATTTTCTGAATTTTTTTCTCTCTCTTCAGGCAGTACTCAAACTTTCGCTGAATATTAACAGGAAATGGAACATAGCACCACATTTCCATCTACTGTAGATCATGTTGGCTTCACTTTTGCCATAGTAAAATGGAAGTCTGTCTTAAGTTTTATGTATGTCCTCTGAGTGCATTATAGATCTTAGGACTTGAAAAATAATTAGAAATTATGTAGGTGAACTTGGAAAAAGTATCTTTTGGAGAATAAGATCCTCATCAAAATGAAGTGAGACTCCTAAAAGGAAGGAAACATGACAATTGACTGTTAAAATTTGTATCTTCATTAATGGGGGGAAATTTAATAGAAAAGAGGGATTTCAACAAACATGATCACCAGCAAAATAGGAAGAAATGAAAAAGGTGTTATCAGAGGAAATTATGGTTTAAAAATAGGTAGAATTTATATAATGTTTTAGACCTTCATATATGTTATTTCATTTGATATTCACAACAACCAGGTGAGGTAGGTTCTATTATTAACCCTACTTTTTAGGAAAGGAAAATGAGACCAAGGAAGCTTAAGTGACTTCCCAGGGTCACATAGCTAGTAAATGTATGAGGCAGGATTTGAATTCAGGTCTTACTGGCTTTAAGTCCAGTACTCATCCTACTCATATAATGAGAGAGAGGCTATTACAAACATCTCATATTATTCTTCTGGTTTCCATGAAATGTTAGCAGAACACAAGAAAAGCTACCATTATGTTTGATGGATTCCCTTATAGTGAAGGACATGGACAAAAATGTGCGGGGTTATCATCCATAGTGTCAGAAAATAACATCCATCAATGGAGGTACAGGTCTTTTGGACAAGTGGAGTTCATTCAAGATGGAATTTGGAATATCGGTTGAGACAGATACCTGAGATACAACGCAGAGGAACAAAACGTAGGATGTATCTTTACTTCCAGAAAATTATTTTCCATGGCACTCAGGTATGAGGAATTAGGGTTATTTTTCAAGTGAAAAATGAAGTCATTTACATCCCATAAAGATATAGTACTGTTAAGATCATATTAGAGTCAGGGGGAATTCAGTTCTCATCTTACATGAAAAAACAAGAGAGCTTGTGTATAATTGTTTATGCTGTTACGAAAAGCACTCTGAGACAACATTGATCCGTTCAGTTATCAGCCAAGCAGTACCTGAACATTCATTACTGTATTCCAGGCACTGCGTTGACGTAAGCTCAAAAATTTGTTTGAATTATCATGGAATATTTTAAAAGCTGTTTTAAACTCATAATTTGTTGTGCTATTAACTCATTTAAAAACCTCTTTTTATGTTCAGCCCACCTCAAATAAGAGGAATGTGATACTGGAGCCTTTTCATGAGTGACCCCTCTGTCCCTAAACATAGCATGCCAGTGTACACACACACATTCATTCTTTCTCTCACTCAATAGCAGGCATACACTTTTATCTTGGTGGTGCAATGGATGGAGTGTCAATCTATCAGAGGAAGTATGGCTTATATAAAACTCCCAATTCATTTTAGGTAGACCACTACATGAAATGAATTATTAATGGATTATTAAATATTAACAACTTCCAATAAATTGTAGGCAAGTTGTCATTTTGCCTTCTCAGACATCTTCAGCCTCAGATGTTTAGGAAAATCTGGCCTCAGATACTAACTAGCTATATGATCCTGGACAGGTCACTTACCTGCTATAGAATGAGAATAACTACAGCACCTGCCTCCCAGGGTTGTTGTGAGGAACAAATGATTGAATAATTGTAAAGAATTTAGTACAGTCCCTGGCACATAGTAAGCATTTTATAAATGTTAGGTATTATTAGTCTTTTGTTTTCACACCATCTTCATTTCTGAAGATAGCCCTCCCCTGAGTCTTCTACCTGACAAATAAGCAGTTAAGCAAAACTAATAAACATTTAGACTCTGTCTGGCAATACATAGACTATATTCCATACTTGTAGCCTTTCAGCACTACAGTGAAGGAAGGTGTGAGCTTCTTCTCACCTTGCCTCCAGGGCCAATATTGGTCATTTCAAAGACTTGTCATTTGTTCTTTCTATTTACTTCCTTGAATTCTTCATTTTATACCAATTCAGTAATGTTTTATTATATTTATGTACCACAATTTTTGGAACCATTGCACATTTCAAGAAAACATACTTCTTTTTTAGCTCTTTTGCATTAAACATTAGTTTAGTCTTTTAGCTAGGACTTTTCTATATTTTTGCATTGATTCCCATTAGTGATATTGGTCTATAATTCTCTTTTGTAGAAAGAAAATGGAGTTCATTAGAATTTTGTTTCTTTAATTTTTTTTAAAATTATAAACTTAACCTTAGAATGAGAATTTTCATAAACACACCAGAAAAAAGAGTTATATACGAATTAGTGATTTCCATTTTAATACTTCTAGCTTTTTAAAAGATATGTGATAAATTCAACATGCAATTTTGAAAACTGTTCTTTTTTTCTCTCTTTCTTCTGAATTTTCTTATGTTCTGTGCATTTAAAAAATATTTTGATGGCTCTTTGGGGGCATCTCCAATCCCTCCCCCACAACTCCGAACTTCTTGCATAGAGAGTGAAAGAGGGAAATAAAATCTTTGTAACAAATAAGCTTAGTGAATGAAAACAAATTCACACGAGTGTCCATGTCCAAAACGAATGTTTCTTTCAACATCTTGAATATACGACCTCTGCCAGGCAGTTGATGATATACTTCATCAAAGTTTCTCTGGAAGCAATTTGGCCGTTGCATCGAACAGTCCTTAAATTTTATAATATCGTTGCGCATGTATGAATTGTTCTGCTCATTTCATTCCACATCATTTTATGCTAACTCAGAAATCATTCCTTTCGTTATTTCTTACCATGTAATATGTGTCCACTGCATTCCACCATATTCCTATGTGAGTGAAAACAATTGGTTCAGCACAATCTGTTTCTATTTGGTTTGATTCTTTCCTTTTCCTTTTAATTTGAATGTTTATATCCCATCTCAGCTGACTTCTCAAAATGGAGCTGTCTCTACCCCTGCTGCCATGCCCTTCCTTTTGGTGGATTCCTGTCCAGAACTTCCATTTCAGGAAGTGCCTAAATCAGCCATGCCCGCCTCTAGCCTGGTTCTGCACTTTACTGTCTGGATTCCAGCACAACTGACAGGGTGCTGCCCTGGAGCCGGGACTTCAGACGTATCTGTGTGACTCTGGGCAAGTCATTTAACTTGTGTTTACCCCAACTGTAACATGAGAATAATAACAGTGCCTGCTTTCATTCAGCAGGAAAATAGGGGGAAAGAAGAGCGAATTAGACCGAGCCTAATGGCACACAGGCGGCACCTAATAAATGTTTATTGATTGATTGGTCAGCTAGGTGATACAGTAGATGGAGTAAATGTAAGGAAGATAGGAATTCAGATTTGGCCTCATACTTCATAACTGTGTGACCTTGAATAAGTCACTTCACATCTGTTTTCCTCCGTTTCCTCATCTGTAAAATGGAGATGATAATTGCATGTACCTCACAGGGTTATTGTGCAGATCAAGTTAAATGATAAATATAAAGCACTTAGCACAGTGCCTGGCACATAGTGCTATAGAAATGTTAGCTATTCTCATTAGTCTAAAAGTAAACACCAAGGATATACAAAAATACATAGAGCTCCTTTGAGGTAGCAAAGAATGGAAATCTGAGGAGGTGCCCACAAATCAGAGAATTGATGAACATGTTTTTGTATATCAATGTGATGGAATACTATTGTTCTGGACTCTTATCGATGTAAGGACTCCAGAGATCTAAAGGTGAAAACTTCTACCCACCCACCTCCTGACAGGTGAAGGATTCAGAATGCAAAATGAGATATAGCTTTTTGAACATGACCAATGTGGACATTTGTTTTGAACTATGCATGTTAGTAATTTTTTTCCCTTGTGTTTCTCAATTAGAGGTGGAACAGGTTAGGCAAATGAGAAGGGGGATCTCAGTGTTGAAAGTTTAGATTAGATTCAGAATTGGAGATAAGAAGCTGGAATTGTAGATGATTTAATAACTGATTCCATAAGGGAAAGAAGTCAGCATGGAAAGACAGAGTGTAAACTGTTCCTGCTTTTTAAGGGGCCAGGGAGTGAGTATTCATTTGTACTTCTATACTATGGCTTAGGAGTAACAGATATATGGAATGCCTCCTGTGTTTGGATCTGGGAGGAGCAACTATAGCATTAAACCTTGAGGCTATTAGTGCACCACACGTAAAGCCTGTACAGTCTGTACAGTCTGTACAGACTGTAAAGTCAGTACATTTTTAGCAGTGTTTGAGGCCATTCCCCTTTGTTGGGTCACACGGTGACCTGTCAGAACCCTGTAACCTTGTGTTATAATAGAAAGAGCACTCAATTTAGAGTCAGACGACCTAACTTTGAACCCTAACTACCTCCAAGTCATTTAGTATCTCAGGACCTCAGTGATCTTGTAATATAAAATGAAGGTATTGAGCTTAGAAGTTCCCCAAGGTAGGAATATAAATCCTATACTCAACCCCCTGTCCAAAAACCCAGGAATCTGTGACTTCTGAATGTCAAGAATTCTGCCATAGGGTGGAAGAAAGGGTTAGGAAGCAATCCCAGGGACATAGCATCTATTGAACTTAGGATTGTATCTCATCACATCCTTCTTCCCCTCCCCACCTCCCACCTGAGCACATATCCAGCTCCTTAATTATGAATATCACATCCTTAGATATGACACTTTAATGACCCACATACCACAATTTCCTCAACCTCCCTTTCCAGAGGGAAGAGAAATTGGCACAATATGTAAATATATACAAGAGGGGTATGCCTTTGGACAGCAGGGACCTATCCAGCCCCACAAGTCTTATCTTAGTTCCTCTTCTCTATCCCTACAGATAATCTCTTTTCAGAGAAGTCTGCAAAGAGACTTCAAATTATCAGACCATCCCCATCACTCCCACTCCCCAAAAAACCCACACATTAGCCCCATGTGAGCATCCAAAAGATACAACTTATGGACTTGATATTGCAATTTTAACATAAGCCTTAGCCTCAGTATTTTCAACCAGAAATGTAAATATAAAATGCCAACTCAGGTTGCCATAAGAAGGTTAAAATATCAATTAAAAATTCAAATTAATACATCAAATTAATTGCAAACGACCTATGTTTATACATATTTGTATCTAATGGTAGCCATCTCTAGGGGGAAGGGGAGGGAAGAAAAAAAAGAAATTTAACATGATAACTTTATCATATATTTGAAAGGAACAACAAGTTATATTTAATAGATTTGCAGTTTCAAATGCAATCTATTTTTTCTATTCAAGTATATTAAGGACATGCTTATTTTATTTCTTAAGGTCAGAATAAATAATTTTTTAAAAAATTCAAATGATAAAAGCGATGTCCTTAAAATTGGTGAGCCCAGCAATGCCCCCTCTCTTAAGTGTTACTGTCACTGTTGTAAATAGTGTGTATTGTAAATATGTGGAAAGGATATTAAATAACCATATTGGTATATCTGAGAGCCTTATGAACATATTAGGATGAAAAGTAGAAAGTCTCCAGTTTTAAATACAAAGATATCCAAATTGTTCATTGATCACAGTCTTGGTCTAGATCAGCACTTCTTAAACTGTGGGTTACAACCCTTAAGCCATGCAACACCAACAAACACTGCTGAAAGATGCAAAGGGGTCTAGTGAAAATATTTTAAGAAACCCTGATCTGGATGACTGGTAAAGTTCATTCTGGTGAAAAATTTCATGATTGTAAGTAGCACTGGATACATTTTATTTATCATTAAACAGCAACAAAAAATTCATTTACCTAAATGTGAAATTATTTTCATGAAAAAACATGTTTTGGACAAAATAGTCATGATTGATTATAGTATGCTGCCTTAAAATTATATTTCAAAATAAGCAATTAGTTAAAAACTTTTACATATTTCTGCCTTGGTATCAAGGTTGATCAGTTTCTGTTTTATGTTTGTTTTATGTTGTTAATTGTTGCCATTGTAGATTACTTGGTTTTTTGCCTTACATGTTGAAAACATTCATTACACATTTAGGTAACAGGCTTTTCTGGGTTAAGTAATGATACTAATTCTGTTTACATTTAAATTATATAAATGGTGCTATAATATCTCCAGTAACTTTAAACGGAATTTCTCTTTCTATCTCTTGCTGTTGGGCCTTGTTAGTAATAGGTAGAAATACCAGTGATTTATGTGGGTTTATTTTCTCTCTTGCAACTCTGCTAAATTTGTTTATTTCAAGTAGTTTGTTATTTGATTTTCCTGGACTCTCTAAGTGCACTATCATATCATCTGCAAGGAGTGATAGCTTTGTTTCTTCTTTGCCTATTCTAATTACTTTCAATTTCTTTTTTTTCCCTCTTATTGCTAAAGCTAACATTTCTAGTATAATATTGAATGACAGTGGTGATAATGAACATTCTTGTTTCACCCTCAGTCATATTGGAAGTAAAAATCTGTAACTAGCTCATTCAGGAACTAACACTTTTCCTGCTTTGGGTCTTCTTAAATGTTAGGAGGAAATTCAGGAGTTTGGATGGCTCATCATAAGTTATCACTACTAGAATGAGTAATTTTTATTGTCTGTATAAATCCATTATGAGAACTAACACCTTAATCCCAGCCTGATGTCTTTCTTTTTCTTTACCTCATTAAAGGGGCCATCTCCTGGCTACTTCTGAAACAGGCCTATTCAGCAAATGGGCATTACCTCACCCTAAGTGAGTACCTGCATAGACCTTGGCCTAAAGGTGCTAAGGTTTCCCAGTGCATCCTGGGTCATCTCCAGTCATCCTGGTGAATAAATATCTGGTCACTGGATTCAGATGGCTCTGGAGGAGAAGTGAGGCTGGTGACATGCACAGCCCTCCCTCACTCAAAACAAAGTCAAGTGAAAGTCATGTCATTTTTTTCTCTGGTGGCATGGTCTTCTTTGGCAATGAAGGAAGAACACAACAACAATAAGAGGTAGCTCATCATTGTAGTAGAGAGAATTCTGATTTTGAAGTAAAGAAAATCTGAGTACAAATCCAGACCTAGATTCTTAGCTGTATGACCCTATATAAGTCTTCCTGCCTCAGTTTCTCCATGTGTAAAATAATGATAATAGTACACCTACTTCCCAGGGTTACTGTGAAGATCAAATTAGATAATGCACATCTTTACATGCAGACATGTTACCATATGTCGTTTTATAATCTGAAGAACATTGTATTTGCGTTCATGTTTAGTATATTTTTCCAATACTGCTTCTTGATGAATAGTAAAGATTGATCTGATTATAGTTTCCAGATAACTTTAAATTATGTTTTTTGGGGAGTATCTCTGAAATCTGTTACAGTATTGTATAGAGAATAACGTGTTTGAATGTTTTGTTGACAGTGTTTTGTTCACAACGTGATATAAAAATACAATTGAAGCATGGCCAGAAGTCGGCCATGTCAGTGTCAGCCAATAGAGATACCATGTAATGATTTTTTGATGTCTGAAATCCCATTATTTCTACCAGTGCCTGACAGTTTTAATGCTTAACATGGGAAGGTTATAGAAGATTAGTGTAGTTTCAGTGGTTGATTCAGTGCAGCAAACATTAAGTCAGTTCCATGAACAACTCCCTGGTGCAACCCTTAATCAATGCAAACTTTATTTTTAGTAATAACCTTTCGTAATGTGAGCCCTGATCCACTGAGATGCTGTTCACTTTTGATGCATCTTGAAATCCTCCTTTTTATGAATTTTAAATCAACACACGCTTGCTCAGAATTTATGCATGTGGATAGTCAGAGATGCAATTTAAACACATCTGTTCAAATATGCATTTCAGATCAACTTGGTGCTGGTTCTCATAATACAACTGAGTTTTTGATGGGTATTATATCCCAAAAGTACACACCAGATGGTATTTATTAGAGAGTGAATAGAAATGAAGTTTAAGGATATTAAGCTTAAGTCACTTGCTTTTTAAGTCATAAAACAATAATGGTTTGAAGTTATACGGCCCTAATGAAGTTTTGTAAAACATTTCATTTCTAGAGCGTATTCATGTGACGATAAATAAACTTTTAACTGGAACATAGGCATAGTGTTTTTGTTTTGCTTTCTTAAGGAAACAAATCATGAGGAAAGAGAAAGGCAAATCATTTGATGTTTGTTATTTACAATTTACAGGTAGCCAAAAAGATAATATATTTAGATTCTAGAAACTAATTTTTTAACTAAAATACTCTGATTCTAAGCATACATCAAAAGTCTCTTTATTTCACAATGTACTTAGAACTTTGGATCACAGTTGTAAATGACAAAATAAAATAGATACATGGCCATCTGGCACTTTTCAGATAAAAAACGTTTTTCTTAGTACTGACACATGATTTGCAATACATCTATGATTTGTGTCCTAGATGTAACACGTAGACTTCATTGTTCTTAATGTATGAATTTCAGATGGCCACTGTGTTATAGTATTTGGTTTCAAGTCCTATTATGCTTCTTGGGCAACAAATATGTTACTCTAAACAAGTCACTTCAAATTTCTGGGCCACAGTTTTCTTACCTGTTAAATAATACTACTGACCTTACAGGGTAATTATCAAAACAAAGGAAATAATATATGTAGTGGACACTGTAAATGATAAAGCACTACTTGACTATCAGCTATGGAGGGGCATTAGCATGACACAAGGGAAAGAATGATAGATTTAGAGTCAGAGGATTTGTGTTCAAATCCTACTTCTTTCATTTACTACCTTTATGGCCTTGGATAAATCACTTAATCTTTCTGGGCCTCAGTTTCCTCAACTGTAAAATGAGAGTATTAGACTAGATGGCCTTTGAAGACCCTTCCAGTTCTAAATTTATAATGCTGCTGTGCAATTACATTTATTTTATTTATTTAACAAAATTTTCTCTGTCTTCCACTTATTTCCGCTTAGAAAAAGAGAAATGAACAAATAAATAATAAACATAATATACATAAATAAACGTAGTCCTACCAGATTGAATAATGATCAAAAGATTCATTGAGAAATTACAACTTCTTCTGTCATAGAACCACACATAGTCAGCCAGAAGTTCCTATGGTAAGAAAGGGGAAGAGCAGAGTTAGTCCCAGCATAGAGAGTGTTGCTTTTCAGCTAACAGGCTGTGAGCCAGAGACAGCTGTAGCCTCCAAGGCTCCATGTCTGGAGGCAGCCGTAATCTAGGGCTCCTCTAAACAGAGCCCCAGGGAGGGGCTCAGGCTCAGTGCGATGTCTGCGCACCTTTGGTCCCACCAAATTCATGTCCAGATGTAACGTAGCTTTCGTTGACTTTTTTGGCGTTTCTTCATTGGCCCTATGCCATTATGGGGAATTTTCAGTTTGTGCTTTCTTTCAAGTAGTGATCAGTGATGATCTGCTTTCACTCTACCCTCTAGGTCTAATAGATCTGGGAAATGTTCATTCACGATTTGGTGGGCAGGCATGTTTTTCAAGTAATCTAGTGAATCTTAAGTCTTCTCTTCTTGTTCTATTTACCAGGTCGGATTTTTGGGGGGGAGGGAATGATTGTTTTTTTTTTTTTAATGTGAAATACCTTACATTTCCTTTAAAATTTTTATCACTTGACATACTTTTATTTGGTCCATACTGATTGTCAATGAATTTGTTGCTTGGATACAGTTTTGTGCCTCTTGTACTAAGCTATTAATTCTCCTTCCAATTACTTCCTCCAAAGCTATCGTTTTTGCTCCATTTCTTCCTTTAGTCCTCTCATTTATAATGTCATCTTTAACATTTTTAAAGCTCTTGATGCCTATCTTATAGGACTTCTAGTTTAATTTGTGCCCATGCTGTGTGTTTCTATGAGACTTTGCTTTTAAATGTTTTACAATTAATTTGGCCTTCTAGATTTATTTATTTTGCTTCCTAACATCAAAATATTTATTATGAGCATTTTTAGTTTGGTTATTCATCAAGACTTACTTCCCAGATTAAGAGTTTGTGTTCAAGTCAGAATGTTTTCACTCTAGAGAGAATGTCAGGGCCTTTTGTGGGCTTTCTCCAAATGATAAATGCTGAGGTCCAGAATTTTTGGGATGGTTCAGGCCAGGGACTTGCAAACTTTCCTATCTCCAGTTCAGCCTTAGCTGACTCTACCCACTGTCAACTACATGGAAGACTCTCCAAGTTCAAAACTGCAGGCTCCTCTTTGATCTGAGTTGTGTGCTCTAGTTGTAGGGTAGGCCCTCAGCTTGTGATGGGGAACTGAATCCAGTTCTGGGAACAGATACAACTGCCAGCTTACTCATTTTCTTGCTCCCTGCTTAATGTGAGGCTCATTCCCTCCTGGATTCAGTAGCCACCGGCCCGGCCCTGATTTAGTCCCAGTGCTGAACGATTCTGTGATCTTCCTAGCTGAACTTCTTCCCCTAGAACCGTAAACCGTTGTCTGCCTTTTAGTGCTTACCTAGACTGAGAAAAGGACTGACTGTGGGTCTTTGAGGATTTTCCTGGTCATTATTTGGTACGATGCTCTCAGGCTTGAAAGAAAAATTAACTGCTTTTGGGGTAATCGTGAGGAGCAAGAGCATAGCTGCGCTGCTCCCTCTTATTCTGACACTTTTACTGGGTTTCTATTAAATTCAAATTAACCAGTATTTTTAGTATCTGTGCAAATCACTGTGCTAGGGCTGAGATCACCACAATATTACGGTAATTACATGTGTTATGGTTGTTAGTTATATAATTGTCAATAGCAGTAAGTGACATATAATAACTTCCAGTCTACAAAGTAATTTATGCTCATTCTCCACCTTCAAATACCCCAGGTTCCCGCTGAACTAGCTTACTTGGGTTCCTTGTGTTCTTCATTCTGTTTCTTCTATGACTTCATACAGACTATATTCCATAACTAAAATGGACTCTCTCCCAATTTCAGTTTCTTAGACGGCTTAGCTTTCTCTAAGATTATATTCAGTTGTCAGTACCCATGAGAATCCTTTTCTAAACCCTGAGTTATTAACATTTTCTATTAATAACTTTTTTAAAGTTATCATGAATTTCTCTATATGCATGTTGTATCCCTTAGTACAATGTAAGCTCCTTAAGAGCAGGAAATGTTTCATTATCATCTTGATATCCCTATTTCATAGCATGCTACTATACACATATTCTTGGACTGAGTGATCTTTGGAAGAGGAAGGAAAGAAAGAAAAGAAAGACTGAATTAATAAAAACCTACTATGAGCTGTGTAAGTTATCCATCTAATTGCATACCATAGCAAAATCTGGATAGTAGGCATTTTTTTTCCTGTGGTTTATTTGGCCAAACTCTTTTGAATGATTGTGGATCTCATCTAGGAGATTCTGTCATGTTCTAGTCTTGATGTAACCATTCAGGACCTTCTTCAAACAGGAGCATCTGAGGGACAATCATAGGGAACCCTTCTTTAACTTGGATTCTGATCACCACTCCAAAACCTTGATAAACACATTGAGCAGGTATGCATTTCCCTTCTTTGTGCCTCACTTGATGTTAATCATCAGGGAGGTGTAAAACGTATTTACTTACCACATTGTTTTATCTTTCAGTTAATCTTAAAATTTTGGTTAAGGTATAGGAGATACCCATTTTAGAAAAAATCTTTAAACATTTTTTCTGAGTCAAATGCTTTTTTTCTTTTTTTTGTTTTAAATAGGCAGCAAATAGTAAGAAAGAACAATGGGAGCTTGTCTATATATCTTTTAACTGTATGAAGTACAGAAGTGATCTACTAGGAAATGTTACTTGAAAATTCTAATTTTCCTATCTAACGCCCACATCAAAGATGCCCTTTATCTATACATGATGGAATGCATAGATTATGCACATAAAATTTTTGTTAAAATGGGAAAATTGGCATATAGGTTGATAGTTTTCTTAGTTGTCAAAACAAAGCATTGCCCATAGTAAATACTTAACAAATACTTGTTGAATTGAAATCGAACCTTACAACTCCCTGTGAAGTAGTTAATATATCCTTATTTTTTTAATTAAATTTTCTTTTTTATTGTAAAATTAAGAACTATTGGAAGACATTTCAGTAAAAAGAAAGCTGTGTTTTTTGTTTTTTTAAAAAAAAATTGTATTGATGTTTTCTTTTTCGTATTTATCACTACCCCTTAACCTAATCACCTAGTAGAATCCCTCACTTTCAACAGAGATGTATAACTAAGAAAAACAAATAAACCTATTGGCATTGCTAACTGACTAGCATTGCTAGTTCATTATGCCTCAGTCAAGAAGAAGAAGGTAGGTCATCTCAGTAGTTTTTTAATTATCTTACCCCAAGACTACATAGCTAGTAAATTGCACAGATAGTATTTTCACCCAGACCTTTTTACTTGAAATACAGTGTTCTGAGGCGGAGTGAGAGCAATGACTCATCTAAGCTCTTAGACAAACTCCTTCCAATACCACTAAAAAGATAATCTGAATGGATTTTGGAGGGACAGAAACCAGTAGGAGACAGACTGTGGCAGATTCACAGCCCAGGACAGACTGGAAGGTTGACAGGAAGGATCTGTTGTGCAAGGCTGGAGGAGCGCACAGCACACAGACTGTACTAGCACCTTCCCCACCATGGCAGGCCTGAGCAGGAAGCCCTGTCTGAAGCAGTGGTCCACTGCGGAATATCAGCTTGCGACAGGAGTCCAGCAGAACTGAGCAAGTGAGAGTCTGTATGTTACCTGCTTGAACTTCCAGGAGCCAAGATGGCAGAGTGATCAGTAAATGCTCTCCCCCTCCCCTTGGTGACCTTGAAAAAACCCATAAAATGTTTCCCCAGGAAAAATCCTGGAACGGTGGAATCAGCTGAAGGGGCAAGCAGTCTCTTAGAGCGTGAGGTCAGGAAAATCACTAAGGAGGGTCCCTCTTGCTGTGACTAAAGGGGACCAGAACTGTCCCAGACAGCCCCACCTCTGAAAACCAGGAGGAGATCCTGAGCCCCAGGGGGGTGGAACCCTGCAACCATCAACACCAGTACCCCAGGCATGCCTAAGCACCCTGGGGGAATCAGGAAGGCACTAGTGTAGATGGGATCACCAACCACTGAGCTTTCCTATGCTCTAGCTCAGCAGAGGACACCTCTTATGGCCAGACCACCCCTTCCCCACACTTAAACCAGCTAGCTCCAAAGTAACTCCAGGGAAACCCAGAAAGACTTCACCTGACCTCTACCTCACACCAGCCACCTCAGCACCAGATAAGCCACAACATTTTAGCTTGTAGCAGAAAAAACCAGAGGCCACAACACACAAAGCCTCAAGTTCAAGGCAGAAGAACTGTGGGACAGACACCTTGTGCCCCAGAGGCAGAGATCTAATTTAAAAGCCAGGAAAAGGGTGATGATCATGAACAAGAAGCAAAGCAGAAAAGAAAAGACCATAGAATCTTTCTGTGGGGACAAGGACCAAAACACAAATACCAAAGAGGTCAGCATTGAGACTGTACTCCCATCAGAAACTTCAGAGGGGAATATGAACGGGTCTCAAGACCAAAGAGCATTCTTGGAACAGCTCAGGAAGGATTTTAAAAACCAAATTAGAGAAATAGAAGAAAAATGGGTCAATGATTCTAAAAATATGAAAAAAAGAATTCACTTAGGAGAACAGCTCCTTAAGAAGGAAAATTGAAAAGTGGAAAAGGAAGCACAAAACCTAACTGGGAAAATTGGACAGATGGAAAAGGAAGTAAAAAAACTAACTGGAGAAAATAACTACTTAAAAGAAACAATTGGATAGAAGGAAAAGGAGATTCAAAAGTTAACTGAAGAAAACAATTAGATAAAAATTAGAATCAGGCATGTAGAATCTAATGACTCTATGAGACATCGAGTCAGTCAAACAGAATCTGAAGAATGAAAAGGGAAGAAATGTAAAGTACTTAATGGGAAAAACAACTGACCTGAAAAATACATCCAGGAGAGAAAATCTGAGAATTACTGGTCAACCAGAAAGCCATGATGAAAAAAAGAGCCTGGAGAATATCTTTCCAGAAATCATTAAGGAAAACTGCCCAGAAGTCCTAGATACAAGAAGGTAAAATAGTCATCGAATGAATCCACTGTTCACCTCCTGAAAGGGATCCCAAACTAGAAACACCAAGGAATATCATTGCCAAATTCCAGAACTGTCAAGTGAAGGGGAAAATACTGCAGGCAGCCAGAAAGAAACCATTCATATATTGAGGAGCTACAGTCAGGATCACACGAGACCTTGTAGCTTCTACATTAAAAAAATCAAAGGAATTGGAATATGATATTCCATATGGCAAAAGAGCTGGGACAACAACCAAGAATCAATTACCCAGCAAAGTTGAGCATAGTATTTCAGGCAAGGAGATGGATATTCAATGAAAGAAGAAATTTCCAGGCCTTCCTGATGAAAAGGCCAGAGTTCAGTAGAAAATTTGGTCTTCAAACACAAGTCTCAAGAGATGCATAAAAAAGGTAAACGGAGGAAAAAACTTGTTATTCAATATGGGCAAATTGTTTTCATCTAGTCAGAAAAATCAGCAACTTAAGCAGGGTTGCAGAACATAAAATAACCCCACAAAATCAGCCACGTTTCTGTATATTGCCAACAAAATCCAGCATGAGGAGATAAAAAGAGAAATTTTCTTTAAAATAACTGCAGACAACAAAAAATACTTGGCAGTCTGCTTGCAAGATCACACATAGGTACTATGTGTATGCAGTTATAAAACACTTTTCACATCAATACAGATATAAACAATAGGAAAAATATTAGTTGCTCATGGGTAGACCAAGCCAATATAATTCTACCTAAATTAATTTACTTATTCAGTGCCATACCAATCAGTTTATCATAGAATTATTCTGGAGAGCTAGAAAAAATTATAACAGAATTCATCTGAAAGAACAAAAGGTCAGGAATATCAAGAGTATCAGTGAAAAGAAAGTGAAAGTTGACCCAGCGGTACCAGATTTCAAACCATGCTACCAAGCAATAATCATCCAAACAATGTGGTACTAAGAAATAGAGTGATAGATTAGCTACACAATATTCAAAAAGAAATAACCATAATAAGCTAGTGTTTGATAAACCCAAGGATCCAATCTTTGAGGGTAAGAACTCACTATTTGACAAAAATTCTGGGGGAAACTGGAAAGTAGTTTGGTAGAAATTAGTCAGGGGCAAATATCCCATATCATATATCAAGATAAAGTAAAATGGGTAAATGATTTAGATATAAAGGGTGATACCATAAGTAAATTAGGGAAATATGGGAAAAGTATCTGTCAGATCTATAGATAAAGGAAGAGTTTATGGCCAAAAGAGATAGAATCATGTGCAGTAAAACGTGATTACCTGAAATGTAAAACTTTTTGTACAAACAAAACCAATGCAACCAAATTCTGAAGGAAAGCAGGAAAGCAGGAGTGGAAGGGTTTGGGTGGGGCTTTTTACCTTAAGACTCTGATAAAGATCTCATTTCTTAAATATATCGGAAACTGAATCACATATGTATGTGTGTATGTCTTTCCCCCAGTTAATAAATGGTCAAAGGATATGAACAGGCAGTTTTTAGAAAAAGAAATCAAAGCTATTTATAATCATATGAAAAAATCAAAAATTAGAGAATTGCAAATTACAACAACACTGAGCTACCACCTCACACCTCTCAGACTAACAACAGAAAAGAAAAATGACAAACTATGAAGGGGATATGAAGAAATATGTATACTAATATATTGTTAGTTGTGAACTGGTCAAGCCATTCTGGAGACAATTTGGGTGCCTAAAAAGTTATAAAACTGCACATGTGCTTTGACCCAGAAATATCACTATTCTCTATCCCAGAGATAATAGGAAAAGGGAAAGGACCTATATGTACAGAAATATTCGTAGCAGCTCTTTTTTTGTGGTGGCAAAGAATTGGAAATTGAGGGGATACCCTTCAACTGGGGAGTGACTGAACAAGTTGTGGTATATGATTGTGATAGATTCTGTTGTGCTTTAAGAAATGATGAAAAGAATGGTTTCAGAAAGACCTGGGAAGACTCATATGAACTGATACAAAGTGCATGGAGTAAAACAAGGAGAACATTGTACATGGTAACAGCAATATTATAATAATAGTCAACTGTTAAAGACTTAACTACTCAGGTTAAGACAATCCAAGACAATCCTAAAAGACTTATGATGGAAAATGCTCTCCTTCTCTAGAGAGAAAACTGAGGAACTCTAAGTATAGATTGAAGTGTATTTTTCACCATTTTTCTTGTTTTTCCCTCAAAATGACTAACATAGAAATGTGTTTTGTATGCTTTCACATATGTAAAGGCTATCATATTGATTGAGTTCTCAGTGGTTGGGAGAGTGGAGGGAGGGAGGGGGAGAATTTGGAACGGAAAATTTAAAAATAAATGTTTAAAAAAACTTTAGGAGAATTTTTATTCAGCTTTCCCCCTTTACTAAAACTCTTAGTGTACTCACTTCAGTGCTCCTTTATCTAGTATTTATGACATTGAGAGCTGACTTAGAAAACTTAGTTACCTAGAATAAAGGGTTGAAAAATAAAGAATAGAAGTCTTACTATGTTAATAAGAGAGTAAATGTATTTGATAATCTGTTTCTTCATGATCAAATTTAAATAAACAGTAGAACTCCTAAACTATTGCTGGCTTTTACAAACAACATAAGTAAGTCTTTCCCACTTTGATTTAGACAAAGAGAAAGCAAAAGGAAAGCAGAAATGTGTGAGGCAGCCTGCAGTTACATTAGTTATAGAAAATATTTTAAAATATTTGAAATAATATAATTGCTTTGCACTAGGAGCACGTACATGAATAAAAGACTTTAGCAGGTGTCCTGCCAGTATGGAATCTCATGCTGTTGTATTTATTGGAAATATGCACCCTATCAGCAGATTGAAATTTGCTAAAAGTAACTGAAAGAAGGTTTAAGTAATGAATAATATTTAAAATAAAAATCTTTCATTTAGCTTATTAATTCATTGTTTATCTACCAAACAGACCTTTCTGTATTACATTTTTCACTTAAAAAAATCTTTAAAAAAGGCTCCTCCCCTCCCGTGACCCTTCCCATCCTCTGCGAACCATATCTCACATTGTGGATTTTGGGTTTGTTGGGTTTTTGGGGGTTTTTTTTGGTTTTTTTTTAAGATTTCATCACATTACATTAGATATCTGCCTATTTATATTTACCTTCTCTCCCATTATGTAATGTGAAAAGTAAGCTTTTGTGACAGATCCTGCTTGAGTGTTGGTGACATATATTAAGACATTAATGTAAGCTCTCATATAGTTTAATAATTTCTTAAGAACGAGCATAATGTGAACAGATATTTTTGGGATCCTGTTTGTGTAGTATAATAGTATTACATAATATTGAGAATATTTGGTTAGTCTGTTAAATAAAGGAGTAACAGTGAACAAGCTCCAATAAGAACTACTACATAATTTTTATTTTATATTTGTCATTGTTTACCGTGAAAGAACGCTAATTTCATGAGTAAAGACATTTCTTTCAGTGAAATAAACCATTACCTTTTCACAATATCTGAGTTTCTGGGACCCCAAATGTGGTCTAGTAGACTAAGTGTATGATGGCAATTAAATTCTTTGTATTTAATT
The DNA here is from genome assembly GCA_028658325.1 of Potorous gilbertii. Taxonomy (NCBI): domain Eukaryota; kingdom Metazoa; phylum Chordata; class Mammalia; order Diprotodontia; family Potoroidae; genus Potorous; species Potorous gilbertii. The sequence continues at coordinate 93,865,382 of CM053773.1, read as the reverse complement.
GGGCCTTTTCTCACACTTTTCCTCAGATGACAGATAAAGAGCATTTCCCTAGGCTAACAATTTAATCCTTCCCAGCTGTGAAGAAACCTACCAGAAGAGCAAGTAATTCCACTTAAATCTGTTGTATTCAAGACAACTTATTTATTAGTGCCTTGGCTAAGAAGACAAAAACAAAACTGTCCTTGCCTTCAGGGAGTTTGATTTCTTGGAGAGGAGGAAAGAGTAGATATGTTGGTTTAAAAAAATAGATAATATCCACATATACGTATACAGAGTATTATGTAAGGCTTGATTGGTAACTCCAGGTAAAGAATAGAAAGTGTAACTAGATAGAAATCGAAGTAATCTAGGAAATTTTGAGGAAAGAGCAGGGATCAGTTTGTCTAGAGAGAAATTTTGAGACAAAATTCCAAATACAACCCATTTACTAACAGGGCTAGCAATTGCCAATAAATGGAATCACCATGGGGTCTGACAAAGGTCTTTAATAGTGATCAACAACTTGACAGGGCAAAATCTTTAACAGCATAGGTATGTTTTCTTCTAATTGGATAAAAAGCAAAAACCTCTCACATCAGCTTGCTGTCACCCCATTTGGACCTCCCCTTCTGAAGAGCAGTTTAGACAAAGGAGCAAGAAGCAGAAAGAGTGTTGATGCTCCCCTTCCCCAAGGCAGAAAACCAAGCTGGATACTTGATGGAGTGGGGGACAGCCAATAAAAATGCACAGTCCAGAGGTGTCTTGTGCCAAGAATAACAAGGCCAATGTCAGTGAAGCACAGAGTACCTAGAGTACCTAGTAGAAAGTAAAGTAAGAGAGGACTTTCACAGTTGAAAGGGGTCAGATTATGGAGGTCTTTGCAAGCCAAATGGAGGATTTTATATTTTATCCTGAAGGTAAAACGGAGCCACTGTAGTTTACTGAATGGGGGAAGGATGTTATGGTCAAACCTACATTTTAAGAACCTCACTTTAAGAGCTGAGTGGAGGATAGATTGGTGTGGGTAGAGACTTTGTAGCTAGGAGACCAACCAGCAGACCATTGGTGATAGTCCAAGCATGGGGTGATGAGACCATGTGCCAAAGTGATGGCAGGGTTAGAGGAGAAAATGGGGGCATATACAAGAGATATGAAGAAGGTAGAATTGATAGGCCTTGGCAACCAGTAGGATATGAGGAGTAAGAGAGAGGAGTTGTGAACCAGATGACTGTAAGGGTGATGATGCTCTCAACTATAATGGGAAAGTTTTGAAGAAGGGGAAAAATACCATGAGTTCATTTTTACACATGTTGAGTTTAAGATGTCTACACGAAATCTAGTTTCAATATGTCCAATAGCCAATCGGCAATGTGAGATTTGAGGTCAGAAAAGAAGTAAATAGATCTCAGCGTCATCTCCATTGAATTCTCAATTAAACCCATAAAGTGTGATGCAGTTGCTAAGTGAAATAGTATATATGGATAGCAATAATTAAGGCTTTTAAGGCTTAAGGTTTGCCAAGGACTTTAGAAATAATATTCAACTTTATCCTAACCCTCACCCTATCCTAACAGTGACTTGCCACATAGCTACTGACTAGTCACCAGTCACATAGTGATCAGTTACATAGCTAGAAAAGAAGACTAAGAGGGCCCAGGTGAGATATTTGGGACACTCACAATTGGTGAACATGATCTAGCTGAAGATCCAGAAAAGGAAATTGAGAAAGATATAGAGGATGAGAAGTAGTAGAGATCATGGAGTAGTAGTAGGTATCATGAAAACTTAGAGGAAGAATGTTAAAGAAAAGTGATTGTTTCAAAGGCTTTAAGGAGGTCAAGAAAAAAAGGATTAAGAAAAGACCATTAGTATTGGCGTAGCCCCCCTCATCTCAAGACAGAGCTTATATTCCATCTTCTCCATTCAACCTTCATTCTCCTTAGGAAAGACAAAAAAAAACCAAATAAGTGTTAAACTAAATCACTTTCTTTTAATTCTTTTCAGTTAGCATCATTTTGCACACTTCAAGGAGTAGTACCAGCCCTTCTGTGGTCTTCCTTTCCTTTTATAGTTTGAAAAACAAACAGCTTTTTCACTGTTCATATTATTCATCACAAATCTCAGTTCATTTCAAGTTTTCCTGTTCCTGACACTTATTACAGAATCATCCTGCCCTTTGGCATTCATTCATTCATGTCTCTTTGTAGTCATCTTCTATAAATGCCTGTCTCTGCCAGGCTGACCTGCCCTGTAGAGCTTTAGATTGTGGGATCCTGCCTCTCCTTTCTCTGGACTCTTTGAAATGGACCCTTGTAAAGTCTCTAGTGCATAGCAACCTGGGCCTGTCTTCTTCTTCATCATACTTCTTCCTCTGTCCTCGCCCCAGGCTCTCATCACATCTACTTCAGTGATTAATGCCTCCTGGTTGGCAAGAGTCAGGTTTAGAATAGTACTTTCCTTTATTGTTTCCTCTGCTCTTTTGGAGGATGATACCATAAAAGTAAGCTGAGAAATTATTTTCTGCTCTGCTTTTTCATGGAGATAGTAAATTCAACATCACTTGTATCCTACTCCTATGCATGCCAACTTGCATTCTATTTCCTGAGCACTTTATCTGTTAATCAATCAGTAGCATGTATTACCTTTTTCTGTGCAGACTGTTTGTAGTGTTTTCCAGTGTACTTTGCTTCTGTTTCTGTTTCCATTGATAGTTACCTGAATGTTCTCTACCACATTTCTTCACTATTTTCTGCATTTACTTATTAGCGTATATCATCCTAATATATGATACTGTTTCATCTACTTGTCCCCTAAACTCCTTAACCTCTTCTATTTCTTTCAAATAAGGCATATTCTTTCAGAGCCACAGTCTAGTCATTGGTCCCAGTACACACACACACACACACACACACACACACACACACACACACACGCACATACACACATATATTACTGTCTTCCCCTTTCCCCCTCTTTTTTAGCTTAAAGTTCTTTTGATTTACAGAACTGTAGGTAAATGTATTTTAATTAACCCTTCATCTCTGATTAAGAACATGGCAACATTATATATATGTGTGTGTATAGATATATATATATATATATATATATATATAAAACACAACGATCCAGAAATATAGATCTGATTCTCACATATCCTTATAATGAGTTTCCCAATTTTTTCCCCCAAATTCCCAGTTTTTTCTTTATTTCATGCATCACTGGCATGCCCTTTCCTCCATTTCTAGAATTTTCTACTTATATTGGCCTTCTTGCTGTTCCCCCTTCATGATGCTCCATATTCCATCTCCATTTCTTTGCTCAGTTTGTCCTGGATGCCTAAAATGGTCTCTTTTCTCTCCTTTACCTCTAGTTTCCTTGGCTTCCTTCAAGACAGCTCATATCTCAACTTCTATAGCAACCTTTCCTCAGTCTCCAGTTTCTAGTGCCTTCTCTCAGATTACCTTCCTTTTTCATTGTACATATCTTGTTTGTATCTAGTTGCCTTTCTTTGTATCCCCAGTGTGGATATATAGTAAGTTGGTTTTCAGTTAATTCAGGGGAGGGGAAGCTGCAGCCTCGAGGCCACATGTGGCCCTTTGACTCAATCCAGGCTTCAAGGGGAAGAAATCCCCTTAATAAAAGAATTTGTTCTGTAGAACTTGGACTCAGTCAAAAGCCTCTTGAGAACTTAGAAGGCCGCATATTCCCTCAAGATCGCAGGTTCCCCACCCCTGGACTAACTGATTCAGAAGACAGATTTTTGGTTAGTTATTCAGATTTAAAAACCATCAGTAAATTTATGAGAATGAAAACCATAAAAACAGTTGAGATTACTAAGGGAGAGAAGGTAGAGAAAGAAGAGAATAGGGCCCAGGACAGGGTCTTTTGAGATACCCATAGTTAGGAAGTGAGATATGATTAATAATCCAGCAAAGGAGGATAAGTAGGAATAGTAGGGGGGAAATCATGAAAAAATTGTCATAGAAAACAAAAGATTAGAGAGCCTTCAACCAAAGGGGATGGTCAGTGTTGATTAAAAACTACAAAGACATCAGAAAGGACAAGGACATTCAGCTTTAATAATTAAGAAATCACCAGAGAACTCTGAGTGCAATAGAGTGATATATTCACATACCAGATTGCAAAGGGCTGATAAATAAGGAAGTTTTGAGAAAATAAAGGCAATGCAGATATAGTTTATTCTTCCTAAGAATTTGGCACTGGTATGGAAAAGCATTGAATTGATGTTACTCTCCTTTTTTAATTTCCTGTCTTTTATGGTAACCTTTTAGCACTTCACAATTTGAATAAATCTTTTCAACACTACTTGATATTTCAATTTTTAACATTTCATTGATATTCTGCATTTATTGATAACATTTTTCTCATATTTCATCATTCTTGATACTATAGAGAAAGTGAATTATCTTTGATACGAAAAATAGCTATAAAACTATAACAATGTTTTTCCTTAAGCTGCTTAATACATGGCCCTGTGGATAGAGCAGGGCTGGACAACTTGCAACCCTATGGGCCACTTTTGGCATACCTAAGGATTTTCTCTACATACAAAGAATGTTTTCCTCTACATTTTTTTGCAGGCTGCCCAAAACCCTTTGGTGGGCTGAAAGTGGCCCATAATCCACAGATTATACAGGCCTGTATAGACTGGGAATAGACTGAGCTTCCTGAGTTCAAATCTGGCCTCACACATTTACTGGCTGTGTGACTCTAGGCAAATCACTTAACCCTGTTTGCCTCAGTTTCTTCATCTGAAAAATGAGATGGAGAAATGGCGAATCACAAAGAGTCGGACACTCCTGAAATAACTGAACAGCAAAATGATTGGATTTTCTATTGACCATTTTAGTGTCATAAACCCTGGATGTTTGCTCACCAAAGGATCATGAAGTCCAAATAGATAAGGGATTCCTTTACCCTCTACCCCCAATAGCCAAAGAACCGAAGTAAGGCAAAATGGAAAACATAACAAGTAGGGAGAATTATTCTAAAGCACACATGCAAAATTGGGTATAGTCTCCCTAGGAAATTCATGCAAGGGTGAGAACCTTTTGTCTGTTGTGCAGAGAATCATCCATCCCCTTTCTATTGTTCATTGCCTATAAGATGTAGGTAGGTCACCAGCATTTTGCTATAACTTTTTGGAGACTTACAAAGTCCCCTCATCCCTTTCCTTGTTCTGACTACAACTCACTGTGTCCTCTCTGCCTCTCCCTTGGCCCGTTGGTGTTCCCTTATTCCAGCCACAACAAGTTTATCCTTAGCTCCTAGCAAAGAAGCTCATAGCTACTTTTCCTAATCTGAACTATGTACTGTCATGAATATTGGGATTTTTTAAACATGTTGAGCTTTTCCAGATGCACAAGCTTCTGGATGATATTGTGTTCAATCAGTCAATCCCCAGAATACTATAAGTCCCCTTCAGTTTTGGAAGAGTTTAACCTACTGATTTCTATGACAGAAACCAGGTGGATGAAGAATACCTATTATTTATAATACGGAATGCATTTGCAAGACCCAGTTGTAAAGAATTATACACTGAGTTAATACATCAGTATTATTGAGAGAGACACCAGAGGTGGACAGAGAATGTGTCAGAATTTGAATGGAAAGTATGCTAAATATGTTTGGAAAATGTTATGGAGAATTTAATAATCCAAAACACCTCCTCAACGCGTGCACACACACATATGCACACTTTTATTTATTTATATATTTTTTTACAATAAATGTTCTTTTCATTTCTCTGTGTTATTGTGAATCTGAGTTGTGGCTGATTTTTTAGAGAAAATGCAAAAACTGGTGAGAATATAGATCTGTTGAAAGATCATTATTTGATACTAAAGAGGCTTAAAATTATACACTATTTGATCAGTATGTCCATGGCATCCCACAGGAATTTAGATAGTCTCCTGATGATATTTTATGACACTGAAATGAATTACCACAGTGAAGTCTCCCTCTCTTGAAAACTTTAAAAACAAAGGAAAATCATTACCTGAAGGATTTGAGATGTTTCATGGCAAAAATATAGGAAGATGATGGGATGGGCTACGTGGTCTTCTGAGGTCCTTTCTGGCCTTCAGTGTCTGTATAATTAAATTTTATAGTTTTCTTTTTTTAACTTTGTTTATCTGTGTGTCACAATTACACTGGGTATATCAGTATTTTGAAGTAGAAATAATATCGAGTTCTGGATGACATTCCCAAGATTACTTTTTTTCCTGCAAGTGTTTCACAGTGTTGGCTAAGAATATCTGAGATTTCAGTGCAATAACCAACCACAAGTTCAGAGAACCAGTGATTAAGCATACTATTACCTACAGAGAGGGCATGAACTCAGCTTATAGAATGAGATATATTTTAAGGCTTTGTTAGTACTTGAATTTGTTTTGCTTAACTAGGTATTTATAAGGGTTTTGCTTTTCCTTCCTTTTTTTTTTTAATTGGAGAGGAGGGAAAATAGATTTTTAATTAAAAAAAAAATCAAATTGAAAAACAAAAGAATGAAAACCTTGCCAGAAGTAATTTCTATAATCAGTCAGTCAATCTGGGAGAAAGGACTTAACAGGAACAGATGGCAAGATGAACCCCATTCTGAGCTTATAAGATGCTTATATGGTAAAAATAAATGTATCTAAAGTGATGATAAATGTGTCATGAGGTGTTATACCTTAATTTCAACACATTTTGGATTTCTTGCTTTGCTTTATACAAAAGGAGTACATTTAGGTGCCAAGCTCAATAAAATTTCATTAATTAGGATTAATTGAGGGTAAATTTCTAGGATCTATTGGGAAACAATAATTACAACATTTTTTCTGGGACAAAGAAGTCTAATGATGAGGGAATCGGAGTAAGAATCTGTCAGATATCCATGAGTTCCTTACCACTTGTCTTTGGGAATTCTTTCTTCTGGAAAGTATTCACTATATTATCATTCCTATTTTTCCTTTTTAAGTGGTAATGTATGCCATTTCATTTTGCTTTCCATGTATTTTTCTTGTTTATCCTCCCCTCTCTCAATATTTAGTTCATCTGTTTTCACAGTTTGTGGAAATATTTTTTAAGAATTTTTAAAATCTAATTCAGGACTACTTGGAGAATGCCAGTTCATCTCAGAATTGAGTTCACGTTGTGCTCTTATCTGAAAGGGATATATTGTCATCAAATGGGGCAGTGCTAGAACCCGTAAGACATAATGAAGGTTTTTATTAATAACATTTTGTCATCCAGTGTCTCTTCATTTACTCTCATGATGATAAATATTTTTTATTAAAACTTTTTTTTTCATTGCAACTGCATACTTCCAAGACTGGTAACTGGTATGCTGCTAACTCATTTTACATTTTAAAAACCCCTTTTTGTTTTCTTCCTTCTTCACCATGGATTCTTTGTATAAATTCTTTTCATTTAGTTCCTTCATTATCTTTTCTTTTTCATTTTACTATTCCATTCCCCCCCACCACTTTCCTATATCTTGTTACTTTATCTTTCTGCACTCCATCCTGCCCACTACACAGCTAGCAAAGTAATTTTCCTGAAGCATAGGTCTTATTATATCAGCCCTTGTTCATTCAACTTCACTGGTTCCCAATACCTATAAAATGAGATAGGAAGTCTTCTATTTGGCACCTTCACAGCCTGGCCCTTTTCTACCCTTCCAGTCTTCTCACACTTTACTCCTCTCCCATATATTCCAGTATGGATACTCCTTGCTATTCCTCACACAGGACACTTCATCTCTAGTCAGTGAGTCAATCAAACAGCACTGATTAAGTATCTGCCAAAGAAAGGCAAAACAATTCTTGCTTTCAGAAAGCTCACTGTCTAATGGGAGAACCAGCATGCAAACAACTATATACTGATTAGCTATATCCAGGATAAATTGAAAATCGTCAATAGAGGGAAAACACTAGCATTAAGGAGTATCAGGAAAAGATAGGATTTTAGATGAGACTTGAGAGGAGTCAGGGAAGCCAAGAGGCAGAGATAAATAGGAGAGAATTTGAGGTATGTACAATAGCCAGTCTCTATGTCTGTCCTTGGTGTCTCCCATTCCTAGAAAATTCTCCTTCTTCTGTGCCTCTGTACATAAATTTTCTTTCCTTCCACTCTGTATTTATTGTAAATGCACTAATTTGCTTGTGTGTTGTGTCCTTTATTAGGATGTAAGCTCACTGAGGAATGTTTTTGCCTTTCTTCCCCAGTTATGGGCATGGGCATAGAGTGTGGTACATAGTACATGCTGATTAAATGTTTATTGATTAATTGGTTGATTTATTGAAGCCAAGCTCAGTGCTTAGCTCTGTTTGAGGAGTTCAAAGCTAGGATAATTGTTCAATACTGTGTCACTATGTAAGATTTTTAGTCTTAGAGTAATGTTCGTTGACCCAGTCCTGATGGCTTCATCCAAATGCCTGGAATTGATGATTGCCCCCGTTCAACTTAAATTAAGAAATATTTATTAAGATATTTATGCAAATCATCTTGCTTTGCCCTAGGCATACAAAAAAAAGTATTTTCTCTGCTCTCAAGAAGATTATATTCTATTTGATGAACTCAAATATACAAATCAATATGAAATAAAGAGGATAGAGACCATGACATACTAAGGGGGAATTCCAGAAAGTCTTGGTATGGGAGCTGTCTCCTTTATCATGTATCTGTGTGTGTTCATCCTTCGTTGCCGAAGAAGACCATGCCATCAGAGAAACAATGACATGACTTGCACTTGACTTTGTTTTGAGTGAGGGAGGGCTGTGCAGGTCACCAGCCTCACTTCTCCTCCAGAGCCATCTGAATCCAGTGAACAGATATTCATCAGGATGACTGGAGATGACCCAGGGTGAGGCAATTGGGGTTCAGTGACTTGCCCAAGGTCACACAGCTAGTGAGTTTCAAGTGTCTGAGGTGAGATTTGAACTCAGGTCCTCCTAATTCTTGCACTGATGCTCTATCTACTGCACTACCTAGCTGTCCTAATATCTGTTGAATCTATAAGGAAGCTCAGGATTCTAAGGTGAAGCGTTAGAGGGAGAGTGCATTCCAAACAAAGAGATGCTTAGGAAAAGCTTGGAGATCCAACATTAAGAATTTTCCTCCCATTTGTCTCCCACTGTCCTTCCCCATTGAAGAAATAATTAAAGTAGAACCTTCCTATCCAACATGCATGGTCCAGTAAAACAAATCCCCAACAAAACATTAGGCAGACTTGGAAATTTATGTCTTTTCCTATTTCAAGTTAATCGTTGTAATAACACCAGTGGTATCAGCCCCAAAATCCTAAACAAAGAAGCCCCAGGGAAGCTCAAAACCTATCATCCTATCAAATTTAGAATAGCAGTAAAGGCCCCATACTCATTTCCACCAGTGGAGGAGATTGAATATCAACTATCCACCAATTCCCCTTAGGAATCTTCCTTTAATCCTACTAGTTTGAATCAGCACTAGTCCTTAGATCCAGAATCCTTACTCTTTCCCTCAATTCGTGGTCCTGCTAGCTCCAGTCAGTCAATTTGCATTTATTAAGAGCTTACTGTGTGCCACAAACCCTATAAAAAGCCAGCAAGCTTTCTTGGTTTGAGGACAATGCACTATTCCCTTCAGGACCCAAGGCACGCCAAATTCCACCCAGGTGCCAGTGGAATTGACCTGTTTTCACCATTTTCCTTGACTTTCCTTTATATTACAAGTAAATCTCCTCAATTAAGTTGACATAAGATAAGTCTTATGTCTTTCTATGTACTGTTTCTTTATATGAGGCTTTTATATACTGAACTTTTTTTCAAAATCTTCACTGATAGACACCTTTGAAAGGTGATAAAGTGAGGTGTTTCATCACCTGAACTCATGGTTTGCTTTTCCATTGATCAGAGTTCAAAAGTCTTTTAGAATGATGGTTCTCTGTAATGTTGTTGTTATTATGTAAATTGTTTTCCCACTTTCCTTTGTCTTATAGTACAATAATGCTACATTACATTCATTTACTTTTATTTGTTTAGCCATTTTCCAATAAGAGGACAGTTTCCGATTTGGGCTCTTATGAAGAGCTACTACAAATATGTTTGTACATGCAAGTCCCCTTTCTGTTTCTGTTATCTCTTTGGGTTCTAGACATAGTGATGTAGCTGAATCAAAGGATATATACCCAGTTTAATAACTTTTGGGGCCTCGTTACAGATTGCTTTCCAGAATGGCTTTACCAATTTTATAGTTACATCAATAGTCCGTTAATATGCTTATTTTGCCTCAGCCTCTTAAATAGCTGTCATTTTCCTCTTTTATCATCTTTAGCAATCTGATGGAATCCAAGGATTGCTTTATTTGCATTTTTCTAATTATTAATAATTTAGAGCAGTTGATAATATGGTTGTTGGTAACTTGGATTTCTTCCTTTGAAGACTACCTATTCATATCTTTTGACCATTTATCTACTGAATTGCTCTTAGTTTTGTAAATTGAAATCAGCTCCTTATATGTCTTGGATATGAGACCTTTATGAGAGAAACGTGCTATAAAATTTTTATCCTGTTATCTGTTTGCTTTCTAATTTTAGCTACATTACATTTACTTATACAAAAACTTTTTAATGTTTTATAATAAAAATTGTTCATTTTATCTTCAGTGAGCCTCTCTATCCCTTGTTTTAAATCTAAAAAGTAGTGTCTACCTTGTTCCTTTAGGTTGTATGTGATATAACACTTTATATCTAAGTTGTGTATGTATTTGTAGTTTATCTTTGTATATGGTATAAAATCTTAACCCAAATCTAATTTCTCCCAGACCACCGACCAATTTTCCCAACACTTTTTGTCCAGTAGTGTTCATCAAAGACTATTCTAATCCGTTCCACTGATCAGCTTCTTTATTTTTGAACCAGTATCAAATTATTTCAGTTATTACTACTGGGCAGTGCAATTTGATGATATAGGATACTGATGGAGTCTCTTCTTTACACATCCACACACACACAGACACACACATACACATACACACATACATCTTTGAGATTTTCAGTCTTCCATACCATCCCTTTTTTTATTTTTTTAGCTCTATAAAGTAATTCTTTGGTGGTTAGATTGGTGTTACACTGAATAAGTTTCAGATATTGTCATCTTTAAATGTTTTTCTGACTTTTCCTAAATATCCTTATAACTGAAAAAGGTTTTTTTGTGGTTGGATTGATAGAGTTCCTAGGTATATCTGGGTAGATATATAGAACTCCCAAATATTTTATAATTTCTGCAGATATTTTAAATGGAATTTCTCTTTCTAGCTCTTCCTGGTGGAATTTGTAACCGAGGAATAGAGAAGATTTATGTAGATTTATTTTATACAACTTTGTTGAATTCATTGTTTCCTTTAATATTGTGATCAGCTCAAGATTTTCTAAGTAAATCATATCATCTTGAAAAAGTAATACTTTTGTTGGGACTTTGACTGCACTTATTCCTTCAGTTTTACTTTCTTGAGTGATTGGTACATGTAACATTTCTCTGTGTGATGTTAAATAGTAGTGGCAATAATGGGTGTCTTTTCTTTACCCCTGATCTTACAGGAAAGGCCACTAATTTTTCTCCATTACACGTAAGGTTTTCTCTTTGTAGCTTACTAGATCAAGGAGAAGTACATTTATTCCTGTACTTTCTAGAGTTTTTAATAAAATGAATGCTGAATTTTATGAAAAGCCATTTAGCTTTTCATATATTGATATAATCATATGCATTTTATTATTTGCATTAACATGAATTTATATATATTATATTCATGCAAACATATTGTCTTGAAACAAGTTTGCATTCGAAGTATAAACCTTACTTAGTCCTATGTATCCCTTCTAATATTTTGTTGTAACCAACTTGCTAATACATATTTTTTAAAATTTTGTATTAATGATCATTAGAGATAATGGTCTGTAGTTTTCTCTGTTTTGTCACTCTGGTTTAAGTTTCTAGTCTATATTTCTGTGATATAAGGAAATTGGGGGGAAAGATATTTTTACATTATAATTTATGTAATATTGAAACTAATTGCTTTTTTAAAAAAAGTTTGATAGAATTCACTTCTAAATCTAACTGAACTTGGGTTGTTTTTTTTTTTCTTTTGGGAGTTCATCTATAATTTATTCAGTTTCTCTTTCTGATACTGGGTTTTTCAAATGGTATTTCCTTTAGTAATTTCCATATTTTACATTTTTGTTATAATTCATCCATTTCCTCTAAGTTAGCAGTTTTGTTAGTGTACAATTGAACATAATAGTTTCTGATAAATTATTTTCTCATCAATTGATATGAGTTCTCTTTTTTTCATTTTTGACACAATTTGGTACTCCCTTTTTTAATTAGATTAGTTAACTTTATTTGACTTTTTCAGTGAAATAAGCTTCCATTTTAATTTATCAATTTCATTTTTTCTTATAGGTTCTGTAGTCTTTTTAATTTTTAGAATTTTTGTTTTGTTACATTAGTTGGGGATTTTTGATGTGTGTAAGGTCTTTTTTCTTTTAGTTGCATTAATTAATATATTTCTCTCCATTTTCACTCCTAAGAACTGTTTTATCTGAATCGCGTAAGTTTTGATATGTTGTCTCATTATTGTCATTTTTTCTGATTAAATTTCTATTGTTTCTGTCATTTGGTTCTTTGAACCTACTAGTTCCTTTAATTAATGTTATTGAGCCCCCAGTTTTTCAATTGTTTCTTTAAAAATCTTTTAATGAATATAATTTTTATTCCATTATGGTTAGGAAATGATGTTTATTTAGTATTTGTGTTTTTTTTACATTTTTTTGAAGAGGTCTTTATGTCCCCAGTACAGTACATAATAAGAACTTAATAAAATGTTTATTGATTGTCTTCTACAAATATCCATGAATATGAACATTTGGAATATGTCACCAACTGTAGTGAATTCTTCCTTTTATTTCCTTCACAAGACATAGTTTTATGATAGTAGTGAATACCCAGTTCAATTCAACTCAGCAGATCTTTACTGAGTAATTACTGTATGTAAGGAACTCTGCGAGGCACCAGTAATACAGAGATTTCTGCCTTCACAATTTTAGATTTTAGAAAGGAAACATTTGCTAAGCACCTGCTGCAAGCCCTCTGTAAATAACTTCATTTGACCTTCATACAATCCTGACAGCTGCTATTACTGTTACCCCACTGTACAGGAATAATGTTGGAACCGACGAAACTGAAGCAGATATCCATTACGTGATTTGCCTAAGGTCGTACAGCTAATGGATTTGAATTGGAATACAGATCGTCTTAGCTTCAGGCTCGTTTTTCTCTTTACTGCATCACCTAGTGGCAGCTTTGACAGTAATGCTGCATATACATAGATGAGGAAATTATAAAGTATATACAAAACAATCAAAATTTTATAGATCACAATGATATTGTTTACCTCAAAGAATAAACTTAAGGATTTTTTTTCAGTGTTAACAAAACAAGACATAATTTATAATCTCAGGGATTTCTGTAGGCAAGAAATTTAATAACTAGCTTCATTTTTTTTTCTTTGATACTGATTCTCCATAAGAAATCCAGACAGAGAGCCAATTCGACTACTGATAGCTACTAAGCTTTAAACTTTCTCATTTCAAATTTGGGTTGATTCACTCCCCTTTAGATAGCTTCTCATAGCCTCCTCACTGCCCCAGGAGTATAAGATGGGTGTATATGGGCTTAAGTGATCTACTTAGCCAACTGCAACTCATAATTCCTAGACTAAAGAAGCCCAGCCTCCTCCCTTTTAGCAGAGATTACAAGAGTGTGCTACCTCTCCTGGAAGTTCAATAACTTGTTATTACATTCTCAAAACAAATAGATTTTTGGTTCTTGCTTATCCTTTTTATACTTAGCTCTTTTCTGACAGATTTACAGTGGAGCTTCACTACAGTGTATAGCTTTTCTTTCTTAGCTTCTTCATCAAATATATGTGCAGTTTTTTTGTCCCCAGTTTCATTACTTATTTTTGCATATTTTCTAATCTTTTGGACAATTCATCAATTTTTCTTAACTTATATTCCTTTCTGTAATGACTGTATTTCAGTTTTCTACAATAGCATGTCCAAAGTATCCAGTGGATTTAGCAAATTCTTTAGAATTTTCTGTTATGTTTTTGGTATTGGTCATTTTCTTTATTATTTCCTCCGTCTTTTAAAGGAGTCTAGCCTGAATGCCTCATTTGATTTTTTTTTTTATGAATTCTGCTCTCTATTTGCCCTTGTGACTTTCTTAGTATTGTTAATAACTTAATTTTCAAAAATGTCTTGTCCATTTGAGGATATCTCAGGATAACTTATATTTTTTTTATCCGAGTTTTTTCTCCTGACACTTGAGATTTTTCAGCTGCCTTGTAATTTGTTTTATTTAACACTTTTCATATTTTTCATTTTGCATTTTTAAATTCTTTTTCAGCAAAAGAGACTAATCTTGAATTCTTTGATGTTTGTTTTTTGAAAAGCATATGAACACTGAGTCTCCTTCATTTCTGCCCCCATCATCTTTCCTGGAAAACCCATTCCCTCACCATTCCTAATGAGAAATCATTGAATCCTATTTCACTGAGTGCTGTTTAAAGACAGTTCATCTGTGATTAATGCTGTTTTTTTACTCTGAGTAGTTGTTAAGGTAATTGGTCTATAATATTCTGGTGTTAAATGACTGAATAGTTATATTGTTGACTTTAGAAATTTTTTCTTAGTTTAGGGTTGACTCTTAACAACATTGATCCAGTACTTATCATAACACAACTGCATTGGATTGAGTGTACAAAAGAATAATAGATAACAGCAGGAACCTAAAGCAGCTATTGTATAGTGAACTCAAGTGGGATAATCATAGTCGGAGAAGGCCCAGAAATACTTTCAGGTTCAGTGGAGCCTATCTCAAGCGGTGTAGCATTCCTTGAGGGCTGAATAACAACTACAGCTAACAAACAAACATGGCATACAGGGTTGAGAATGGAGTTGTTTTTTGAGCTAAAAATTCAGGCCGTGAATATTATATAGCAATGTTATAAGCAGTCTTAGACAATCTATAAAATAACTATTGGTAACCAGAGCATATGTTTCATTTATGTTCAATACAGAAAGGATTCTTGTTCCTAAGCTGCATTTTCAGTTCCACCATTATGCAAAGATGTACTTTCTCAAATATGTGATCCTGATGGTGGGGAAGTTTGTAGTGTTTGTTGTTATTGATCTCAAGCTCCTCCCTCTCTTTTAAATGATATTCTTCTAGCAGCATATGCATTAATATGGTATTGCGTTCTTATTCAGTTATTTTTCAGTCATATCCAGTTCTCTATGACCCAATTTGGGGTTTTCTTGGCAAAAGATACTGAAATTGTTTGCCATTTCCTTCTCCAGATAATTTTAAAGATGAGGAAGCTGAGGCAAACAGTTATATGATTTGCCCAGGGTCATACAGCTAGTAAGTGTCTGAGGTTGGATTTGAACTCACAACCTCATGACTCCAAGGCCAGTACTGTATCCACTGTGCTACCTAGCTGCCCATCATTATGGAATGCTAGTCTCCAAAGAATTAAAGTTGAGTGTCACCCAAATGGAAAATAGAAATGTGCATGATAAATGTAAATATATGATAACACGTTTTATCATTGAAAATGTGAGCCGTGGAACTGGCATAAAGGATATTAATAGAGAAATATGTGATGGGAAGAGAACTTAGGGTGGTCATATTGAATAGCCCCATTCTTAATTGGTCCCTACCTCTACTTCTAGGAATTAGAGATCAAGAATTCTTACCTGGGGTCCACAAACTTGTTTTGGTTTTTTTTTTTTAATATTTTAATAACTGTATTTCAATGTAAATATCTTCCTTTATGGTACTATATATTTTATTTTATACATTTAAAAACATTATTCTGAAAGAGCATCCATGGACTTCACCAGATTATCAAAGGGGTCCATGATGCAAAAAAAAAAAAGAAGAAGCTCCTATAACAGAGAAATGGTTTGTCGGAAAACTGGGTAGACTTATTTGTGGAATTCATTGTAGAATATGGATAAGAATCTTACACGGTAATAAGGTAAGAAGGGATAGTAATCTGTTTCAGGGCATAAAGTTTTCACACTGACAAAACAAATCACAGATCTAATGATATACTGAAGTATCCAGAAGTTCAGGGGAAGATCATAGGATATTAGATTCTGATGTTAAACTGAGAATTAGGACATTTAGTCCCACACCGTATTGTCAGATTAAGTTTCAGAGACAGCTTGATACAACTGTACAGTTTCATAAATTAGACTACTCTGAAAACTGTCATTTGTTTATCTTACAAATATATTTTGTATATATTGATTAAAGTGAATCTCCAAAATATTGAGCAATGATGAAAAGTTCTTTAGATTTTCAAAGATTTTAGATTTGCCTGACTTTGCTGTTTCTTCTTATGTTCATTTAATTGGTTCTTCATATGAGTTACCTTTCAAATATGGAGAAAAATAAAGTAAGTGGGCAAAGTTGATTGTTTCTTTAATTGGATTTTCCCTTGAATAAAATAATTTCATTCCCTTTTAAGTTGCTATTTAAAAAATATTGTATTCAGAAGCATATGAAAAAGGATACAGTTTTGTGCCATGTTTATAGGAATGGTGTATTGGTTTGGTTGTAATTAATGACTGATGTGGAATGCAGCCTTGCCCCTGCCTTCATTCCCAAATCTGAATTTCTGTTGTGTGATAAATAATCCCATCCAGGAAGAATTCCAATTACTCTAGTAATTATCATCTTATCTCTAAATGGAATTCATTCATTTGTTGTGGTTTATGAATGTTAAAAATGTTTCATTTCCTTTTCACCTTGAATAAGACAAAAACACACATTATTAAATCTAATTTGATTGGACCCTATACTTCTTGTTACCATAGAAACAAAAACTCCTACATAGATGATGTTACCAGTACTATAGGTAACGGAGATTGTGATTATTACACACTGTCATAGTATGATTTTAATAACCAGTGTATTCTATAAATTTGAACTAGTATACACTGTCAGTATTATTTTAATAACTAATATGTAGTAGTTCTATAATTGTATTATTTATCCTTTTTAATGTTACATATTTTCTAGTAACATTACTTTAAGTTTTAAAGCAATAATTATCTGGGCTTCCTAACTTACTTTGGTTACAATCGTAAATGCAAACTCACATCTTTAATTCAGGTTTTAAATTCCCATCTTTTTTCCTTCTGATTAATCCTTTGATTTTGTATCCTCCACACTCATTTATG
This sequence comes from Potorous gilbertii, assembly GCA_028658325.1. NCBI lineage: Eukaryota > Metazoa > Chordata > Mammalia > Diprotodontia > Potoroidae > Potorous > Potorous gilbertii. The sequence continues at coordinate 93,848,107 of CM053773.1, read as the reverse complement.
GCTTCTCCCAAGGTTTCCGATGCTATAGTATTCAAGTCAAACTTTTCCAAATGTGACAGTCCTCTCTCTCAGGCTGAGAATTTCTGTCAAGGGATGCTGGTTATGGCCAAGCATGAGAGAAAGCAGCAGAGTGGGTGAAGTGAAAAGAACACCACTGGATTTAAAGTCAAGAGGCCATAGATTCAAATCTTGACTCTGCTACTTATTATCTATATGACTTGGACAACTCACGTAAAGACAAGATAGTGTCTAAGGTCCCTTCTAATTCTAGCTGCTGCAGGTAACCATTATCTTTCTGTTCAAAACAACATCTCTTCTGGACACAGCTCATTGCCAAAATGAAAAAAACAGACATAACTAAGCCTAAAGATCTTCTTTTAGCATTTTCCCTGTCCTTAAGTCTTTTTCCTGAGGTACTTTTTAATACTTTATACTGTCTGGGTTTCATAGTATTTAAAAAAAACACACTCAGAAAAAAAAGAAATTGTTTATTTTTATTACTTCAGCACATCATACGTAGTAGGCCCTTAATAAACTCATGGTTATATAATCAATATTTTAGTTATATGCTACACACACATATAGTACATATAGTTGTGTATGTATTGTACATATATGTATCATGCTATATTTTTATATAGCACATATGTATATATAATGCAAGGCAACAAGGTGGCATAGGGCCTGACGTCAGGAAAACTCATCTTCTTGTGTTTAAATTTGACCCCAGACCTTTAGTAGCTATGTATAAAACCCTGGGCAAGTCACTTAACCTGTTTACCTCAGTTCCTTACCTGTAAAACAAGCTGGAGAAGGAAATGGCCAATTGCTCCAGTATATCTGCCAAGGAAACCCTAAATGGGATCACAAAGAGTTGGACACAACCGAAATGACTGAACAGCAACAAATATCTACCTATGTAATCTATCTGTCTATCCATCCATCCATCTATCTATCTATAATGTTAGACTTGTTTCAACTGCCATTAGGGCAAGGTCTCTCACTGTCCTACATCTTTAGGCTTGAAAAGAACCTCAGAAGTCATCTTGCCCAAACTTCTCACTTTACAGATGAAGAGGAAACTGAGGCCCAGAGATGTTCATTGACTTTGTAGAAGCTAACCTCTCTGATATAATGTGTGTGTGTGCATATCTGCATAGATTTCTTGTCTGTTTCAATTTGTTCTGAAAGCCTTTATGTGTCTGGATTTCTTAAAGATCTTTAACATAAAGTTGTCAATTTTGAATATGATACTTCAGATTTTAATTTTCAGTCTTATGAAAACTCAGCATATACAGAGCTGTTTGTCATTTGCTTTCCTTCATATGTAGAGTATCCCTAAGTCCTTAGTATAGTTTTAAGTTTTGATAACTAAAATAAGGGACATTCCCTTTGTGTCTATATAGTCACACAAATATACAAACACATATATGTTTATGTGTGTATTTATTCACACTTGTGCACAACACACTCCTCAGGGTTTTCTGCTTCATATTAGTTGCCTTTTTTACTACAAAATTGTGTGTAGCTCATTAAATTTACATTAATTAGGGCAAAGATCTGTCTGTAATACAATTTATTTCAAGAAGAAGTTTTCTTGCTTGGGAATACATGAAATAACTTAAAATAATGACTAAGAAAGTGAGATCAAGTAGTGACCCTTGCTATTGTTCAGTCATTTCAGTCATCTTTGAGACTTCATTTCGGGTTTTCTTGGCAAAGGGACTGTTTTGGCAAAGATACCTTCTCCAACTCATTTTATTCATAAAGAAACTAAGGCAAAGAGGGTTAAGTGACTTGTCCAACGTCACACAGCTAGTAAGTGTCTAAGATCAGATTTGAACTCAGGTAGATGCTCCATCCTGACTCCAGGCCTAGCACTCTATCCACTGTACCACCTAAATTCCATACCGTGTTATTTTCAAGAACAAATAAAGATTCATTTATAATTAACACGTTAATTACCAGTGTGAATGTATGTGCTGCTAAGTATGCTAAAGCATTTTCTTCCAATAAATATCTCAAACTCTCCCTAGAAATAATCTGGTGTTTTATCATAGCAACCCAAATATTTGAGCATAGAACTGCAGAAGAGATGTCATGTCTTTCACAGAAGGGGTTTACAGCTCACGTCAACTTCTGCCATTTTGACATTGTATGGTATAACATGATGGGAAAAAAACAAGATTGATTATTCGTATCACATGTTTTGTCCTCATAAAGGAACTCTCAGTGTACTTTCTGAACACTGATGCAATTTATACTTTTATATCAATGCTGTGCCTATACTACATAAGGTGATTGATTGCTGACAAGAATGTACTTAAGCTCTAAAAAGAATATATTTGGTGCACTACCCCTCACACTAACATCACATCTATGTGTTTTGCTTTTCGTGAATTTAAGAACTGCCATCCTGGATTACATAGGTGACTTTTGACAGAAATAGCAACAGAAGTGTTGTGGGAAAGAACAAAATTGTTCTCCTTCATTTCAGCATCCAATAAATATAAGTGTACTTTGAAATATCCTACTTTCATTAAGGAACCAATTACAATTTAATCATCCATAAAATTGTCCAGACTTTTTAGTAACTATTTACATTTTCAGCCTACGTCGCTATCTTGGTCCTAAATATTTTCTATCTGATTGTTCTATAAATCAATCTCTTTCAGGGCCAAAATGATTCTTCCTACTCTGAGAATACTGGAATTTGAGAAACAAGTCCATGACCATTGTCTTCATATAATCTGTAATTGTATAATCTGAATATTTCCCCTTTCAACTCATCTTTCCAGAATAGAATTCTAAACACTAGTTTGTTGGTCGTACCGAGGTATCAGAAACTGATTTGTTTCATCTGCCCTCTTTCTGACTTTCTGGTCTTAAACCTTAATCTCCAGTTTGTTCCCTGTAATCCAGTGACCCTGGCCTCCTTGATGTTTCTCAAATATGACACTCACCTCGCAACTCTGGCCATTTTTAGTGATTATATTCTATGCCTGGAACTTTCTTCCCCCTCATCTCCACATTCTGACTTTCTTAAAGTCCCTCAGCTAAAACCAGCCAATCAGTAAACCTGTATTAAGCACCTACCACTACTAGCAGTACAGAAACAGCCACAGGATAATCTCTGGTCTCCTGGAGCTCACATTCAAGGGGAGGAGCAGTTAATTGTAATTACTTCAGTTATGGAACCAAAAAAATAAATAAAATTTTTTAAACTTAATTTTTAGAATATTAAATAATTCACGTATTCTCTAGATACAAGCATGCTTCCCCATCAATATTTGTAATTTCATCAAATATATTCATTCTTCATTTAAAGAATCAGAAATTTGTCTCCACACCATTTATATGTAATGCCCTTTGAAATCTATTCAGTCCCTGCAAGTATATTTTACTAATGCTTACTTTACCTGAAGGCCAAAGTGAGGATGTATTCCCCAAATACTAAGTTGGACTGATAGATGATTGAAATCGAGAGGGAATGGGAAAAATTGTAACTGAGGGACTTTCCTTTGGGAATACCCCATAGGCTGTGCCAGGTTTACTCCATTTCATAGACAGGGACAATAAACTCATTGTCTCTGCTCCTGTAACATTATAGGAATTTTCTGAGATTTATGCTTTTGAAAAAAACTCCATCTTTTAGGAAGCATGTGATAATGGGTGCTTGCCTTCCTCCATCTGCTACTGTTTCATATCTTTTACTCCTTAGTTCCTTGTTGCTTTTAGTCAAAATATCTCTGATGAGCCTTGTATAAAATTGGTTGAAATTTGCTGGCATACTTATTCTTATTACACACCTTTATTAATCTAGAGTACTTTATGTGAGTTTTTTTTTAAATCAGGATTTTGAAATTTCAGCTTTGATAATGATATTGAAGAATTCAAAGTGTTTATGCAAAATAATGAAGATATAGAATTAAAAGTCTATGTTTCAAATATATTTTCTTTCACAGCTTGGCAAATGATTTTTATTTTTTCTTTTAATGATTTTCCCATCACCTGACTTGCCCTAGCTTCCTTTCGTCTTCAAATTAAAATACCACCTTCTCCAAGAAGCCTTTCTTGATTTCCCTTAATGCTATTACTTTCCAGCCCTGAGATTATCTGCAATTAACCAATACGTATCTTTTTTGTATATAGTTGCTTTCATGTTGTCTTTCCTATTAGACTGATCTACTTGAGAACAGGGACTGGTTTTGCATTTTTTGAATCCTTACAGTCTGGCACAGCATGACACATAGTAGGTGCTTCCTAATTTGACTTTACTTGACCCACGTTGGGGATGAGAACATTTCCCAATTCTTATCATGATTGTATTAGTTTAGCTTGTAATTAGTAAATTAGATGAGGAGGGGAAAACCCTAAGTGCCTTTGAAAGATGACTTGGTAATTCTTCCATCTTGGCAGATATTAAAGCAATAATCAAGGGAAAGTTTAGAAGGTATTCTCTCCTTCCAAAAACTATTTTGACCCTTTGTAAAAAAAAATTTTTCTGTATTATTAGAATGGTTTCATTCATCTATACAATAACCACATTTAAGTGGTGGTCTCAGCATTTTTATTGCTGTTTGAAGTGTTTTCTTGTGATTTTTGGATAATTGATGACTTAAGATAGAAGAAAAAAGAAATAAATGAATGTCATGAAAGTAATTTTACAGGTTTTTCTTTCTTTTCCTTTTTTTTTCTTTTTTTTAGAGTTCCAGGAATAACTATTGCTACAGATATCATCTGTGGTTTTCCTGGAGAAACAGATCAAGATTTTCAAGATACACTGAAACTGGTTGAAGACTATAAGTTTCCTAGCCTTTTTATCAATCAGTTTTATCCACGACCAGGGACCCCTGCTGCAAAAATGCAGCAAGTTCCAGCACATGTGGTAAGATACCCTTTTTCTTTCTCATTCTTTAAAATGTCTTTCTGCCAGTAGTTGCAAAATTGTAGCTGAAGCTACCCATTTATATAAATTTTTAACAGGGAATTTATGAAGTGTGTATGTTATGGAGTTTACAAATTGAAGATAACTCTTTGGTTCTGAGTAAAACAATACCAGGTATTTTGGGGGTTTAAGGCATTTTGGGAATTAATCACTCAGTTCTTGGTCATTCTAGAATTTTGTCAGAAAAAAACCCTGAAATGTTGCTGTTTAGAGTGAAGGTTTATATTTTTAGCCAGGCAATTGAATCTTTAACTTAAAAATAAACAGTTTTCTGGTTAAAGGGAATGCAGAAGTTAGGTGTACTGTGGTTGCCTTTGAGATTAATTTAAAGCAAGAAATATACTCATACCTCCTCAGAATACCCTCTCTCCCCACTTCCTCCTTTGGATTGAAAAGAGTAGAGAATATATCAGAAATCTAAGGATTTCTTAGATCCTCCATTTAAGGAGGGAGACCAATGCAGCCAGAAGGCCATAAACAAGGTATAAGAGAATGAACACTTGCACCATGATTGTTGCAGTGTCAAAGGAGAGAAAGAGACATGTACAAAAGAGGTTGCAAAGATAGAATCAGCAGTAATTGACTACACTTAACAGAGACACTAAATTGATCCACAAATAGGCTCTTAGGAAAGAATGGTTGGGTAATTCATTTTTTTTTCATTTTCTGTTGAAATTAAATATACATTCAACAATCTGTTCCTAAAGAATTAAATTCTGCAGCAACCGCAGTGTGTGAGGAATTTTTCTGGTAGACTTAGTCCTTCACAGCAATGCAGGGACCTGAAAAATTCCCAATGGACTCTTGAGGCAAAATGCCTTCCACATCCAGAGAAAGAACTATGGAATTGGATCACAGAATGAAGTAGACCATTTTGTCTTGTGTTATTTTGTTTTGTTTTATGATTTCTCCCATTCATTTTAGTTCTTCTGTGCAACATGACTAAGGTGAAAATGTATTTAATAAGATTGTAATAAGAATCTATATAAGATTGCATACCATCTCAGAGAGGGAGGAGGGAAATGGGGAGGAAGGGGAAAAAATCTAAAATAAATGGAAGTGATTGTAGAAAACTGAAAAACAATTTTTATAAAAGAATTAACTTTAAAGAAGAAATAGTAGCAAGTAGTTTTTTATGTTAAAAAAACAAATTTTCATTTTTAGTTGTACTAAAATTATTATTTTCAGTTTTGCTTTATTTCTATTTCCCAAGAGATTATCCAACATTGGTAAGTTCAGTACCCAATCAAAGCTGAAACTAGAGCATTTCTAGCATGATATTTTTTAATATTCACAAATATATATGTAGCAAATATGCTTTAGTCTCACTCTTCCAGAGCAAGACCAGTGATATTTGCCCCTCAGAATCCTAGGATAACTTAAGGGGTTTGGGGTATCACCTGTCTTATGGCTCAAATACTCATTCTGTGTATGATTTCCCTACTATTAGCCTCCTATGATTAGCACCCCATTTAACCATTTAATAGCAATTAGTTTTTACTTAAAAATAAAGCAATAAACTGATCATTTGATTTTTTTACTTTTTAATCAGGTAAGCACACAGCTTATCTATTTTATCTTTGTTTTAAAAAATAATTTAAATTGGTAAATCGGGCAAGCACATGGCTTATCTATTTTATCTTTATTTTAAAAAATAATTTTAATCATAAATTCAATGTTATTATTAAAATTTTCTTTGATTTTCAAGATTTTGGTTTAGGTACTTGTTATTTTTTAACTGCATATCCAGTTTGTTAATTTCTTCTTTTTCTCTTTTGCTGACAAATGTATTTAGAAATATAAATATTTCCAAAAGGACTATTTTAGCTTGATTACCGAATGCCCGGTTGCCATTGTCTTTAATGAGATTTATCTATCATTCCTGTGATAGTTCATCCCATTGATATTCACAGTTGTTATCACTAAACATTTCCTTCCATACCTTTCTCTTTAACCCACTAATTCTTCAGTCATACATTATTTAGTCTTCAGTTACTTTTTAATCCTTTCTTCAATAGATCTTTATTAAATATAGATTTATTGCATTGTGGTCAGTGGATTATACATGTAAGATTACTGATTTTTCTGCATTTGTATGTGAAGTTTTTATGCCCTAACTCATTGTCAGTTTTTGTAATGGTACCATTCACACATGAGTAACATATATAGTCCTTCCTATTCCCATTAAGTACTCTCCAGGCAGCTTTCATATCTTACTTTTCTAAAATTCTATTCAGATTCTTCACTCATTTCTTGTTTATTTATTTTTTTTTTTGTCAACTCTTTCTAGGTCTGACAGAATTACATTGCGGTCCCCCCACTATTATAGTTTTGCTTTCTATTTTTACAGTATCTCTCTTAGATTTTCCTTTATGTGCTTAAATACTATGCCATTTAGTTCATGTATTTTAAGTATTAGTATTTATTCACTATGGGGCCTTTCAGTGAAATGTTTTCCTTTTTGTTTCTTTTATTCAAGTTTTTTGTAACCTTATGTGAGATTCTGATTAATATTTCAGCTTTTTAAAATTTAACTGAAACACCATAGATTTTTCTATAGTGCCTTATTTTAAATTCTGTATTTTTATATTTCATCTAGGTTTTTTGTAAACAATATGTTGTCAAAATCTGTTTTCTCATGCCGTCTACTATCTCTGTCCTTTTTATGAGTTTATTCCCATTCATATCCATAATGGTGATCACTGAGTATTTGCCTACATGCCATTCTCTTATACGTTTTCCTCCTTTGTTCTCTGCCCGTTTTTTAAGAAGAGGGTCACAGGAGAGACGTGTACTCAGCACTAATGCCCTGTGCTTGGTGAAATCAGCTTATTTCCTCTTGCCTTCCTTCTTTTCCCCTCACCTAAACTGGTGTCGTTGTTCTCATCCTTTCTTTTCTTTCAAAAACTTCTTCAAGATTCTCCTATTTAGCAAATGACTAATCTTCCTTCCCCACTGAATTAAACCCTGTTTTTCACCCTTTGCTCTCCCAGATTCCTATTTCCCTGATAAACTGAAGTGAATGGGTTTGTATACCAAACTGAGTGTGAGTGATTATCCTTCTTTCTGTAGGTCACATGAAAGTGAGGTTCAAGTGATGTCTGTTCCTCCCACTCCTTCATTTTGTATCTCTTATGTTTGCATTTAAAAGGTCTCTTCAGTTAGGGTCTTTTCATAACGAATTCTTAAAATTCTTACAAGTTTTCAGTTTTATATTTAAAACCCCTCTGTTTTTTCCCTTTGGAACTATAACACTGTTTTTCTAGTATCAATTTCTGGTATAAAATCAAGTTCGTGATTTTAAGCCTACTTCTTTTGTCTCTTGGAATATTGTGTTTTATCCCTTTTACTGCTTTAGATTAGTTGTTGCTAAGCTGGTATGATCCCAACTGTGGTTCCTTGGTACCAGGTAGCAATTTTGTTTGTTTGTTTTTTTCTCCAGGAATAGACAATTGGATTTTTTCTATTTTCATTTTTTCCCCCTTGGGTCAGAGTGACAGTTTTACCTCGTTACCCTTGTTCAAGAGCCCAGGATCTCAGTCCACAAATTCAGTCCTGGAGTCAGAGTAGTAACACTTCTGGTGCTAGTATGTAGGGGCAGTTTTCTTTCATGATTTCTTGAAATTGAAGCACTTTGGTGATAGTTTGAAAATAATCTAAAGATTCTTTATTTTAAGTTTTCCACATTCATTTCCACAAAATTTTGAGTTCTAAATTTTCTCCCCATCTCTCACATGCCCCCACCCCAAGACACAGAGTATTTTGATTACCCCTTCCACCAATCTGCCCTCCCTTCTAATACCCCTCCCTTCCCTTATCCCCATCTTCTCTCTTTTCCATAGGGCAAGATAAATTTCTGTAACCTATTGCCTGTATTTCTTATTTCCCAGTTGTATGCAAAAACAATCCTCAGTTTCCTGAAACTTTGAGTTCCAACTTTTCTTCCTTCCTCCCTCCTCACGCATCCCCACTGAGAAGGCAAGCAATTCAATATAGGCTATGTATGTGTAGTTTTGCAAATGACTTCCATAGTAGTCATGTTGTATAAGACTTAACTATATTTCCTTCCATCCTATCTTGCCCCCCATTTCTTGTGTTCTCTCTTTTGACCTTCTCCCTCCCCAAGAGTGTTTACTTCTAACTGCTCCCTCCTCCCATTTACCCTCCCTTCCATCATCCCCTCCCCACCCTGCTTATCCCCTTCTCCCCTACTTTCCTGTATTGTAAGATAGTTTTCATACCAAATTGAGTGTGCATGTTATTCTCTCCTTAAGCCAAATGTGATGAGAGCAAGTTTCACTTTTTTCTTCTCACCTCCCCCCTTTTCCCCTCCATTGAAAAAGCTTTCTCTTGATGAGATAATCTGCCCATTCCATTTCTCCCTTTCTCCTCTCAGTAAATTCCTCTCTCACCCCTTAATTTTATTTTTTTTATGATCCCTTCCTGTTCAACTTACCCTATGCTCTCTCTTGCTCTGTGTATGTGTGTGTGTGTTTATGCATATCTACCCAGATACTGAGAAAAATTTCAAGAGTTAC
>CM053773.1:93792093-93838521 GCA_028658325.1 Potorous gilbertii | reverse complement strand
GAAAGTCAGATTTTCTTTTCAGCTCTGGTCTTTTCATCAAGAATGCTTGAAAGTCCTCTATTTCATTGAATGACTATTTTTTCCCCTGAAGTATTATACTCAGTTTTGCTGGGTAGGTGATTCTTGGTTTTAGACCTAGTTCCTTTGACTTCTGGAATATCATATTCCACACCCTTCGATCCCTTAATGTAGAAGCTGCTAGATCTTGTGTTATCCTGATTGTATTTCCACAATACTTGTATTGTTTCTTTCTAGGTGCTTGCAATATTTTCTCTTTGACCTGGGAACTCTGGAATTTGACTTCAATATTTCTAGGAGTTTCTCTTTTTAGATCTCTTTCAGGAGGTGATCTGTGGATTCTTTCAGTATTTATTTTACCCTCTGGTTCTAGAATGTTGGGGCAGTTTTTCTTGATAATTTCATGAAAGATGATGTCTAGGCTCTTCTTTTGATCATGGCTTTTAGGTAGTTCTATAATTTTTAAATTGTCTCTTCTGGATCTATTTTCCAGATCAGTTGTTTTTCCATTGAGATAGTTCACATTATCTTCCATTTTTTCATTCTTTTTTAAAATATTTTATTTATTTTTAGTGTTCTACAATCACTACCATAAAACTTAGATTCCCCTTCCAACCTGCCCCCCACCCCCTCCCTCCCCAAGATGGCATATTATATAGGATCTACACATACATTCCTATTGAATACATTTTCACTATAGTCATGCTATGTAGAAGAAGTAAAATAAATGGGAGAAATCATATAACAAACCTAAACATTAAATACACACACACAAAATTATCTGCTATATTCTTCGATTGAATTCCATAGTTCTTTCTCTGGATATGGAAGGTATTTTGCCTTAGAAGATCATTGAGAATTTTTTTTTTAAGTCCTTGCATTGCTATGAAGAACCAAGTCTACCAGAAAAAGCTCTCACACACTGTGGTCGTTGCTATGCACAAAGTTCTCCTGGTTCTGTTCCTTTCACTCAGTATCAGATCACATAAGTCTTTACAGGCCTCTCTGAAGTCTTCCTGTTAATCATTTCTTATAGCACAATAGTATTCCATTACATTCATATACCATAATTTATTCAGCCATTCTGATGGGCATCCCCTTGATTTCCAGTTCTTGGCCACCACAAAGAGTGCTGCTATAAATATTTTTGTACATGTGGGACCCTATCCCATTTTTATGATCTCTTGGGAATACTGTTCTAGAAGCGATATTGCTGGGTCAAAGGGTATGCACGTTTCTGTAGCCCTTTGGGCATAGTTCCAAATCACTCTCCGGAATGATTGGATGAGCTCATGGCTCCACCAACAATGATTTAGTGTTCCAACTCTCCCACATCCTCTCCAACATTTATCATTTTCCTGTTCTGTCGTGTCTGCCAATCTTATAGGTGTGATGTGGTACCTCAGAGCTGTTTTGATTTGTATGTCTCTAATCAAAAGTGATTTAGAGCATTTTTTCATATAATTATAGCTATCTTTAATTTCTTCCTCTTCAAGTTGCCTGTTCATATCCTTTGACCATTTATCAATTGGGGAATGACTTGTATTTTTGTACATTTGACTCAGTTCTCTATATATTCTAGAAATGAGGCCTTTATCCCCAAGATTAGCTGTAAAAAATTTTTCAAAATATACTACATCCCTCTGAATTTTGGTTGCATTGGGTTTAGTTGTGCAAAAACTTTTCAGTTTAATGTAATCAAAATTATCCATCTTGTACTTCCTAATGCTTTCTCTCTCTTCTTTAGTCAAAAATTCTTCCCTTCTCCATAAATCTGATAAATACACTATTCCCAGCTCCTCCAGTTTGTCCATGGTGTCAGTCTTTATACCTTGATCATGTACCCATTTGGACTTTATTCTTGTGTACGGTGTCAGGCATTGGTCTATGCCTAGTTTCTGCCACACTGTTATCTAGTTTTTCCAGGAATTTTTGTCAAATAGTGAGTTCTTATCCCAGAAGCTGGAGTTCCTGGTTTTATCAGACCAGAGATTGCTATATTCATTGCCTACTGTGTCTTGAGTGCCTAGGCTATTCCACTTGTCTATCCTTCTGTTTCTTAGCCAGTACCAAGTGGTTTTGATAAGTGCTGCGTTATAACACAATTTGATATCTGGTAGTGCTAGGCCACCTTCCCTAGCATTTCTTTTTATTAGTCCCTTTGATATTCTGGACCTTTTGTTCTTCCAGATGAATTTTGATACTATTTTATCCAGCTCTAGAAAGTAATTATCTGATAGTTAATTGGTATGGCCCTAAATAAGTAAATTAATTAAGTAGAATTGTCATTTTAATTATATTGGCTCGGGCCTACTCTTGAACAATTGATGTCTTGCCACTTAACTTAGATCTGACTTTATTTGTGCAAAAAGTGTCTTGTAATTGTGTTCATGTAGTCCCTGAGTTTATTTTGGCAGGTAAACTCCCAAATATTTTATAGTGTCAACCCTAGCTTTAAATGGGTTTTCTCTTTATGTCTCTTCCTGTTGGACTTTTTTACTAATATATAGGAGTGCAGAAGATTTGTGTGGGTTTATTTTGTAACCTGCAACTTTGCCAAAGCTATTTATTATTTCAAGTAGTTTTTTACTTGAATCTCAGGGATTCTCTAAGCGTATCATCATATCATCTGCAAAAGTGATAACCTAGTTTCTTTGCCTATTCTTATTCCTTCAATTTCTTTATCTTGTGTAATTGCTACAGCTAACATTTCTAGTACCATATTGAATAATAGTGGATATAATGGACATCCTTGTTTCACCCCTGATCTTATTGGAAATTCATCTAGCTTATCTCCATTGCATATAATGCTTGCTGAAGGTTTTAGGTAGATAGTGCTTATTATTTTATGGAAAGTTCCCTTTATTCCTATATTCTCAAGTGTTTTTAATAGGGGCTTTTGTTTTTGTTTTGTAATTTCTTGGTTTCTCATAAAGTCATTAGCTTCCATGTGTTCTATTCTAATTTTTAAAGAACTTTTTTCTTCAGTGAACTTTTGAACCTCCATTTCCATTTAGCTAATTCTGTTTTTTAAAGCATTCTTCTCCTCATTGGCTTTTTGGACCTCTTTTGCCAGTTGAGTTAGCCTATTTTTCAAGGTGTTATTTTCTTCAGCATTTTTTTGGGTCTCCTTTAGCAAGCTGTTGACTCACTTTTCATGATTTTCTTGCATCACTGTCATTTCTCTTCCCAATTTTTCCTCCGCCTCTCTCACTTGATTTTCAAAATCCTTTTTTAGCTCTTCCATGGCCTGAGAACACTGCATATTTATTTGAGATGTTTGGAATGCTAAAGCCTTGATTTTTATGTTTTCCCTCATGGTAAGCATTGTTCTTCCTCATTCAAAAGGATGGGAGAACCAAGAAAGTAACCTTCTATAGTCTTATTTTTTTTTTCCTTTATTGGGCATTTTCCCAACCAGTTACTTGACTTTTGGATCCTTTGTCAAGAGTAGGGTACACTCTGGGGACCTGTAAGATCTCAGTTCCTCCAAGGTGGCACGATCAAGGGAGAGGAGTTTACTCCTCAATGGCCTCCAGCTCCACCAGGCCAGCACTCCTCCTTACCCCAGGACTGTGCTTAGGGCTGAGATTCAGATCAGCTGCTCAATTCCCCCAGGGGCTTTAGGTGGAGGGTTCACAGGGCCAGGTGGCCACTTAGTGTGAGATGAAGATCACCTGCTCAATTCCTCCAGGGGCTTCACCCAGGGCTGGTTCAGATGAGCTACACAATTCCCCAGGGGACTTTAAGCTGTGGGCTCCAACAGTGGACACTGGCTGCTGCCTGCCGTGGCCACCACATCTGCCACTGCCTGCCCACTTCTGCTGCCTTCCTGCGACCTGGTTAGGGGAGGACCCTGTTCCCTCCTCACTCTGGTTGAAAGCCCTGTCACTGACCTTTGAAGTGTCTTTGTTGCCTGTGGGTTGAGGAATCTGAGAATCTCTGCTGCTGCTGGGGATCCTGCCTCCAAGGCCTGCTCTGGTCCTGTTCCTCCAGGTGCCATGCTGCCAATGCAGGGCTGTGCTCCACCAGTGTGACACACCTTTTCCATCATCCTTCCAGGTCACCCTGGGCTGTAAATCTCCTCCACTCCATTGTTCTGTGTCTTTTGCTGCTCTAGATTTGTTAAGAGTTGTTCTTTACAGGTGTTTTATGGACTGTGGGGGAAGATCTAGAGTATGTATGTCTTTATACTCTGCCATCTTGGCTCTGCCTCTCCTTTATAATGCCCTTAAAAAAAATTCTTTGTTTCTTTTAGAAATTTTAACCAATCTTGTGACCGAACTATATTTCTCTTTGAGGTTTTCTTTGTAGGTTTCTTTGTTTTTTGTTTTATAGTTCTCTTTCTCTTTCAGGTTTGTGTCTTGAGCATCCCTGATATTATAATACCTCTTTTATCTTTTTTGTTTACTCTTCTGATCTTAATTTTCACTTTAGGAATTTTCTCTTATCTCACTATGGTTTTGACCCCGCACTGTGCACTTTGAGCACATCTTGTGGCTTTTTATAAACCTGGCCTTTTTCAAATGGGTCCAGTGTCTTTAGACACTGAGCACTTTGTTCTTCAAGGATCACAGAAACCTCTGGGACTAGGGAGCTACAAAATTCCACCATGTTCTGTCTGGTCCAGTTATGGGCATAGGGTTAATTTGCTTCCCTGGGTTTTTTAGGCTCAAGACCCACTTTTATTCTAGGTAACATAACTGCAGACTTCCCCATAGACACTGGCTGGTTCAGCCCCTATCAGCTAGTCTCAGTAGTTTGAGGTTGACATCTCTGCCTGTTTATTACAGTTCAGAGTCAAGAAACTGAGTCTTACAGTAATCCAGTTCTGGGGTCAGAGTGAAAACACTATGAAACTCTTCTGAGTAAAAGGGCTGGAGTTTGCAATTGTTGTCCACTCATGTCCCATAATTCCTATTGTAGTCACTTGCTCTGGGTCAAATTTGTGATCTTGTGATGTAATAAAAACTTTTTTTTCTTATATTTTTCTTGGACTTTTATATGGGGAGAATCTGGACAATACTACTTCCCCCTACTCTACCATCTTTGCTTATCTCACTATGAAGGTCATAGAGATCAGGATAAGATTTAATCCATTCTTAGAACATTTAGAACACCTTTTTTTGGAACTCTTCATTTTTCTCTGAAGTCTTTCTGTGATCTCATTTCTCCATTACTTTCTAACCTGCATTTGGTACTATGATGATCAGAAACCTGTTAGATCTTATATCTCCAGGTCTAGAAAAATACCACCAGGTCCCTACTTCCTTAAACAAAACAATACAAAAGGAGTTGAATGATATAATGGTGATAAAACTATTTTAATCTCTTTCAATCATGGCCTTGTATTCTATGTGAATAAATAGTTATGGATAGATAGAGAAGACTTAACATGCTGTCAATCTTTGTTCTATTTTCCCCAAGCAACAGCCTAGTCTCTCTCTTGTCTCTCTGCATTTATTTTAACTTTGTCAAGTGGTCATTTCTTTTGAACGTTTGTGCTTTTTTGTGAATAATAAGCAAATCACAGGTTTTTCCTCATTTCAAGAATCCATGGGCTATAGCAAGCTACTACTAGAACAAGTTCAAAGAAAGAGGGTGTCTGTACTTGAGAACCCACAGGTGGTGCTTATATGTTTTTGAATACTTACTTTTCATAAAGCATTCAGCATCAGAGTGAAAAGAGTGAACATGGAGATAACACTTTCCATATTGACTCCGCATCATATGTGCTTTAAAAGATTTTGATTTAGTGATGGGCACCTCAAATGGTAGATTAAATTTCACTGAGCTTTTGAAAAACTATAAAGAAAACCTTCAGGGAAAGGTACTCCACTTTGATGCTTGTTGTTTTTGAACTTTCTTTTGCCTTTTTCTTTCCTTATTGAATGCTGTGTGATTCTCTAAATATCTGATGTACTATGAAAACCAGTGATTACAAGTTCCACCCCACCCTAGACAATGAAGAGGGTGGAGAAGGACATGTGAGATAAGTTCCCTAGGGCTTATCTTAGACAAAGAGAACATAAATCCTCCTTGAAAATTTACCTTTATCACTTTTCTACCAGTTTTTTTCCCTCTATCTCTGGTAGAGTTTTAGACAAACCTCAAAGAAAATTAGAAGTCATATAAGAAGACATAAGTCACTTATACCTCTCATTAATATGACATTAAAATTATAATATTAAACTTAAATTTACTTGTACTACATAATTTTTGCTTTAATTGTGGGTACACTTGGCAGAAGTAAATTCTAAATGATCTTATTCCTTCTCTCTCTCTTTCTCTGTCCCTCTGTTTCTCTGTCTCTCTGTCTCTCTGTCTCTCTCTCTCTCTGTCTCTCTCTGTCTCTCTCTCTCTCTCTCACACACACACACACACACACACACACACACACACACACACACACACTGCTGTGATTGCTTTACTTACAATATACCAACATTATTCAAACAGTTTATGAACTTACTACATATGTGATCCTGTTCTTCTCAGTTTCTTCATCTCTAAAGTAGAAATAAAACCACTTCACAGTACTGTTATTCAGGTCAAAGGATACGATGACTTTGCATATCTTAAAGTACTACATATATGTTAATTTATGTTTTTTTTTTAGCTGAACATATGCCTAATGCATAGACAGCTGTTCCAGAAGCCAGGAAGACCTGAATTCAGGTCCCATCTCTGATACATTATGACTATGTGATCCTAGGCACAACCCCCCAGTGTTTGAGGCAATTCTGCTCAACCATAAATTAGAGAATGTACCAAGTTACTTTGTTAGAGGAAATTTCTTCACCTAAGAGTTCTCCGTACCAATATGGGTTAAAGGTTTAGTCCCTATCCTTATTTTTATTGCCTCCATTTTATAGGTCCTCGAATCAAGTCACAGATAAGTTTAGTGATTTGGTCAGGATTATATGGCTAATCCAGATGCCCAAGTCTGCTCACTTAAGATTAGTGTCCTCTGAGAAGGGAATGGTTATGAAGTCTGCAAAACTGAGATCAAATGGAATTATGTAAATAAATAACTTGACAAAATGTATTGTATTTCAATAATTAATCAGCAGGCATCCATTAAGCATCATCTATGTGCCAGGCATTTTGTGTTAGTTGCTATAATTGTGAAGACTATGAGTGAAAGGAATTGAACTTGGTGCATATAGCACTATAAAATGCTGGCTTTCAGGAACACACTTTGAAGTGATTTATTAAGAAAAATTAAACAATGGACTTCGTTATATTTGTTCTTGTTCAGTACTGTCTGACGCTTTGCAACCCTATGAACCATACTGTCCACGGGGCTTTCTTGACAGTGATGTTGGAATGGGTCCCCATTTTCTTCTCCAATGGATTAAGACAAACAGAAAGTATGCAATTTATCCAAGGCCATACAGCTAGTAAGTGTCTGAGGCTGGACTTGAATTCAGGTCTTCCTGACTCCAGGCCTAGCACTGCATCCGCTGAGCCATGTAGGTGCCTCACTTCTTTGTATAGCAAGTTGTAAATAAATGAAACTTGTCACTGCAGAGAGGTGTGCAGTCAGAAAAAATGAATAGGTTAAGAAAGAGTTGAGAAAATTTCATAGTTCATAGATCAGTGATGAAAAATAATTGTTGATTAAAGGGATTTAAGAACTAAAATGAAAAATGAAAATGAAAAAATGCCACCTGAGTAGTTGATATGCTATGTGAGGAAGGCATCATGGCATGATGAATTCCAGAAGACAAATGTACTTGATCAAATATAAGAAGAAGAAATACCTCCTAAAATTAACATAATTCTAAAGGCAAGGCTTAATTATCAAACTGTCTCAAAGAGGAGGAGATGCAAGAATAGAAAGTATTCTGGGGGGTGTTTTTAAAAACGTGAATGAGAAGACATCAACAGCTACTGACCCATATACTTGCTTTTTCATCTTGATAAAATGTTTATGAGTAACGGTCTATACTCACATCAAGGGTATCCTAGGGAACAGGCAGGCACTTGGAGATGATTTTCTACAGAAGACTGTATCTTTAAGGTCACAGAATAGAATTAAAGGAATGCAGGATATAAGATCCCGCTGTGCTCATTGATTTTTAAAAAGCATTTGACTGTGTGCAACAAAATGCAGCCTTGAATCCACTTCTGAGACAAGATGTCTCCTCTGCATACTTTAAATTATGAGATTCTAGAACATATGTGAGCATGGAGATAACTTTGTTTAACAATTCACCCTGTATCAATATTAATCAAAGCATGTTAAAGGGAGAAATGTTCACCTAAGGTGCTTGTCATTGTCAAGGTGGGTGGGTATCCTTCCCAAAAATCAGACAAAAGGAGGTTCTGTAAATGGCCCTATTCATAAATGACATTGTTCTTGTCATCGCAATTCCCCAGATAAATTAATAATCACATATTAGGCACTTACTGTGTACACAAGCACTGTCCTAGAACACGATCAAACTCTGTAATCAGGTACAAAGCAGTGTAAAAGAGATAAGCCTAAACATCCAGAAGAAAAGTAGGAGAAGAAAAAGAAAGAGGAGAAGGAAGAAGAGAAGACAAAGAAGCAGCTGATACCTCATAAACATGGAGCTAGACAGGAAACTGGTCAAATTAGCCTTTCAGTGTCTATGTCATGGACCTTGTGTTCAACTTTATATATTTAAGTAGGAGGAAGAGACTGGTCTGACTCATACTTGGAAAATTATGCAGTTCCTTCAGTGACTCCAGTCTGCCCACTGTTCAAGTTCATTTCTTTGACACTTGTTCTCTTGGAGAGACTTCAGAGCCAGGAAGATCTTGACTTAAGTCCTGTCTGTGACGTATATGCTGCGTAATCCTAGGTATATCACTTAGCTTCTAAGGGCTCTGGGCAATTCTCTAAGACTGTAAGTTATGCTGACCTGCATTCGTACCTCCACCAATGCTAGATGGTGCAGTGGAGCTTGTGATGGGTCTGGAGTTCAAACATAGTCTCAGACCATTACTAGCTGTGTCACCCTGGACAAGTTGCTTAACCTCTATCTACCTCAGTTTTCTCATGTGTAAAATGAAAATTAAAAAATACATGCTTCCTAGGATTGTTGTGAGGATCCATTGAAGTAATAAATTTGTAAAGCCTTTAGCACAGTACCTGGCACATGGTAGAAACTTAGATACTTATTATCTTCCTTTTCCCTGTTATCATACTGATAGTTATATACATTATAAAACATCAAAAATGAAAAACTTTTAAAGGATGAGATAAAGATGAAATAATGTTTTATCCTAAAGTCAATAGGGAGCCCCAAGAGTTTATTGTATAGTCAGATCTGAAATTTATGAAAATCACTTTGGCAACTATGCAGAGGATTCCACGGAGAAAAGAGAGAACTGAGTTAGGGAGATCCATTTGAAGGCTCTTACTATAGTCTAGGTGACAGATGGTGATGGTCTAAACGAGGACAGTACCTGTGTGAATGGATGCAAGAGGACAGACAGGAGAGATGTGGAGGCAGAACCAGCAAAGTTTGGCACCTCATTGGATAAGTGACTACGTGGTTAGAGAGAGTGGAGGAACTAAAGATGACACCAAGGTTGTCAACTTTCACAGTAAAGTAAGGAGGAGGTCAACCCCTGAGGGGGAAAAAAAGTTAGAATAGTGCCTAGGGGAATGTTAGAGAGCATATACAAATTTCACCAAAGCATTGCTGAGGATCAAGTTGAGGTTAAGCACAGTGATAAATCATGTTCAAAATAATTGTGATATGAATTTTTCGGCAGTGTTCAACAAGCCAGGAGCCAGAGCAAAGAAATACAGTGGGAGGCTTTACCTAATCCTTACCCAAGACTAAGGATTAAAAGGGTGGGAAAGATGGACAAGTGCTATCATTCTCTATCTCTTCTGTTCAGTATAGCAAAGCTCTTTAAAAGGCCATCTCCAAGTTGTGCCCCCACTTTCTCTCCTCTCACTCTCTTCTTAACCCCTTACAGTCTGCCAGCTTCATTATTCCACTGAAACTGCTCTCTCCAAAGTTACCAATGATCTCTTAGTTGCCAAGTCTAATGACCTTTTCTCAATCCATTATCCTTGGCTTCTCTATAGAGAAGCCTTTGACTGCAGTCTCTTCTCTTTTCTCTCTAGGTTTCCAAGATATCACTCTCTCCAGGTTCTCCTACCTATCTGACTCCTCTTTTACTGTCTCTTTTGCTGAATGCTCATACAGACTACATACACCCTCTAAATATGGATATTCCTAAGGGTTCTGGGATCCAGGTCTTCTGAATATTAATATAATATTCTTTCCATTATACTAGAAACACCAGAGGATAAGTAGACTTTCCAGGATTAAACTGGGATGGGAATGCAATCACCATTCAGAACACTTTCTTTTGGGAAATACAATGAGAGTTCCAAAGAGTTTATTTCAAACAAGCTTGGAACCATAACCCAGTCAGAAGCCTGGGGATTACTCTGTGTTAACTTTCACAGTGATCACTGCTTATTGCCGCATCTTTTATGGTCCAAAAACTAAGTGATGCATTTTCCTTTGTTTCTGTGACTGTATATTGTATTATAAACCATAGAATAGGTTCTCATTACCACCCATTTTGTTTGTTACAAACACTTCCAGATATTAGCTTGTAAAACCCTTTGACAGAAGAGACAGCCTTATGTTCTGGTGCCTCCCTACACTCTACTCCACTCCCGGCATCTTGCCTATTTAGTAGGAATTTAATAAAAGTTTGATGGATTGGGCTAGTTTAGAGATCTTCACACTTCCGTTCTTTCTTTTTTCTCTGGAGACCTTGGCTCAGAGCCCAAACAATGCCCTTTACCAGAGGGAACTAGCTTTACCACCAACTAGCACCCATCCCAACCTTCCCACTAAAAAACCGAAGAGCAGGCTTGTCAGCCATTTGGACCTATTGACCTATTGCTGCTCACCCCTTCTCAAAGTTCAGCTTTGAATTACTCCCTCCATCTGTCTCCTCCACTCCTGCAGGAGCACGAGAATGTCATACAGCCATGCAGATTGAAAATGTTATAAATTTATATTATCCAAAGTAAGGCAGCTCCCTAACTGATTCCCTGTCTCACTCCTCTCATAAACTGTTCTGAAATGTCTCTCCTCAAGCTCCGCACACTTCACCTTGCCCCCCAGCTGAAAGCCTTATTGAGTATTTGTCTTGAACTACAACTTGACCCATTTTAATCGTCTTGTAACTTCTTGACATCCTTCTTTCCTCTCTCCTACTTTATCTCGATATCTGACAAGAAGACAGTCCTTTTCCTTGGCCTGGCCCCTCCCTGTATGTGTGATTGACCCCATGCCCTCCCTTATTCAGCAGATTACAACCTCAATAACCCTCTCAAATCTTCAACCTTCCCCTTCATTAATTCCTTCCCTATTGCCTTCAAACAGTCTCAGCCCTCCCCCATTATTAAAAATCCTTCACTGAACCCTCTAATCTTCTCAGACTGTTATCCTTCAGTCAAACCAATAGAAAAAGTTGTCTGCACTTATTGTTTCCACATCCTCTCTTCTCACACTTCAAAGTTCGCAACCTTATTTCTAACCGTAACCCTCCAGTTACCAGTGGTCCCTTAATTTCCAAACTAACGATATCAGATAGGATGAAGGGTTTTTGACCTTTTTGCAACATCTGATGCCATTGCACACACTCTCCTTTCTCTAGTCTCTCCTACCTGAGTTTTAAGATACCCCTGTTCCCAGCACCCTCTCCTACTTATCCAACCACTCTTCCATCTCCCCCTGCTGCCGCATCATTCATATCACACCCTCCAACTGGGGTTGTTCCCCAAGGCTCTGCCTTTGGCCCTTTTCTCTCTCTGCACTCCTCGGTTTCTTTGTCAGCTCCCTGGGGTTTAATTATTATGCAGCCTCTGTCTTTCCTTTGCTTCAGTCACATATCATCATTTACCTGTTGGACATTTCAGACCGGTTGTTCTAGAGACATCTCATACTCAACATGTCTGAAACAAAATCTGTTTGCTTCCACTCTCCCTATCAAAAAAAATCACCTATCTTCCCAATATCCTTATTTCTGTTAAGAGCACCACCATCCTTTCAGTTTATCAGGTTCATGATTTGAGTGTCATTCTCCACTCCTCACTTTAACTTATTCCACATGTCCCATCAATTGCCAAATAACTTCCATAATATCTCTCCAATCTATTTCTCTCTTTCTATTCATACAACCATCCTTTAGTTCAGGACCTGATCACCTCTCACCTAGATTATTGTAATGGCTTCTTAATTGTCCTCCCTGCCTAAAGTTTTTTTCCCACACCAATAAAGTGTGGAAAGGATAGTGACTTTCCTCATAGCTAAGATTGGGTTACTCACCTCCTTAAGAAATTCCAGTGACTCTCTGTTGCTATAGAAGATGATATAAATTCTTCTTTTAAAGTCCTATACCTGTCTTTCCAACTTCATGATATGTTACTTCCCCTCCTCCCCACTGCAATACAACCACACTGGCTCCTCTTACACATCACTCTGTCTCCTGTTGCACTTGCTATCCCTCATACCTGGAATAAACCCCTTCCTTCCCTCTATTTCAGAGTATCCCTCTTTTTTTTTTTTTACTTAAAGTTATTGCTCAAGTGTCACTTTGTACATGAAACCTTTCCCATTGCCCCCAACTGCTAATATCCTCTTTTTTATTACCTTATATTTATCTCTTTATAGAACAGATAGTCTTTGCAGTGGATAGAGCACTGGACTTGGAATCACAAAGACTCATCTTTCTGAGTTCAAATCTGGCTCCAGATAACTTACTGTGTAACCCTGGGCAAGTCCCTTAACCTTTTTTGCCTTAGTTTCCTCATTTGTAAAATGAGCTGGAGAAGGAAAGGCAAACCACAATATCTTTGCCAAAAAAAAAAAACCCAAATGGGCTCATGAAGAGTCAGACAGTACCAAAACCACTGGATCACAAACAACCTTTTTTTATTTGAACGACTACATATATACTTCTTGTTTCCTGTTTGATTCTCTGTTTTTGTATCCTCAACATCTAGCACATAGAGTAAATAGGCACCTTCTGAAAATGTTTGTTGATTGATTTATTGATTGAAACACACATCACCAAAGAGTCTTTATTCCATACAGATCTGGTCAGGCCAAACCTCTGTTTAAAAGCCTTCAGAGCAATGTTTGTTTCCTGGTATTTGTTTTTTAATAGTTTGATAAGAGTACTTTAAATATAATTAGTATTCTTTATAAATTTATGTAATTTGTGCATTTAATTTATTCACTGAAAAAGGGCCCAGAGATTTCACAAGACTGAGCCGCTAGCACAATACACACATGTTGTGTGTACTCTATATTTGTTGAACAAATGAATGTGTATTTCCATTATACTGTATACTTGAGGATCCTATTTGAAGCATTTATGTTCTTTACTTTAAAGAAAAAGCAAAAAAATTATTATTCACCTTTTTTAAATTCAAAA
This sequence comes from Potorous gilbertii, assembly GCA_028658325.1. Lineage (NCBI taxonomy): Eukaryota > Metazoa > Chordata > Mammalia > Diprotodontia > Potoroidae > Potorous > Potorous gilbertii. The sequence continues at coordinate 93,825,051 of CM053773.1, read as the reverse complement.
GACTTTGAAATATATGGTCTACAAAAACTGCATAATCTCATTTAAAAATTTCCAAGTCTTGATGTGATTTCAGACACCATTTTTCCTTTTAAATTACATTTATTAGAACTCTAGTATCTACATTCTAGAATCTAGAATGGTGAGTCCAGAGATGCCATGCATAAAAACTGCTGAATTTAATATTCTGTTATGATATTTTAAGATGAAAGACAGTTTTAATTCATTCTTCAGCATCTTCCCATATACAAAGACCAAATTGAATTTATAAGAGCTACACCATGTCTGCCTGTCTGCAAGCAAAAAGGTTCAGAAGCAGTATTCATCAGTTGAATCAGGTTTCAGAAACGTAGTCATTTACTAATATCCCCTGTATAGACAGAGCCAAGGCCACAGGATCTTTCATTATGTGAGCCAGTTATGGTTGCACTCTTCCATGGCCACAAATAGCACACCAGCTCATGCTAGTGGTTTTATAAATGTATATAGTAGGTTACAATGTGAACTGAAGAAATAAATCCAGGAAAATGATCACCAGTGGAAAAATAATTAAAAGTAAACACTATACACCAATGGTGAGTACTGGTATTAATGCATTTGCTTGGAAAAGTGAATATATTGCTTGTCTACAAATTTCCAGAATAACAAAATGTGAGAGTAAAGTTGAGTCAACAAGAATTTATTAGGTACCTACTATGTGCTAGGCATTGTGTTAAATAGTAGGGATATTCACCCCCCCCCCCAAAAGCCCCTTCCCTTGAGGAGATCATAGTCAAAAGAGGGAGGTAACATGCCAATAACTGTATAAGCAAGATGTAGACAGGATAAATGGAGGATAATCGATAGAGGAAGGGCACTAGAATTAAGGGTGATTGAGAAAGTCTTCTTGTAGAAGGTTGGATTTTAGCTGAGATTTTAAGGAACTCAAAAAAGCCAGGAGGCAGAAATGAGAATTTAGAGCATCCCACACATAGGAGACAGCCAGTGAAAATGCCTGGAATTGAGAGATGACATGTCTTATGAGAGGAACAGAAAGTAAACCAGTGCTGCCAAATTGCAGAGTAGGGGAAGAGAGAAAGCATTTATATAAACCTTTGTACCAGGGGCTATGTCTCATTTGATCCTTGCAACAGCTTTGGCAGGTAGGTGCAATTTTCTCCATTTTACAGTTGACAAAACTGAAGCAAACAGATTTTAAGTGATTTGCGCAGAGTCACACAGCTAATAGATGTCTGAGAGTGTTTGATTCTATATTCTATATTCAGGTCTTCCTGAATATAGCTGCGTACATGGAAAGGAGTAAGTTGTAACAAGCCTAGAATGGTAGGAACTTTAAAAGCCCAACTGATGATTTTATTATTGACCCTGAAGATAATAGGGAGCCACATGTGACATAGAATACCTGTTCTTTGGGAAGCTTACTTAGATAACTGGATGGAGAATAGATTGAAGTGGGAAGAGAATTGTGGTAGTGAAACCAATCAGAAAACTACTGTTGCCATTCAGGCATGTATCCTACTATGAAAGGGAGGAGCACAATTGATAGTGGTGGTCAATGATCACATGAGGGATTTTTGAGGATTAAGGTGACATGAATGTGTTTATGAGCAACAGGGTAGTAAGGATCCCCAGCAGAGACTTAACAGTGAAGTTTATTGGGAATGATGAGAGAGAGCAGTGTCAGAGAAAATGAGATGGAGTGGTATCACTTGTGCCTGCGGAGTGGTTAGCCTTGGCAAGGAGATAGGGCACCTCTGCATGTTAGAAAAGGGCTAAAGAAGAGGTCTGAAGAGTGTGAGATAAAGAAAGAAGAGGAAGCTCTCCCGGAGTTCTTTTCAATAAAATATGAGGCAAATTTCTCAGCTGAGAGAGTAGAGGTGGTAGGAACTGAGGTTTAAAGGATGAGATTTGAAAAAAACCCACTATGATAAATGAGATTTTGAATAGATTAGGAAGCTGTAAAAGGCTTACTTTGCTACAATGAGAGCCCAGTTGAAATCATGTAACCATTTAGTAATGGACCTACTCAGCATGGTTTCCTTCAGCTTCATTCACCAACACAAAGGAGCAAAACCAACAGATGGTAAGAATTACCTTTAGCTTGACACAGCAAGATTGTTTTAAGGCAGAGCGAAAGGTGGAATGACAACAGTTTATGATCAGGTAGAGGAATTTCAGAGGTCATGTACATAGAAGTAGTGCGTTTGTGGGTGATGGTAAGATTGAACTATCTCTGTGTATATCTAAATAGACATGGTAGAGTAAGTCATGGGAAATAAATGAGAAGTTAGGCTGTTTGAGGCAGTCTCCTATTGGGAGGGCAAGCGAGTAGAAAGAAAAACTGAGTCAGGTATTGAATTCAGGGCTATCCTGGAGGTCAGCAAGTGCTAACTATACCAGAATCTTGATTGCCTGATAAATGCAGAATAAATGAACATCAGCTGAAGAAAGGTTACTGAGTGATGATGGGAGAGTCAGTGACAATGGGAGGTAAGAGGTATTCATTCCATCTCCACCATAATCAATTAGTAATGAGTACCTGTGCAACTCATGCTAGAAAGAACGTACAGGGAAGCAGTATCATTAGGAGAGAGCCAGGTGTCAGTGAGTACAAGAAGATGAGCCAATTGAGAAAGAAAAGGTTGAAGATGAAGGGAAATGTTTTATTTAAGGAGCATACAGTGGAAGAGGTGGATAGATCTTGGGTGGGGCCTTGAGGGGTTGGTTGGCAGTAGAAGCCTGGAATGGAGTTTGTACAGTAATAGCTGGGGATTCAGAATGCCTGGAATGGTGAGAGTATGACTGGGTAGATGTTATGCAGATCATTAATAAATGTAGTTCAGATAGATCATCATCATCCGTAAGGGACCAGGCGATGATTGCGGAGGCAGAGGCAGGCCAATGTGGAGAGTCAGCAGCTCAATACATGAACAAAAAGAATCTCTGTTCTAACATACCAATCAAGTGCTCATCTGGCTGCTTCTTAAAAACTTTCACGGAGGGAAATTTATCTCTTTAATTTCATCTTCATCAGCCCAATTCTTTAACCTATCAAAATTTAGCTTTCCTGACACTATTTTTACAAGACTGAAATGTTTTTTATAGTCATTCACTGTTACCTGGCAATTCTTCTGTTTTCTGTGCATTTATCTTATAAATCTGAATTTGTTATTGTGCCTATATCATATGTCAGCCTATATCATTCTTTTCAGACAAATCCTGTTTTTTCTCCCCATTGGAATTGTTTCCTTCTATGTGTCTGGGATTTCATTCTTGATTATTCCCCATCTCTCTTGGGTTAATATTCCTTGTAGTCCATGAGATCCTATGTATCTTTCCTCTGAAACCTGTGAAACCAGTCAGCATGGTTTCCTCATATCTAGGGTGATTGTCAGACGATGCCTGTATTATTCTTTTATTTATTTATTGTAATTGTTTTGTAATTATTTTTCTCTAACCTGCATACTAGTAGGGAATGCTCACTTTCTACTAGCATTCTTATCATTTCCACTTCAGCAATAAATTCTCTGTACACATATATCTAATTAGCATTTGCTTTTTTTTCTTTCTTCTGTTGCTTTTTAAAATGAAAACAATGGATGATTTAAACTCCTAGAATCAAACTTCTAGGCAGAGTAATGATATGTAGCAATATGATTCCAGTGTACTTTGAATGACATAAACTGGCTCTTTTATATGAAGACTCCATGTATGCCTCCTTCAAGGTCTTCACAGTCAAATGGATCACTGAATTGTTAAGACTGTTTTTTCTCTGAATGCCAAACATATGTTAAGTTAAAATTTTGTTGAGGTTTTTTTTTTAAGCCAAGAGAGAACAGAGTAACCCAACTATGTTGGTAGAGATGAAGTAGAAATCTAGAAGGCAAAAATAAATAAATAAATGACACAATTACTCCTTTCCCCAACCATTCTTCCTTTTTTATGGAACCTGAAATTTACCATTACCATTACCAGGCAATCCCTTGTGGTAGCACATCTCACTTTGACAATTAAGTTGTTTTTGTCCATGAAGTGGCACAGTTTACACTTCTTTCTTCTGTTTCCAATGGATGTAAGAAGGTAGTAATGTGCTAGGAATAGATACGTCCTCCCTGGGGAGAACAAATATAAATATGACTTAATCACAGATGCCACATCCTAACTATGTTTCACTTCTCAGGTGGTAGGCAAAAAAAGATCCCTAGCAGCAATCTGCTGGATAATTTCAGCAGATTTACTGCAGGCATCGTGGATCCGATTTAAGGCAGAAAAGTTGGTCCCTTTTGTCACTGCTCTTGAGGTAATGGGATTGTGCTGCCCTGCTCCACTTTACTTGTCAAATGAGGGAGGTGGTAGTACAAGTGCCAAGAACCTTCAATTCCTATTTCTCCATACTGTTGTTGTAGCAGCAGTGAGCAGGGCAGCACAGTGGGTAGAGTCGGGAAGACTCAACTTCTTGAGTTCAAATCTGACCTCAGGCACTTACAAGCTGTGTGACCATGGGCAAGTCACTTAACTCTGTTTGCCTCAGTTTCCTCATTTGCAAAGTGAGCTGGAAAAGGAAATGGCAAATCACTCCAGTCTCTTTACGAAAATAAAAAACAAAAACCCAGATGGGGTCATGAAGAGTAGTCAGACACAATTGAAACAACAGAGCAACAGCAATATCACTATAAATTAATTTCAGAGAGCACAGATGACCTTCACTTCAGTGATGGCCTAGACTCTTGTTTAGTGCCTGCCATAGGATCCATTCACCAAGTAGGGTGATACAGTATGTGTAGCCTAAACCAGCAGCCAGTTAACAGCAGAGGAATATTGAAAGAACACTTAGAGAAGAATGGTAAAGGGGGATAGTGAAAGAGAGACTCTTTGGCCTCTCCTTTCAAACCTTTGTGATCTGGCTAGCAACCAGTTTCAAGTTATTTGAACCACTGGCCATTTTTGTGTTAAGTTTGCAAGTAGATCATGAAAAACTTGACTGATGTTAGAAGTACAAACATAGAATGGAGATTGGACTGTATATTAAGTTACCTTCCCAGTTATCAAATAAAGAATCTATTGTCATAAGGCTGAAAATAAACATAAAAGTTTATGTTTATACACACACACTACACATGCACACACATGCAGGTACACCAGAAGTAAGTACATATTACTTAAGGAGTAGCTTAGCCACCCCTGAAATTAATTTTAGGTCTCTTTATTACTGCTGTGATAAGAAAAGAGTGATATCAGTGATGACCACGTGGCTAATGGAAATGATTTTTGGGTAGTATGTTCAGAATTAGGTGTTGACAGTAGCAGAGTTGCCCTCCTAGGTCAGAGCCACAAAATCATTTTAAAGACTACTTGCAAACTTGTCCAGAGACTCAGCAATATCAGGCACAAAACAATTTTCCAGCTTCTCTTCAAATTGGGTGACAGTAGGAGTTACCTAAGGCCATGAAGGAGATGTGTTGGTTTTGATCAAATTTTAGATCTGTGCAATAGCTTATCTGTGGGTCTCAGAAATTTCATTTCCTCCATTCTTTCTTTTTTCATTTTTTTCTTTTGTCATATGCAAATAAAGCTCTGGATTCCTACATGAGCTTTAAACTCTAATGGAACTTCTAGAGGCCCAGATACCATTCTTCTAATTCTTGACTGAAACAGCATCAAAAATGCACTGAGTCATTGTTTCTATAATGATGTTTTAGAGAGAGGAGAACATTGGACATTTTAATAATGGCTCCTAGGGCAGAAATACATGGACTCTTAGGAGAGTAATTTTAAACTCCAGTTTACATTTATTCTCCCTAAATTCAGAATATTGTGCTCTCACACAGTTATACCTGTTTCTTGTATAATTTTCCTACATTTTTTTTTGAAAAGTTATAAATGCCAAGCATTATCTTTGTGACATAAATTGTCAACAAGTTATAGAAGTCAGATTACTCCTACTTTTAAACACACCCAGATGAGTAAGATTCTGATAGAAAGAAACACTTGCTATTATGAAGGCAAAAAGTTTTTTGTTAATTCAGTATTAAAAGTGGACTCACACTTTAGGCAGCCCTATCATGTCAATTTTAGGGATTATGATAAGGGTACAATCTGAATTTTTATTCATGTGTTTCAGCTGAAGGGTATGAAGCCAGTCCTTTTAAAATTTCATCATACTTTACAATCCTAGGCAAAAGAAAACTACACCTGTTCACCAGGCAGAGTAAAGATTTTCGTCTGTTATGGTGGAAAGGCTAATTAGGAGTTTTAGAAGTAATCATTCAGAAGCTTATAGTATGTGGATATTATATGTATTCATCAATTGATCTCTGCATATTTATTTTTGAGAAATCAACTGTTCTGAAAGAATATTCATTGGAATTTTCATTAAACCTTTTCCCTTTGAAGAATATTCATTGGGATTTCTATTAAATCTTTTCCCTTTGACAAAATCCACTGGCTACAGAGTGAACAGAAAAATTCCATAGGGCTTAATATTCATTCTTGTGCCATTAGTTTTGACAACTATGGCTAACATTTAGTACCTGAAGAGCAGGTCAGTTAACTGACTTGATTTTTAAATGTTAATGTGTCATTTTTTCAATTTTGTTGATTCTCAGGGTTATTCTCTAGCATTTAGCTGTTGATTTGTGACTTTTCATATGTCTTCCTACTGTTCAAATGGGGGTACTCTCATTCCTTTCATCTTATTTAAGATATATTAGTTTTCACTATGATTGCAGAGTTCAAAAGATAATAGGGATGCTCGACATGTATGCATAAGTTGGTTGCAATTCACTGAAAAATTTAATGGGAAATAAAGATTATAAATAGAAAGACTATGTTTGTTTTCAAAATTCTCTTGCTTTAATACATTCCATCTGCCCTTTACATATTCTTCACTGACTTTCCATGACTAAAACTAACCCCTTATGTGTTGAATTGACAGTTTACTTACTTAATTTAATAGATTCCATTCAAGTGACATGTAATATTTGAGGTCCTGACAAAAAATCTCACCTATTATTTTTCTTGCTTCCTTATTTACTTGATTGCTATGGATGCTAGAGGGAGAGATAGTAAAGCCAGATGGTTTGTATTCAGCAGATACTTAGAGAAGCTCATTTATTCTCATGTAGAGTGAACATAAAAGTTAATGAACAAAGAAGGTATAATAACCTTACAATGTAGAATACTTCATCTTAGCTCTGTGTTTGACTAGCTGCTACTGATTTCAGTAGTATCATTACAGAACCAAGTCTTATAGCTGTCCTCTTCCTGGCTTAGAATTAGACCATGCCTGTGATTCTAAGAGGCAGGGAATAGATAGATTGGAGACAGAAGGTGGGTGTGAATTCTCATTCCTTATTTTACTATCTGTGAGACCTAGTCATTTAACATTTCCGAACCTCAGTTTCCTCATCTGTAAAATGATGGGAAATTGGACTCTTAAGTTCTCTTCCAGTTCTACATCTATGATCCTGTGGGATTTGTACTTCAGATGTCACTAAGTGAATGATACATTCTTCAGTTGCATTTTGTCCCCATCGTTGTTGTCCATATTAGAGATTAGTCCGTATAAATCATTGCCCCTACCCTTTATTGCCTCCCATCCCCCCATACATAAGAGAATCGAGAAGGTAATTAAATTTTGCATGCTTCGCTCATTTCAGGTCAGCAAATATTTATTGAGGATCCATTGTGTATGAATCACTGTGGTAGGTCCCAAAGTCTGAAAGTGTGTTTTATACATACTGTGTACATTCTTCATTTACAGATCAGCAATATGCCTTTCATCATGTCATTCCTGAATGCTGGATTTGAAAACCAGTGTAAGCAGGTTGACTGAATTAGCTTCTTTATTTTAATGTATACATTTAGAGTTGTACTCTCTTGAATTTTATATGAATTTCTTTCTTACTCAGTGGATATGTGATCTCTTCAGTGTGGATGCTCCACTCACCCGTGGAGGTTGCAATCCATTCTTTCCTTCATATAATGTAAATATTTTCATACATATGGGTCCTTACCATCTCTCTTTGGCTTCTTTGGCAATACACCGAGTGTCACTGGTATGTAGTGCCAGGGGTCTGATTAGCTTCCCAAATTGTTTCACCATTTCATAGCTCCACCAACGATGCCCCATCCTGTCCTCCCTCCCACAGCCACATCACCACCTATAATTTTCCTCTTTTGTCATCTTTGCCAACCTGATGGGCATGAGGTGGAGCCTCAGAATTGTTTTCATTCTAATTGCTATTATTAGTGACTTGAAGTATTTTTTAATATAGTTGTTTTTAGCTTGCCTTTCTCATATTAAGAACTGGCTTAATATTCCTGAACCATTTATTGATTACTATTCTTGTCTTTATTTCCGACATGTCTTTGATATCAGACCTTTAGTTCTTGCTTTTACCTCCTAGCATTCTTTTCAAATTCAGACTCATTCATATTCCCTCCTTTCTCCTTGCCTTTAAAATATAAGTGAGTGGATTTTGCTTATAAAAGATTATGTAATGCAACTGTAAAAGGAAGAATTGCGTTCTGTTCGGAGTGACGGTGATTTACTTGGACTATTCCCCAGTATGGGCAAGAGTGTTGGGAACAAAATGTAGCTGAGGAATTCAGCTCCCTTTCTGACGTCTGTTTCTATGCTTGTAAAATAAAAGACTTTTCATCCTAGATTTGGATAATAGTCAACAGTAATAGCCAAAATGTCCCAACCTAACTCCAGCCTCAGCCCTCTCAGTGAACTTCCCATTCAGCTGTGAGTCAGGTATTTCCTAGAACCTGACACTAGTTCCTGCTATAACAGAAGTTATGAAAGGTAGCCCCAAAGAAAATAGTCTACCTACAAATCAGGCCGTATCTTCAAGTGGTGCCTTTAACTGGGGTGTTTGAACCTTTGACCTGCTGCTTTCATCCTGCTACTCTATTGACTCCCTGGTTTTTGTTGTCATTTCCTGAACTCTTTACTGACTCATCTTAACCACTGCTCCCTGATGCCTGATTCTTTCCTTTAGTTGTGACTTCCTGTACTTCTTATTTATTTTGGGTTGTTTTATTTCAAGCCGATGATTTCACTGGTGTAGACAAGTCTCAGTATGAAAATTAGTTCTACACATGCAAATCAGCACTTTCTCTATCACTGGGAGAATGACCTGGGGCACTGAGAAGTTAGATGACTTGTGAGAGTCACAAAGCTTGTAAGCAGATAGGACTTGAATCCAGGCCTTCCCAACTTAGAGACCACCTATCTTCCTTAACCTTTATTACACTGACTTTTCCCCAAGGATATTACTATCTAACTTCTGGATCTTTGACTTGTCCCTGATATGCAGTAACTTACCATTCCTTGGCCTTCCTACAGGCCATCTCCCTTGGTGCTGGCCTTACCTGACTGGTAGCCATTCAAGGCCTGATTGGGGTGTCAGTTATCTTTTCTTTTTCTTTTTCTTTTGCCACTCTACTTTCTGCTCTGCTAGTTAGACATTTCATCATTTCCTGGGCTTGAGAGAGGGCATACCAGAAAGTGGTCAGAAAAAAAATGAAAGAAAACCAAACAGTTGGCTATTAGTCACCAATAATTTTCCTCAGTTTCAATGTTCATTTTCCCTATTCATCTGCTTTCATATATATTAACACATCAGCTCTAGAGGTGGGGTCACAGCCAGTTGTGTTGTCATGTATGTAGAAGCCATTGCTTTTCTAGGTGGATTCACTGAGCAGAAAGTTAACTCTTTCCATTTAACATTAAGAAATTATACTAAGTCCCTTAGAACATGTGGTCCTCATTGGTTTTTGTTCTGCAAACTCATTTCAGCAACCAAAAAAATGCATATATTTTGAACTTTTAAGGTAATTTAATAGATTACTCATAATATTCCTTTAGATTTATTCATTAAGTGCTTACAATATAATTACAGTGATAACTTTGCCACCAAAAGCTCAAAATATAAATTTATGTAATTATCAAATATCAAATTTTATTATACTCATAATTATAAAATCTCTAAATATAAAATTTTTAAATAATTATGGCTATTATGTGGGATATTCTCTAAAAATTAAAAGAAATAATCCAGTAAGACTACAGATCCTTGCTACTCTTACAAGATTTCATATTAAATTTCTTTGTTGTAAATTTGATTGAACATAAATAATATCTTTAACATAATATAACAATTATATTAATTTAAAGATTAGAGTTTTAAATTTTGACAAAAGTTAAAAATATTTGGCTCAGTACCAGATAATCATAAATGGTTCTACGTCAAGTTTATCTAGTATTTCAACTTTAAACATGATTGAAGTGAATAATGCTTGCTCACAAAAATTTTACAAGTTCTCCTTCATAAGAGATGAAAGTTTTTTTTTAAACTTTTATCTCCTTAACCAGTTGACAAAATGACTTCGTGCTAATGACAAGTGCTATATTATTAAATGATAAATGGTTGTGTGTGTTCATCTTTCATTACCAAAGAAGACCATGCCATCAGAGAAATAATAACATGACATGCACTTTGTTTTGAGCGAGGCAGGACTGTGCAGGTCACCAGCCTCACTTCTTCTCCACAGCCATCTGAATCCAGTGACCAGATATTCCTCAGGATAACTGGAGATGATCCAGGATGAGGCAATTGGGGTTAAGGGACTCACCCAAGGTCACACAACTAGTGAGTGTCAAGTGTGTCTGAAGTGAGATTTTAACTGACTCCACAATAGTAACATAAGTGCAGGATAAGTTTAAATTGAACAAAACAGCCTTAACTGGAATAACAGGAAATAGGTTTTGTTTCTACAGAAAATTTGTAATGGTCCATGATAATTTCAAGATCGTTTTTAATGTGCATGTAATATGATCCTGGTTTTCAAATAACCTGACATTCACATTGCAAGAATGTAAATGTTCATATCACTTGATCACATAATTACAAAGCTAATGAGGACAACTGCAAGGTCATGGAGGGGAATGAAGGAGCTTATCTGGTGCAGTGTGCAGAGTTACAAAGGAGGGTAGGCACCATGTATCTAACCATCCTTGGGAATCAGTTTGGTCTTAAATGTCAAAGCCTTATGGTGGTTTAGAAACAGTTTGATGACAGATTGAGAAACTGCTTAATGAAAAGAATTCAGAATTTTATATAACCACCTCATACATACTAAAGTTGTCATGTACATGATCAGGACAGTTTCATTTTGTTGCAGAAAGAAATCTGTAATGTTTCAAATATTTGTATGCTTGCTGTTACAGAGAAAAGATGTATTTGTAACACAACTGGGCAATTTTTAACTGCTTAAAGTGGCATTAAAGAATTTTTGTGGGAACCTTCTAGACCATTGTTACAAACTCAGTACATGGGAACCACTGGCCAAGAAAAAATAGTATCATTATACATAGGTTAAAAAAAAAAAAAAAGTAAATTAGAGTAAAAAAATAAATCTATACACTTAAAGTAGCTGAACTTCTCAAAGACTACACTTCTCAATTTTTAAAAAAAAATCTTTTTTTTTGGTCTCTGCTACCAAGGAACTTACCTGTGTTGCTCTCTTATCCTACCAAATTTCAGGGTCTTTGAAGATAATTAAATGTGATTGCTCTCTTAGTGTCTGCCATAGTGCCTTGTACCCATAGACACAATAAATGTTTGTTATGTTCAAATACTGCCTCAGGAAAAAAGTTTTAAAATAAGATCTATTTTTTATTGGGCCACGCCATAATTAGACTATAGCCATTTTTGGTTAATCTGTGTAAGCTGACAAAGACTAGTGAGTGAAATAAAGTTCCGGAAAAAGAAACTTTAGAGGCATCGCAAAAATCCATTTTTACTTTAAAATGCATATTCTTAAGACCATAAGGATTTATTATGAGTAAGACCTTTGGTTTTATTGGATATTTTTGTTCCTAGGAGAGATTAAGTATTTGAATATAAGGAATCTTCCTTACTATTCTTTCTTGCCCCTCAATTGGCAGAATACAAAGCCACTTGTATGAATGCTAATAAGATAGGAATATAAAGACTCTCTAAGGCCTCAGGAATCTAAACCTTGCTTCAGACTTGCATAATTTGTGTCTCCCTCCTTTTTTAATACAGAAATGTAACTATAGAGACAGTAGGACCCAACATGTACATTTTTTCAAAGATCCTCTTAACTCCATACACTGAATCTTTATGTTATAGAAGAAGGTGGCTTGAGGGTACCTTATACCACTCTGTGAAAGGTGTTTGCTCTATAGACTATATTTTTGGTAAAAAGGCAAGTTCATCATATAACTTGTTTAACATGTTTACATTTCAAACACTTGGAGAATTAACAGGTGATTGAGATGTTTGTTTTAACAGGCTATAAAGTGGGAGGTAATTTATAGTTGCATTATGATGCAATAGGAAAATACCTAATTATTTCATTTTGGGCTCTTCTTTTAGTTTCAGTTAAAACTGCTAATAGCAGGGCTCAACAGGTTTTCTACATTGTTTTTAATCTTGCCTGTGTATGTGAAATTGATGCTCATCTACTTGTCATTGGTGTTCAGACTGCATCTCCACTTAGTAGTCCGTGATTCTGATCAGCAGCTTTGAACGGGTTTGTAAGCTCTGAGGGCTCCAGATCAAAAAGTGTCTGCAAACCTTAGAAACCTACTCTCCTCATCAGGAATTACTAGTCCTACTACATTATCGGTAAAATCATTCACAATTCTAGCTCTCAGACTATAACTAAAATTAACAGTGCAAAACTTCTAGCTACTTTTTGCTTCATTCCTAATACTTGAAGATATGGTGACAGTTTTTTTTTTATTATATGCATGTAGTTCAGATAATATTCTATTACCAGGTGCTATGTGGTTCAGAATTGTGGGACTGCCACTGTATAAGATGGCTTTGACTTAACTTAGGGGTTGGAACTACTAGACTTCAGAAAATAATCCTACTATGTACTATGGCCTACATTTGCAGTATATCTATGATTTTCTGTTGTATCAATGTGTAAACAGTTCTTTTGATGCATATAATATGGATAATCAAAAGTTGGCTACAAATGGATATATCAGACATGTTGCATCAAAATTTAGATATATTTCCAGAGTTTTTTTCCTTGCCCCAGAGACAACAACATTTCTAGATTCCTGATTCTTCTAGGTATCTCAAGATCTGTCCCAGATACTTGTTGCAAGCTATAAAGAATGTAGATTCCTGAGCCTTTTGTTCTAAAGAATATTGATTGACTCAGGACAGTCTGTTCTCTCTCTCTAGTCTCTAATGTTCTTTCTTTTGGGAAATGTTGGAGATTTTTCTTGTAATATTTCTTAGTACTTACACCAAAGGGAGCATTAGTATTCATCACAATCTTTCTGATTGAAGTGTAAGCCAAGAGTTGATGCACCAAAGTGGTGCATGCAGAGAAAGGTGGGGCAAAATTATTAGCTAACGAAAACTTTTGTGGGCAAGTGGCTTCTTTGAAATTCATTCCAAGGCTTGCAGAGTTAAACATTTTTATTAGCCAAGAAAATGTGTTGCAGTTATTTTAAAAATAAAATTCTTTGGTCTTTGAGTAGGATCTGAGAAATGATGAATTTAGATTGTCATAAATGACAAGTCTGATAAGCATGGCAGTAAGAGAGCAAGACAGGTCCATCCAGGAAAGAACAAGAGACCTAGACAAAACTATAAGATCAGACAAAGGCCAAGTGTCAGAACATAGGATTATATTATTTTGGGAATATAAGTCTGAAATTTGCCTGCAAACTGAGATATCAGTCTTCAGAGAGGAAGGAGAGAGAGGATGCAAGTAAGCTAAAAGATAAAACCAGATCCAAACCAACTCTAGGTTCCACGTGATCAATGGAGGGTCCTAAGTATCAGTTAGGTAAATAGATAAGCCTAAGATTTTTATAAAGAAAAAGGAGTTTCTATTTGAATAATGAAAGAAGATAAAAAACCATTATTTTCCCCTTTTTCAGTGAACAAGGGAACACTAAAACTTTATGAAAAATTGCAAAAAACAACTGCAAAAACATAATTTGCACTTTCTTTACCAATAAGTCTCTTTCATTCTTGCCTCAAGAATAAAATACAACCTTCTCTGTTGAGCATTTTAAGTCCTTCATGATCTGTCTTTTGGCCTTCCTTTCCAAGTTTATTATACCTTTACTCCTTTCACAGACTCTTTGTTGCAATCAAACTGACCCAGTTCTGCCCCCTTCATAGCCTGCAGACTTTTGCGCAGGCAGTCCTCTGTGCCTGTAATGTACTCCTTCCTATTGTTTTGAAAACTTATTATCTACCTCTGGAAGAGATACACTGAAGTCTCTCACTATTATAATTTTGCAATTTATCCCTAGAGTTTGTTTAATTTTTTCCTTCAGATATTTTGATGTTACCTCATGTAGTGTATATGTGGTGTTTAAATGATATTGATTTATTATCTATGATTTGTTTAAGCAAAATTTACATTCCCCTTTTAACCAAGTATACTTATCTGAGATGACACTTGATACCCCCACTTTCTTTGAGTTCAGATGGAGCATAATAGATTTTCCTCCAACTCCTTATTTTAATTGTGAATTTTTATGTTTCCAGTATTTTTCTTGTAAACAACAAAATGTTGGATTCTGCTTTCTAATGGAGTCTGCTCTCCTCTTCCATTTTATGGGCGAGTTCATTCTATTTATGTTCCCAATATGATCAGTAATTATATATTTTCCTCTATCCAATTCTTTTATGCCTTTTCATCTCTTTGTGTCTCCCACCCCCAAACTACACAACCTCTACACAACCAAGAGCAAGTGAGAAATCCTTACCTCATTCTCTTAGAATCTTTACTTTCCTTCAAAAGCCAGTTCAAGAACTATTTTCTACATGAGGATTTTCCTGATCTTTCCACTGCTATTTCTACCCCCAAAATCATTTTGTATTGAGTTTGTATTTATTTTATATATATTTATATGTGCACATGTTATCTCTTCCGTTAAAATATAAGCACCTTCATGGCAGGGACCTTTTCTTTGTTGTCTTTGTATTTATCATACCTAGCATAGTGCCTAATATGTTCTAGGTTTTATTTTTGTTGTTAATAACAGTTTATCGATTGATTGACTCACTTGGCAAAACTGGCATTTTCTAAAAACCAAAAATATGAGAAAATTGGATTATCCTAATATAATAGAGATTCCATTAAGGAGTTTTATCTTAGGCTCTTGACTTCCTTGATTACTTAATTGTATAATAATTTTAATTAAGACATCTCTAAAGTCATATTATACTGCCTCATCATAGTGTAGGGATAAAGTTGGATCCTCTTAAGTTTACCTGAGCAGAGGCTCTGCTTGGAATCCATTCTTTTGTTACCTCTGCCTCATAGAATCTTTATCTTCCTTACAGACAAGAAAGATAATTCTGAAAATAAATGGAATTATTTTGCATACGTATATAAATTAAAAATAAGCAGTATGAAATGCAAATTCATTTACAGTCTTATTGTGTGGTGTTTTCATTCTTTCTTTTTGGAATTTAATTTCAGAATAGAAGCAATTAAGAATCCGTATCTTCTTTCAAGATCCAGCTCGTATGCCATTTTTCCTGATTATCCCGGTTATCACTTCTCTCTATCCTCAAGTTGTATCAGCTTCAATGCTACATTCCTCTCTCCTCCCATAAAGGGTAAACTATTTGAGGGCAGGAAGAGCTTTGCTCATTTTAGTATCTCTAGGACTAGAACAGTACTTAGCACATATTAAGCATTTAATAAATGTATGTTGAATTAAATTAACTTACAAGCCCTAGCAAGTTCCAGCAGTCTGGCAAGCATTAAGTCTTGACTCAGCAACACTTACACAAGGATTTATATATTTATATTTATAGCTTAGCTGAGTGTAAAAAGCCTTATTAAAGTTGACCACTTTGTGAATATATCTTTTTGTTAGAGAAACTCATGGCACCATCTACAAAGAGATGGAGAATTCCTGATGTTTCGTATTTGAAATAGTAAAATGTCTTGAGTATTTCCAGGAGAGTCACACAGAAAATAAAAATATTATCTGTAACCAGGAAGTAAACGTGGCAGATTCACAAAGAATTGCTATTTTCATTTCTGTCAATCTGCCTTGTCATGTAATAGTCTAAATCTTCATGCCTTAATATTTTGGGGGTATGTGAAGGAGAACAACAGATAAAAGCATGGGACTAAGATTTGCCATCACTTTGTATAAAATATAAAATTTCTTTGAATATACTTACAGAATTTCAAACACATTTAATTTTGAAATAGAAGTGCTGAAAATTTTCATTAATGAATTTGCTAATTCTTTTTTCTCCACCTAGATCTTTGTCATTTAAATGCTTGTTAATTCAGTCCTGTGACTTTAAGGTAATGAGAGCAGTATTTGCATATTGCTTGTGTTATTTCCTTAGTTCACAGGTATTAATAAATAATGGTTAATATAGGTAGAGTCCATCAGTTAACATTTATTTAAAATTAAATCAATTGAATTCCATTCTTCTGGGAATATAAGATAATATTCTGTGCCATGGCTAATAAATGGCATGTGTAAAATTCATCTATATTTATAAAATTCAGCAACACTTTAAGTTGAAGGAACTTCACATACTGAGAGTCAGTGTTGTATCACGAAAGACTACTGGTCTTGGAGTCAGGAAGTCTTGCATTTGAATTTTTCTCTGAAACTTGACTTGTTGTTTACCCATATATGAAACACTTAACCTCTCTTGTCTTCATTTTTGTTTCCAATAAGATAAATAGTAGCCATGTGAAAGCAGAGAAAGGAATAAATATGAAAGTAGAATCACTTGGCATTTGATTGGATATAGGGATGAAGGAAAGGAAAGAGTTAAGGATGACTTAATCGGATAACTATGAGTATTGTATGAGTATTCAAAAAAAATTGAAAATTTGGGAAAAGGGTAGTTTTAGAGGAGGAATTTTATGAGTTCCATTTTAGATACGTTGAGTGTGAAATATCTACAAGATATATGAAGATATTCAGCAAATAGTTGGTGACTCAGGATTGATATTTAAAAGAAAAATTAGGGCTGGATATTTTAATTTGGGGGTTATATGTAGAGCAATTGTAATTGAGTCTATGGAACCTTATGAAATATATCACCAAGAGAGAAGCTATCAAGAAAGAAATTTAGAGATCTCATATCCATGAGGAGGTGATGGTAGATAGCCAGCTGAATGATACCTGAAAAAAGACTTTTGGATTCAGCACTTAAGTGATCAGTAGTTACCTGGGTAGAGAAGATGCATAGTGTTGAGTTCAGAAGCCAAATTATAGGGAATCCCCTACAAAAATAAAGTAAATAGAAAATGAGATTGTCCTTCCGTGAAAGGGAGAAAACAGCTGAAGGAATCACAGAGTTAAGTGAAGATCTTTTAAAGTCAGGTGATTCTTGGACATGTTTGGTGGTAGGGAGGAAGCCAGCAGATAAAATGAGGCTGAAGATGAGAAAGTGAACCAGCAAAGTACGAGTAAGCTCCAGAAGGAAGTAGAAGTGGATGGGATCAAGAATATAACCAGAGGGTTTAACGCTGGCAAGAAGAAAGGCCTCTTTTTTCTTAGAACAAAGGTAGAAAACATGGGGGATGACAAAACGATTTTAAATTGTGGAAAAGAAAGAAGAGACAGCACAGGGCAGATGTTTTTCAGTTTTCTTAAGGGATATCCTTTGTGAGCCAAGGGTCTACGTAGGGAGTTGGAAGTAATGACATAGAAACCTTGAGAACATGTAAGGTTTGAAACAGTCACTGCAGGGAATAATGGGAAGTCAGTAATAAATAAAAGGATTGCTGTCCAACAGTGCAGCAGTTGATATTAGAGAACATACATTTATAGTGGGTCCAATCTACACAGTTACATGACTTAAGTAAAAAAAGGCAGATGCAGGGAGAAACTTAGGCTTGAAATTTAGCAAGAGATAAGCAACAATAGGAGACGGGGCAAGAGATTCAAGGGCAGAGGACATTCTATGGTAGAGTCAAGCTTGTGAAGGCAGGAAACAGAATAAAGGTAATGGCATATGAAAACAAGAAGGAATAGAGGAAACTAAAGCTTTGGGTGAGGTTAAAGAAAGATTAAGAAGCCAAGTGGAAAGAAGACAGTGGGAAATTATGATCAGAGAAGAATTTCAGAATTAATCCAGTTCATTGAACTTGCATAATTATGAGTGAACCTGGAAGATAGACAGACAGATAGATAGATTACCTATCAATAGAGTCTGCAAGCCTCTCAGGCCTACATGCTGCAGGAGCAGTTGGCAAGTTCAGGTAAGTACCTGCATTAGCAAAGGGAAACAGCTGGGACAGTGGACTGACTTGTGAGCTCTAATGTGACTTTTGAATGAGCTATAATTTTAAGGTAGGAGTATTCCATATTCCAGTATTTAACTTAGAGTAATAGTCATTGAAATGTTATCTTAGAAAATATATATATATATATATATGTACATATATACATATACATATACATATGTATATATGTATGTACACACACATATATGCTTGTATGTGTTTAGGGTGCTTTTTATTTAAAATTTTATTTCTATATTCTGTTTTTTTCTCTAAGCATATTATTATTGGTAACAAAGAGATTTATTATCAAAGAGCCTTAATTGTATACTAACCACATTCTAATAGCAAAACTTGAAGTGGTAGCCTGACCTTGGTCATCAAACTAGTGTCATCTAGCGGTGGCTATTTCAGATTGTACACAGTACATTCTCCAGACTGGGTCTAAAGCCCCCTAGATGATGTCATGCTGGGATTTCTATAATAGCTCTACTCAAATGTCACATGAACATGTCATCTAAATGAAATGCATTTTTATAATCTAGTTACTATTTTTGCCATCTACTGACTAAAATATATGGGTTTTTTTTCATTTTACAGAAAAAGCAAAGGACGAAAGACCTTTCTCAGATGTTTCATTCATATAATCCATATGATCATAAGGTAAGAAAAGCTTTTTCTCAGTACTGTAAATTTTTCTGTAACTACTATGGCATAATGTTCGATAACATAAAGGGTAAGATGTGCCAGTCGTAGCGAAGTTATTAGGCTTGGGCTTAGAAGACCTTGCAGGGAATTGAGGGCTTCCTCTGCCACTTTACTAGCTTGATAACTCTGGGTATGTCTTTTAACTTCTTTGAAACTCAGTTTCCTCATCTGTAAAAGGGAGATAATAACTTTGCCTCATGGGATGGTTTCAAGAAAATAATATATGTGAAAGTACTTTGTAAGTTCATGAAGAAATAGAAGATATTCTAATATAATGATTATTAAATATCATTTTCAAGTTTAAAATTTAATAGCCCTTAAGCTCTTACTAGTTTGATTGCAAATTACAGGATAAGATTTAAAATTGGTAGTGACCCTAAAGGTCATCTAGTCTAATCCCCTCATTTTACAGATAAGGAAACTGAGACCCCAAGACTTGACAGATAAGGAGAGTAGTAGAGCAAGGATTCAGACTCAAGTCATTAGTCTCTAAATCCAAATCTCCACATTTGAAATTCAATTGTGTTCTATCTGTTACTTTCACCTGAAGTCTAAGCAAGTTATTAATGAAATCTCAAAAGTCTTCTAGTGGGTGATTTTGGCTTCCTGGAATTGTAATGAAATACTAATCACAGATAATTTACTGGTTCTCAGGTGTTTAAGATGGAAACTGGATTTATTAAAAAAAATGCCTTAGTGGAACAACACAGAAAACATTAAAAGAAATGTACTTTGCATTTATCACTATTAGTAGTAATTGCCTTAGACTGTTTTAGTACTATGTCTTCACTGAACAAGTATTATAAGAGAAAAGCATTAGATTGAAAGTCAAGAGATGTGAGTTCTAATTCCTACTCTGCCATCAATTAATTGTGTGACCTTGGGTAAGTCATTTCACCTGTTACACAATTTCTTCATGTGTAAAATGAGACTTTGGACTAGAAGAAGCATGTGGCCTTGTTTAGCTCTAGGAACTTCTATCTCTTGATAGTGTATCTTTTGTTATAAGACAAAAACTTTCATGACAGATTATATTGTTCCACAGGATCAGTTAATTTAATTTTCAGAAGCAAAACAAAAATGTTGTATGCTTGATACACTAATATGGGTATGAACTCTCTCTTGATTTATATGAGAGATGATATGTTGGAAATTTCTGCCTTTCAAAAGTACCCTGCACTTCCCTCAGGATTCAGTTGAGAACACGATTGTCTGATTCAGGGAATAATTTTTTAGTTGTTCATAAAAAATGAATGTTTGGATAGCTTTTAGTGTTTCCATAGTTACCCAGTTGACTTGAGTTCTGATCATTTATCCAAGGGAATGTTATACACTGTATAACTATGGAGACATGGATTCATATTTTTCATTGTATCATTTCAAATTACATTTTCAAACCAATCAATCACTTCAGAGTGTTCTGCTCTTCCCATGGTAAGATATTCCTAGTGTCTAGCAATGCAAACAGTAGGGTCTAGACTAAAAAGCATGAAAAGAAGAAAAATAAATGAGATTGGCAGAATTTCTGGTGAAAACACTGCATTTTGCCGATGGACCCACTTAATTGATGCAGTATTTATCAAGTTAAAATATAAGGAGCAAATGCAACAAGGTGAAATATTTTGTGCCACTTGTCTAAATATTTCCCATTCCTAGCAATTTTATTCATAGTTAAAGGAAATTCCGTTATTATTTTATTAGTATATTAGTATATTTAATGGAACTTAGCCATTTGCAGCTCCTGCTGCCTTCCTGTTCATATCCTTTGTGGCGTTACATCAAAGTGTCCTCAAATGATTTTGGCTTCACTTGTGAAGGTTTCTGCCCTCCTTTACAAATTAGTCATCAGGCACTGAGGGATTGAATAGAAATGCTGGATATATTTCTTTTTGATCTTTGTTTTAAGACCTTTAATAAATTATTATAAGTAGCTGGATTGCTTGATGAGTGATTTTTGAAGCTCTTGAGATGTAGTAGTCTCTTGGAATTCTTTGATATATTCTATGCGTGTGGTGAAAGGAAAGAAAAGTTTAATCATAGGCAGTTTCCTTGCCCCTGTGGCTGTGTCCCCTCATATCTTAAGACTTCCAGTTAGGCAAGTCTGACCATGTAAGTTGTAACAGTTTGTTTTTCTATATGCATTTCTACAAAGAACAGTGCTCAACTTCTGTGCTGTCTTCACCTAATATTTTTACATTACTGAAACAAATAAGCATGTCTTTTTTGTTCACTTGTGTGTGTTAGCCCAAATAAGTTGAGGTCAAATTTAGTTTTCTAGATGTCAGGTATTTTTAGTTTAATTCTATTTTACAAAATATTTTAGATATGAATTTAAACATTTTGATAAATATTATTATTATACAACTGAGTCTATATATCAAGAATGAAATAAACTGATTATCGGTGGAAAAAGTTTATGGCATTCTTTCTCCCCAGGACATTCCTTTCATTACTTTCTCTCCAACATAAGTTTATAATAATGAAAGAACTGCTTGGGAGTTAAGTTGCTTTACTTTATTAAGCAAACTCAGAAATGCATTTCCTTCTTGAAGCTAGCATGAATTCCAGTTCCATGGTGTTCTCATCCCCACTTATGGCTATCCTTTTAACAGCAGCCTAGGCTGCTAAAGACTACTAAAACGTTTATAATTGTAAGGGTTTAGTTAGCACAGGTTGACTCTGCTCAGAGGTCCAATTCACTCTTCTTTCCCAGGATTGTAGCCCTTCCAAGGTATATATGACTGCCAGACAAAGGAACATCTTAGAATTAGACAGAGTTATCATTGAATGAGGCCAGATGAGTTCTGTCATCTTATTCTGCTATTTAGGACAGGCATGGATATTTTTGTTTTTCCTAAGACACACTCTTTCAGAAATCTCCTAAAACCCTAGTAGCTAAATTGTGTATATAATTATTTTCTCTTGGAAAACAAAATAGAAACTATATCTAGATTGATTTCTTAAAATTTATTTTATTTTTAATTTATGGAATAAAACAAGCATTTCCGT
Source organism: Potorous gilbertii (assembly GCA_028658325.1). NCBI lineage: Eukaryota > Metazoa > Chordata > Mammalia > Diprotodontia > Potoroidae > Potorous > Potorous gilbertii. The sequence continues at coordinate 93,803,046 of CM053773.1, read as the reverse complement.
ATCATATCTAATTTTTAAAAAAAGATGATTACTCATGAAACTACAGATCTTTTTTGTATAACTTGCTCTTCCTTTTAAATATTTAAAAAAATTATCATGTAAATTTCTTTTTTTCCCTTTTTTTCTTTCCTCCCCCTTGGCCTGCCCTAGAGGTGGCCACCATTACACACCAATACCTATACATATATAAAATTATTCTGTATATTCTTCTATTTGTTAGTTCTTTCTCGGGATGCTGATAGTTTCTTTCTTCATATGTCCTTTATTCTTAATTTGTATGTTTGTAATAGTTAAAGTGACTTAGTCACTCACAGTTCTTCTTAAAACATTATTATTGTTAGTGTATACGGTGTTCTCATGGTTCTGTTCACTTCCCTCTTCACCATTTCGTGCCAGTCTTTCCATGCCTTTCTAAGATCGTTGAGCTCATCATTCCTTATAGCACAGTAGTAATCCATCTTAACCATTTCTCTACAACTTCTTTAGCCATTCCCTGATTGATGAGGATCCCTGCCATTTCTAGCTCTTTGTCACCACAAAGAAAGAAGCTGTAAATATCCCATTTACATTCAAAGTTATAATTACTATGTGTGAATTTACCTCCCTCTTATTTTTACTCACTATTTTCTTTCTCAGCTTCTTTTTTTTTTTACCATAGTTACTTTATCTTCTCCCTCCACCCTCCTACTCTCCATCCCACCCATATCTCCAAGAGTCTCCCTCAACATCTCCCCCCCCACCCTCCCAAATCCCAGTCTACATACCTCTCTAAAACTCCCTCCCCCATTCTTTCCCCCCAGTTTTCTCACCTTCTATATATTTAGAAGACTTCTGCATCCTTCCAGATGTACATGCTGTTTTCTCTTCAACCCAGATGACAGTAAGGTCCCATTGTTACAAGCTTTCCACTCTCACCTGCTTCCTCTGTATTAGTTTTTTTCCTTCATACCCCATTTTTATAATATAGTTATTCCCTTTTACCTTTTCCTACTCTATTTTGTTTTTTAGAATCTCCCCATCATACATAACTCAGTTCCAACCTTTTTGCAGACTACCTGAGTAATGATGACAGTTTAAAGAATACTGACAACGTGAGTGTGTGTGTATGTATGTGTGTGTAAAATAAACAATTTGACCTTAATGAGTACCTCATAATTATCTTTAATGTTTTCCTTATATTTCTTCTGAATATTTTATATTGAATTTTCTTGGTTACAGATTCCTGAAAGTCTTTCAGTTCATAAATGTCAATTTTTTTTCTTTCTGGATTATACTCAGCTTTGCTGAGTAAGTTATTCTTGGATACAACCTCAGCTCTTTTGCTCTTCAAAACAATGTTTCAAGCCCTATGATCTTTTAGAGTAGAAACTGCTAGGTCTTGTGAAATTCTGACTAAATTTCCACAGTATTTAAATTGTTTGTTTGTTTTTTCATTGTTTCTTGAAATATTTTCTCCTTAACCTAGGAATTTTAAAACTTGGCTATGACATTCCTGTAAGTTTTCCTCCTGGGATCTCCTTGAAGTGTTGAACAGTAATTTTTGTTTTGTATTTATCCTTTGCCCTATTGTTCTAGAACTTTAGGGCAGTTTTCCTTAATAATTTCTAGTAATATTGTATCCAAATTCTTTTTTTTTTTTATCATAACTTTCTGGTAGTCTGGTAGTCCAGAAAGTTATATTGTCTCTACTCAATCTGTTCTCCAAATCTGTTGTTTTTTCTAATAAGATGTTTCAGATTCTTTTCTATTTTTTCTATATTGTGGTGGTTTTTTTTTAATTTCTGAATGTTTTGTAACATCATTTGAGTCCTCTTGACAATTTCTGGTTTTTAAGGGGTTATTTTCTTTCTTAAGATTTTGTATCTCTTTTTCCAATTGGTTAACTTTCTTTTCATAATTTTCTTGCATTGCTTTTATTTTTTGTCATAATTTTTCCTCAATCTCTCTTATTTGGTATTTGAATTCCTTTCTAAGCTCTTTCAAGAACTCTTTTTGGGCTTGTGACCATTTGATGTTGCTCTTTGGGGTAGAAGTGTTTGTTTGTTTGTTTGTTTTTTACCTCCCAGTCTTCCTTTGAATATGAATCCAGGTCTTCTCTTACATGAAAGTAGCTATCTATGGTCAGTTTCTTTTACCTTTGCTTGCTCATTTTTATTTTGGTTTTGTTTTATTTTTAGCAGCTTATTATTATAATCAGGTTTTAATTCCAAGTTGTGGGTAATGTTGCCCAAGCCACAACTGGGATCACTTCTGGTCAGCACTGCTACGCCTGGCTTCCTTCAGTCTTTCCCAGACTAGGTTTAAGAGCCATCAGCATTTTTGTTTCCTACTGTTGTAAATGTTGTCGTACAGTTCTTCCTTGATGTTCTTTTTGCTTGAGAATCATCTCCAATTTTGTGACTTTATAGCACTCAGAAGGAAGGGAAGAAGTTATTATGGAAGACCTCAAAGGATTTGTTTTTGTTTTCAACCAAAGTGACAACAGACATTTGAGTTGCCTAAGTTAAAATGGAAGGGGATAGTGCTGTGAATAAGCCAGAAGAGTCGATTAAATGGCACAGACCTTGGAACGTATTAAGTGCTTAATAAATGTTCAATCATTCACAACCAAAAAAGGTTATTTATGTTTTATACTATTTTCTACTCTGTTTTAAATATTTACGTAAGTCCTAGTTGAATTCTTCATTGTGGTATGGTAACAACATAGATTCATTTACTTCCCTAGCTTAAATCCATATTGCTCACTTCTCAGAGAAAATCATATTTCTTTAGTGAATAAATCAAGATCTGTAGAGTAAAAGCAGAAAAAATTAAATGGAAAAGCATTTATTAAGTGATTACTCTGTGTGCTTAGTGTTGGTAAAAGCAAAAAAAATTAAATGGAAAAGCATTTATTAAGTGATTACTCTGTGTGCTTAGTGTTGGGAATGCAAGTAAAAATACAATACCTGTTCTCAAGAAATTAATGTTCTAATGAAGGGATGGTAATAGTATGTACAGAAAGAAGAATCTAGCTGTAAAACACAGGAAAAGACCAAGGAGTCCCTAAGGTCCAATGGCAGAACACTTAATAAAGCCCAGGAGGCCTTAGGCTGCATTAACATTCTGTTCACATGGTACTGCCTTGGGATCTGGAGAGCATAGCTGCATCAGATAGAAAAGACCAGTGGACTTTAGAGAGTAATGGCAGAGCTGATGGGAAGGTCCAGTTTTCTACCTTCTCGCCAGAGATATCATATTTGGTGATTACCTGCTTGTTCAAATGGTATGACTAGCCAAGTTTCTCCCCCAAATCCTCTCTCCTTTCTGACTCAAGGATCAAATTGGACCAGGGATCTTAGTTATCTCTGAAAGAGTAAGAGCTGTGGAGGGGTATGTTAACTATCCATCCTGGTAAGAACTGAAACATTGCAGAGAAGCTGAGGGGAATAGTAGTAGTCTTGTGTTCTGATATTACATCATTTTTCAGTTCTGTCCAACTCTCCATGACCTTATTTGGGGTTTTCTTGGCAGAAATAATAGTTTGTCATTTTCTTCTCCAGATAATTTTATAGATGATGAAACTGAGGCAGATGAATGAGTGACTTACCTAGGGTCACACAGCTAGAAGTCTCTGAACCAGATTTGAACTCATGAAAATTAATCTTCCTGACTCCAGGCCCAGCACTCTATTCACTGTAGCGCCTAGCTGTCCCATAATCTGATATAGAGTATGGAGACATATTAAAAAATACTACCAAGACAATAGAGAAATTTTAGAAGGATGTAAAACTTTATAGTTCCATTTCTTTTTACCTATCTGTAAAACTGCTTATGTAGCTAAATAATATGTATTTATTTAAAATGTTTTAAGTTTATAGCAATTTAAAAAAAAACAAACCTTTTTCACTGGAAAGAGGGCTTTACTATTTCTCTTAGTGAAGGTGTAGTTTTTTATTATTAAAAAATATTTAATTCTTTTGCAATTACATTTCAAAATTTTTTTATCATTTGTTTTTCTAAAATTTTGAGTTCCAAATTCCCGTTCTCTCTCCACCCCTCATCAAGAAGGCAAGCAATTTGATATAGGTTATACATGTGCAGTCATGCAAAATGTATTTCTGTATTAGTCATGTTGTGAAAGAAAACACAAACCAGGAAAAATAAAGTTTTTTAAAGTGTGTTTTGATTTGCCTTAAGACTTCATTAGTTCTTTCTCTGAAGATGAATAGCATTTTTTCCTCATAATTCCTTCAGAATTGTCTTGGATCATCATATTGCTGAGCTAAGTCATTCTCAGTTGATCATCAAACAATATCGCTTTTATTCTATACAGTGTTCTCCTGGTTCTCCTCATTTCATTTTGCATCAGTTCATATAAGTCTTGCCATGTTTTTCTGAGAGCATTCTGTGCGTAATTTCTTGTAGCACAATGGAATTCTATCACAATCTTACAGCACAACTTGTTCAGCCATTCTCTAATTGATGGGCAGCCCTTCAATTTCCTCTTTGTCACCACAAAAGGAGCTGCTGTAATTATTTGCATATTCTTTTTCTTCTTTTATAATCTCTATTGCTGGGTCAAAGGGTATGCTCAATTTTGTAGCCCTTTGGGCATAGTTCCAAATTGCTCTCCAGAATGATTGAATCAGTTACAACTCCACCAACAGTGTATTAGTGTCCCAGTTTTCTCACATCCCCTCCAACATTTATTATTTCCCTTTTCTGTCATATTAGCCAATCTGAAAAGTGAGAGGTTTGGTTTTATTAATGATTCATTCTGTATGTATAGTTATATGCAGATACACAGAAACACTCATATAAACACATTTAAAATCACATCAAAAAACAAAAGAAAATGTACAATTAGGTGAGTTTTGAATGAATAGCAATTGTGAGGCATACCCAGATATTCATGGCAGTTTTCCTTTAGGACAGAGACAATTGTGATTTGGTGTCTCTGGAATCAAAGAGCTTTCCTAATGGATTAATCACAGATGTATGACACAAAACAGAACATCCTATTTTTGCAGAGGTCACTCAGGTCCCAACTGCTGCTATCCAGAGCACAACCAACAAACCAAAAATAAACAAAAAGTCTCTAAGCAGCCTCTAAGCAAAATTGATGCACAATCTTTGTGCTAAAGTTCATTCATTTTATTAATCGAAGACTGCTTTTTAAAGCCTTTGAATTTTTGTTTCACATGGTTCTAATAAAGTGATTTCCCATAATTCTTGGAGTTAGAATGAGCAAATCTACCTTAATTCTCAGTTCCACAAACATCATTGATCACCTCCTGTATTAAGAGCACTTTAGCAAACTGCTAGAAGAGATGTAGGGTTAAATAAGATATGGTTCCTACTTTTTTGATGCTTCTATATTACAGAGTCTGTGCTTCAGTAACAAGTGATCACTGACTTCCTGACAGTGAAGAAGACAAGAGAATTATCTAAAGCAAATTCAAAAACTTAGACCAGACAGCCTCAGCAGCCTCCACAGGCATTATGGCATTACAGAAGAGTGTAGGAATTTAATTACAATCATGACCTCTCCTTCCCCCTGTAAGAATAGAATTAGTTCTAGTACAGTCTGTTTAGAAATGCAAGGAAGCATATAATCCAGTTTTAAAATATTTTTTCTTTTATGTTGACATTTGCGGAAAAGGTTGAGTCGTCTGGAAGATTCAGTTTTACTCAAGGATATCTGATAAATAGGATGTCCATGAAGTAGCCTGCATCACTAACTGCCAGTTAAATATTATGAACTAAATATCTCAGTACCATAGGAAGAGATTCTGAGGGTCTGAAAGTAGCAAAGTTGGAGCAAACACGGCAGTCCAATGCACATCTGAAGAGCCAAGCCAAAGAAACTCAGGAAAACCATCCCCGAAGTTGGAGAGGAGTTATAACCTGCCTCCACGGAGGAAATGCCCACAGTGACCCTTGAGGTCACTCCTTAATTCCTCTCTGGGCTCCATTCTCATCACAGTCATAATACTTTGGTCATCACTCTGCCCCTTGCCATACCTTCCTTTGATCTGTCTGTTCCTCCTGGAAACTCCTTTTTAAGGAAAGTCCCCAGGTCAGCCATATTCACTCTTTTTTTCCACTCTGAGCTCTGCTCCTATTTCTCTGGACTTCTCCCTACCCCTACCCTTTCTTAATCTTATATTCTTTCTGTTTGCTGTCTTCTCCTGTTAGAATGTGAGCTCCCTTAGGCAACAGGCTCTCTCTTTACTTGGGTTTCTATTTCCAGCCTTGGAAATACTTTGTGTTTAGTAAATAGCATAAATTTTATAAATGTTTATTGATTTGCTCAACATATCAAATACAGACCTCCTATCTTTACCTCAAAACCTCTACCTTTACCTAGCTTACCTGGTTTTGTTGAAAGCACTAGTACGTATCTAGTCACCCAAATTCTCAACCTCAGTATTATCATCAACCCTCTAAGTTTTACTTACTGTAATCCAATCAGTTGCTAAGTCTTATCTTTTCCTCTCCTATTTATTTCCCTCTCTCTGTTCACACAGTCACCACCCTAGTTTAAGGTCTCATCACCCCTTATCTGGATCATTGCAGATGTCTCCTAATAGTTCTTGCCTCTGGTCTCATTCCACTTGCTGTCATCTTCCACACTACTGGAAAGTAATTTTCCTAAAGCTCGGGTGTAACTCTTTAGCCCCATCTTAATAAGTTCCTGTAACAATTTATTACCTCCACAGTCAAATAAGAACTCGTTAGTGGACCACAGAGAGAGATTCTGAGAGTCTGGGAGGGTCATCGGACATTTGTGGCTCTTTGTAACTTGATTCCATCTCCCTTTCCAGATCTATAAAACATTGCCCCCTTCATGCACCCATGGTCCAGCCACACTGGCCTTCTTACTGATCTTTAAATAAGACACTGTCTCTTGGCCTTTGCAAAAGCTGCCCTCTATGCCTAAAATACGGTCGCTTCCTCAACGGTTGCCCCCTTAGAATCCCTGGTTGTTGTTTTTTTTTGAGACTTAGCTCTGGCATTACCTTCTACTTGAGATCTTTCCTGCCTACTGCCACCTCAGTTGCTAAGTGCCTCCCTATATGCATACTTGTGCATATACATGTTCATTGTACTCCTAGGCATTAAAATGTAAGTCCTTAGAGGTCAAGAAGTGCTTCATTTTTTCCTTTGTACTCTAAAGACCTAGAAAAGTACCTGGCAATAAGTACTTTTAAATGTTTGTTGAATTATATATTGAAAGTGATTGGTGGTTTCCCTAATGTATATTGATGTAAAAATTTTAAATAAAATAGTAGCAAAGAGATTATAGCAATGTATCACAGGGATCCTGTACTAGGACCAAGCAGGATTTATACACGTTAGGAAAAATATTATACTCAATATTAGGAAAACTATCAGCATAATCAACTTATGTCAGTAACAAAAAGAAAAATAATATCATATCAATAGATGCAGAAAAGCTTTTTACCAAGATATGATATCCATTCCTATTAAAAACTCTAGAAAGCACAAGAATAAATGGAGCCTTTCTTAAAATGTTAAGTGTTGATGACTCTTTATGATTCCATTTGGGGTTTTCTTGGCAAAGATACTAGAGTGGTTTGCTGTTTCCTTCATCTCATTTTACAGAAGAGGAAACTGAGGTCAACTGGGGTAAGTGAGCTGCCCAGTGTAACACAACTAGTAAGTATCTGAGGTTAGATTCAGAATTGGGTCTTCCTGACTCCAGACTCAGTGTTCTATCCATTGTACCACCTAGCTACTCAATTTTAAATTAGTTTTCAAGTAAATAATCTTAGGTACACTATATTAATAATACATTTTTATTGGTTGTTTTAAATAAATTAATGCAAGTAATGTTTCAATAATTCATGAAATATACTGTCTTTAGATTCCCTCTTATTGTTTTCTGTACAATCTTAATGCTGACATGCCTAGGAGTTAACTGTTTACTATTACAAATCAAGCTAGTGTTGTTTTCTTGTAAACGATTATCTGTACTGTATTATGAAAAACTGGAAGTAACAGTCTTTGTCTCATCATTTCAATTCAATTCAGTGAATATGTGTTAAATGCCTGCTGTGTGCCAGGCCTGTGGATACAAAAAAGAGGTAAAAGGCAGTCCCTGCCCTCATGGACCTTATAATCTAATAGGAGAGAAAGCAGGTTAACAAATAGATACAAAGCAAGGTATAGAGAGGATAAATGGAAAATAATTAAAAGGGAAGCACTGGAATTAAGAGAGTGAAGGCACGGCTTCCTGAGAAAAATGTGATTTTAGTTAGAACTTAAAGTAAACCAGGGAGGTTAGCAGTCTGAGCACAGGAGGGAGATAATTCCAGGAATAGGAGATGGCCTGAGAAAATGATTGAGGATAGGAGAGTGCAGGTGGGGGTGGGAGGCAGTACATGATCAGACCTGAATTTTAGGAAAATTACTTTAGTGACTGAATGGAAAATGCTTGGAGTGGGGAAAGACCTGAGTTTCGATGGGTATTTCAGATGTCCTAGGGTAAGAATAATGTTTCTAACCAATTTTTCATCCAAATAGATCAGTAGTATTTGTGTATTAGTGTTCCATAAATACTTATATCACCTCCTAAGGAAAGAAGACAATTTCATTTCAAATATCATTAATTTCTTTAAATTTCTCAGAAAATAAATCAGCTTTGTATTAGGATGCAACGAAAATAACTTTCCCTTAGTTCTATTCACCCATAGCACTGTTAATTCAAAACACTGCCATAAGATTGGCATGCTTTCATTATCACCCATGTTTTGAGTAACATAATGTAGCAACAGAGGGTTTTGAATTGTTCTTACAAAAAGTAAGATGTGCATTTGGATTATTGCCTGCTGGCCATCTTGGTCTTTGTAATAGTAATCTGTTTTCTGGAAATAGATTTAAAATTCAATTTTTAATGGCACAGTCCCTCTGTGACTATCCAAATTTTCAAGACATGCTCAGATCGTAAAATGAGATATTGTTTTGTTATGGTTTTTTTCCCCCATGTTTGAAACTGCTCTTCTGAGCAGATTTGTTCAAGATTTTTGTGTATTTATGTAGTTACATTACTTTGGAAAAAGACTGAAAGAGGACGTAATAGTCTTGTACCAAATACTAAGAAATAATATCGTATATGTTATATTCGGTTTGATTTTTTGAGTGGACTCATTGGTTCGAAATAAGGATCAGACTCAATACCTTGTCTTCCTTAATTCCAATCTCTAACCAACCAAGCTAACTATTCACAGAAGAAAGTTGTAATAGGCTTCTTTAGTATGTATCTTTTCAGTGTTTGCTGTAGATTTTTGCTAAGTGTGACCACATATATAGATATTCAATATAAGTATATCATGTGTTATACCACCATAGCTTTATGATTCCATTGCAAGATGACTTTGCCTTGTCTGTAGGTCTATATGAGCTTTCTCTATGATCAGTATCAGCATTATTTGTTTTAAGGTCCTCTAGGGTTCAGGATGGCCACAGTTCCTTTGAATGTATCCTTATTGGATGATTGTGTTTTACTAATCTACCACTTACTTTTCCTTTGGAATGTCATTATTACAAAGCGAATATTTTAAAATGTGGTCTGCCTTTACTGCTCTAGTTACAGGCATGTGTGAATTTTGGAGGAGCCAAATACAGAAGGTTGAGTAAAGCTCAAGCACTATGATTGTTTTCCACCATTAATTTAGCTGTTTGGGTGGTTTAAAAAAAAAAAAAGGCAAAAGGAAGAATTGTGGATGTAGATAAGGGAAGGAATATGGAAATGGAGGTAATTAAGATTGTCTGCATAATAAAAGGGGAAACCAAAGAGAGTAGTAGAAAGTGGATCGGGGAGGGGGGGGGGGGGAAGGCAGAGCCAAGATGGCAGAGTGGAAAGACTCACATATGCTAGCTCCAAACCCACAGCCCATAATTATCTATAAAAAGAACTCCCAACAAATTCTGTAACAGTGGAGCTGTGCAGCAACGGGGTGAAGGAGATTTCCATTCCAGAGAGTCCTGAAAAACCCACACCAAAAGTCCATCATGCACCGGACAGGAGTGGAGCCCAGCCCTGCCCTGGCCGCGTGGCAAAGAGAGGAACAGATCCAGAAGATCCACCAGGCTTCAGGGACAGAATCTCTAGCGGCCGCGAATGTCCCTCCACCCACAGACGCACAGGTCAGTGAGAGAGACGTCTGGACAGGTTGAGAGGGGAGCGGGGTGTCTCCATACCTTGGGCTCCCTCGGGAGGCAGCAGCAGAGGCAGCGGGAGGCCAGAGGCTCCTGGAACACGCAGGAGCTCAGCAGCAGCTCCATTACAAAAGGCCTCCTCATAAACCCCCTGAGGGAACTGAGCCTGGGAGGCGGCCCTGCCCCCACCTGAGCACAAGAACTTAAGCTCCCATTGAATAGCAGCCAGGTCTGCCGTCAAAAGCCCTGAGGCTAGGGAGCAGCATTTGAATCTCCGAACCCAAGCACTAGGTGGGCGGATCTAGGCGGGTGTGGACAGGAATCTCAGAAGTTAAGTAACTGGCTGAGAAAATGCCCAGAAAAGGGGAAAAAAATAAGACCATAGAAGGTTACATTCTTGGGGACCAGATGATTCCGCCATTCCTCTCTGATGAAGAAGACCAATGTTTACCATCAGGTAAAGACATAAGAGTCAAGGCCTCTGTATCCCAAATATCTAAAATAGATATCCAGTGGGCTCAGGCCTTGGAAGAGCTCAAAAAGGATTTTGAAAATCAAGTTAGACAGGTGGAGGAAAAACTGGGAAGAGAAATGAAAGAGATGCAAGAAAAGCATGAAAAACGGGTCAATACCTTAATAAAGGAGACCCAGAAAAATGCTGAAGAAAATAACACCTTGAAAAATAGGCTAACTCAATTGGCAAAAGAGGTTCAAAAAGCCAATGAGGAGAAGAATGTTTTCAAAAGCAGAATTAGTCAAGTGGAAAAAGAGGTTCAAAAGCTCACT
>CM053773.1:93635189-93791593 GCA_028658325.1 Potorous gilbertii | reverse complement strand
CAAATGGGGAGAAAATTTGGAACCCAAAATTTTGTGAAAATGAATATAAAAAGCTAAATAAATAAATTTATATTAAAAAAAAGAACGAAAATAATAAAAAAAATACAAAATACAAAAAAAAGAAAGTGGACAAATGTGTACACAATTTTCTGACCTTAATTAAAAGTTGGGTCTTGGTGTCCAACTTTTTCTTTAATTAATTGACAAATACGTAATAGCTAATTTGGTATCAGTCTGAGGAAAAATGAACAGTAATAAGGGATATATTAGTACTGATACCTTACACAAGGTACTTTGTAAATGAGGGTATTTCAAAAAAAGCAATTTTAACAAGACTTTTTTTTATTGGTATAGAGAGCTCCCAATAAGGAAACAACCTCTAGCAATGCAGACCAGTGCCTGCTAGACAACTTAGGTGTTAGTGATTTGCTTGGAACACTGAGAAGTTAAATGATTTACCCAGAATCATGAAACTAGCATGTGTAAGAAGCAGAGCTTGAACTTAGATCTTCTGATCTGGCCAGCTCTCCCTTGCACTCTCACTCATACAATCTTTTCAGTGAATGTCAGTCGATTGCTCTATGGTTCTTTTTGCCATCCTTGTGACTTCCCAGACCAAAACCCCTCTCTGGTCACTGCTCTTCTCTCTACAGTCTTTTTTTATTAGAATGAAAAGTCCTTGAGAACAAGAGCTTTTTTTTATGTGTCTGTATCCCCAGAGCTTAACACATACTATGCATGACACTTAGTGAGTGCTTAATCAGTGCTTTTTCATTCATTCATGTTCAGACATTATAAAGTCTGATATTATATCAATAGACTGTGGAGGGGAAAAAACGGCAAGACTAGGGCACCTGTTGCCTAAGGTGAAAAGAGAATTAAATTGGAAGTTTCTTGCATAATTAATGCAAAATAATCGGGGGCATTTTGCCTGGAGAAGGAAAGATTTGTTGGGGATATTACAGAAGTAATTCTTCATCAGGTGTGTTTTAGTCTGGATAGCCTCTCAGGTCCTTTCCAGTAGTGTTACTGTGCTCTTCGGCCCTTAACTCCACTCGGACTGTGCTGTGCTATGTCAGTAGCGATTCTGGCTCCTGGGTCAAAGAAAAGCAGCTGAGCCTGGAAGGATATTTCAAACTTCTGAAATTAAATAATACTTTGGGTCTTAATTTGTCACTGGAAAGATTTAATCCACGAAAGCCTATTTGGAGAAAGTTTTGAGTGTAAATGAGAAAAGAGAAACAGGAAAATCCAGATTGTTTTTTTTTAAGAATAAGAACAATAATATATACACTGTTTCTTAGCTAGACATGTTATGAAATTCCGCAGAATTATCTTAATAAGTTGTGGTGAAATGATGTTACATAACATTTCACTAGAAATTGTGTTTATATACTTCCACTAGAGAGGTGAAAAGGCTATCAGGCACTTTCTTTCTTTTCACTTCATTCCCACTCCTCAGCTTCTCAAACTCTGAGATTGAAATTGCTATGATTTATAGCATGGTGCTCTGCCCTGCTTTTGATGACTTAAGACAATCTGCAGGCCTGGCATCTATCTTCAGCAGTCCATCATGACAAGGGTTGAAGGCTCATTATGCTGTTTATACACTCACACACCTTTAAGCAAGTATGAATTATAGAAAACAATGACTACAATCTATTTCTAAGGAATATTGAATATAAAGTGCTTCTGTAGGTGGGTGATTCATTCTCCAGGGAACTATTCTAAAGATCAATGAGGCTTACATGCCTTTGCCATTGATGGTGTATTTCTAAAATTAAATATGAGAATTTCTCTTTTGAATTGGAAAGTTTGAGGCTTGCAACATCTATATTTTATTTTTTTTCAATTAACAATTAACAAAAATCCACTTCCTTTCCCCACCGACCTTACTGCTATCCTTTTAAGGGAGAAAAAAAAACCTTATTAACATATATCAAACAAAAACAAAAAGCCCAGCATTGGCCATGTACAAAATTTCCATCTCATTCTTCATCCTGAACCAGTCACCTTTTCCTCATCATGAGTCCCCTGGAATCATGAGTGGTGGGTTGGTCAAAGCTTTTAAGTCCTTCAGAGTTGTTTGTCTTTACGGTGTTTTTGTTGCAGTATAAATTATTCTCCTGGTTCTGCTCACTTCACACTTTATCAGTTCAAACAAATCCTTCCAAGTTTCTCAGAAACCATTTTTTGGGAAATCTGTTAAGAAATTAAGAAACAAATTTATCTTTCCCCTTTCTGAGATTTGTCAACATTCAGTCTCTCACCTTGTCAGTATCCAGTCTTTCACCTTTTGATACTTTTCAGAAAGCACTTTTTCATTTAGACATAAATATTACATATAATATAATACATGATACTTATGTATTACTTCTCTCTTTTGTTTCTGCCTTAAATGTGATAGAAAGTTAAGTAAGAAAGAAAATTAATTCAGTTTGAAATATTTTAAGTCCTAAGCCTTATGGGCCATGCACAAATCTGTGAATTTTTTATTTGCCTTTTTGTAAATTGCAGTTTAGTTTGTGTAGGTTGATTTAAATAGCTGAGCAGAACTGTCACATTAACTTCCATTTCCCTATTCCCTATATCAGTAGTCTCTGTATATTATAGTTCCGTGAAGACCCAGGTCATTCTACTCCAGCCGCAAGGGATGCCCATAGTCTTGATTGTATTCTTCACAAGTTGGCAGGAAGCTCGAACGCCGGCTCCTCAGGTCATCTTTGAACAAGCTTCTGAATCTCTTCTCTTTGGCCATAACCTGCTATTGTTTCATCTTTCGCTTTGCTTCTCTCCTGCTTCCCTCCTGATTCTATCTTTTATTTTCTAAAATGAAGCACCATCTCCCCTGGTGACCCTGGTTTGCAATTTAGAAGTCATCCTCAACTCTCAACTTTTCTTCATCCTCACAATTCACTTAGTTGTCAAGTCTGTCTGATTTTACCTCCACATCATCCCTTGTGTCTGTCCCCTTCTCTTAATTCTTAACTAATTCCAGTGGTTTACCCTCTTTTAATTATTTCCTGTCTTATATATAGCTTTATATATCTTGGTTTACATTTCTGAGAGCAGTGACTGTCTTTCACCTCCTTTCGTATCCCAGCACTTAGCATAGTGCCTGCTATAGTAGGTGCTTAATAAATTGATTGTTTTTATTGATAGTTGATTGATTTTCTCTACTGTTCCTCAAGTACCCCCTAGTTCAGGCCTTCATGAATGGGATTTTAGAATTAGCCTCCTAAGTAACCCATTGTAATCATTAGCTTTTATCTCTAATTTCTCCTTCATATATAGCTTGCCAAACTGAGTTTGCTAAAATAGAGAACTGCCCATTTTACTCCTTTGCTCAGAAAGATTCATTTGCCTCCCTGTTGGCATTGGGATAAAATATAGACTCCATTGCTTGGCATTTAAACCCTTTACAATCTAGTTCCCACCTGCTTTTCCAGGCTGATTACAGATTACTTTTCCTTACATATTCTATAGTCCATCAAAGCTGGCCTATTTACTTAAACATGACATTAGTATATAGTAGGAATTTAATAAGTGCATGCTGTTTGGTTAAATGATTAGATGCCATTTTTTGCTTTAAATTTCATAAAAGCCATCTTGATATAAGATAATAAGTTTGTTTTCCTCAATTTGGTTTGTTTCATGAATATGACCTCTTATTCCTACAAAGAATTCATTATGCTTGTATTGCCCATCCTTTCAAAGTTCCAGTTTTCTAGTCTAAGAAAGATACATTTTATTTGCTTTGGATTTTTGTCTGAATGCTTGGTTTTGCTTTTTTCTCTTTGCTCTGCCTTTTTCCCAGATTCTTCCTGTTCATCTGTTCTACTTTATCTCTATGTATCACCTGTGTATTTCTTCATTTTCCTGCTGCTTTTCATCCTTACTTTCTGATATTGTTCTCTGGGAATGCTTTCCCTCCCCTTCATTCAGTACCTTTCATTGAGCGTCTTCCTCTGCACAGTGTTGTAGGTGACAGAGATTAATAACCTATATTCTTTCCTTCAAGATACTTATAGTCCAATTGAAAAGTTAAATTATACAGATTACTACAATCACACATTTGACCTAGAAAATAAAAGAGATTTTTGTAAATATCTACTTGTGCTCTAGGCCATGAAGAAGTAGTAACAATAATTTTTGTGAAGGCAGTCTTATCTAGCCTTTGTAAATAAATACTTTGTACGTAATAAACACTTAAATGTCATTTGTTGAAAGGCGTGGCAGTGAGAAAGCCTAGCATGCATTTGGAGAATAGATAGTATTTCTCAATTATAGGGTATATGAAGGTAAGCATGATGAAATAAGGTCAGAAAAGTATGCTGGAGTGCTTCAAATGTCAGATTAAAATAGTTCCTTTTTAGATAGGAAATTTTTGAAAGCTTTTGATTGGACGAATGGGGGGATGATGACATGATCATGGAGTTGTTTTACAAAGAGTTCATGGAGTAGCAGTGTATGAGACTGGAAAAGTAGGATATAATGAGGGCCTGAAGTAGGATCAAGACCATGCAAATACAAAAACGTATTTTTATATCGATAGAGATATATGAAGACACACACACACTCACATAGAAACAGGTGCAAAATATCCATAGTACTTGGTAATTGATGTTGATTTAGGAAAGAGAAGCTAATTTTCAAACCTTTGAGGCATAGATATTGATATTGACATTAAAAGAAACAGAAGTCAGGAAGAGAAAGTTTGTAGAGGCTAGTGAGAGATAAAAGTTTAATTTTTGGCATGCTGCTATCTTGATTAAAACAAAAATTGGACTCAATGATCTACCTATAAGTTCCTTTCTAGTTCCAATAGTCAGTGTTCTTAATTTTTCTCTTAATTCTCTTGCAAATAGATTTTGCCTATATACCCTGCTAATGCCCTGTCATGCTTTGTATCTCAAATTGCCTCTTAATGTCTTTGATGTTTGTATAGTGCCAAAACAAAATTATAAAAGAGGACATGTCACCTGTGAATTTAATAGTGGGATCTTCCCTCTCAACTTCCAGAATGCATTTAATAAACTTGGATCTATCTATAGAGATGTGTAAATGGCTTGAGAGAGAGCTGTTAGTTTTTGAAGCTGCTTCCATGTAATATCACTACTTGTAGCACAATAGAAGAATAGTTGTTGTGTCTCTTCAGTAGAACTTTGTGTAAACTTTGTCTATCTTCCTAGAGGAATGGGGTATTCAACTTTTATTTATTTATTTATTTGGCATGTGTTTGCTCAGAATCTTGTACCTTATCACAGTTCTGTGGAGAAGAACCATGTAACCGTTTTTGAGATGACTAAATCTGATAGGACTTATTTAAACACTTGAAGCCATTAGGTATGAAACCAAAAGCTTCATACTAAAAATTCTCCTTGGTGTATTTTTGGTATAGGGCATTATCCAAAGAATCCAGCAAGAGCCCTGGATCAGACTTTTACAAATCTTTCATTTTATAGTTTGCATTTTTGGAATTAAAAAGTATTATTTTCATTCTGGTCTTGTTTTGTCCTGATGTGTTATATGATATATTTTACCATTGGAAGAGGAAAGAAAAGAGACTTTTTTTTCCTTTAAAGTAATATAAGTATGCTTTATTAAAAGTGAGCTCATCTGAAACTTTCGCTTACTCAAGATTGAAAAGATAGGAACTTTACAAAAATCTTCATTCTTCTATGGATCACATAAAATTAACATCACTTCTCCATTTTTTATTTTTAGAATGTCCATTCCACAGCCTTATGTTTAGCAAAAAATAATTCGTGACCATATAACAAGAATTCCTTACATTTGTCTATCACTTAAATGTTTTTAAAGGACTTTCAGACACGTAGCTCATTGAATCCTCACGAAAGGTCAAGTGCATCTAGATGTTTCTATACTTCATTGAAATCTGTAACTAATTTCTATGTTGAGTCTCTTAGTGGGAAGGGGAAGGGAAGAGAACGAGCATTTATGTCGCGTGTACTATGTACCAGGCCAGTGTTAAGCACTTCCTGTAATATCTCATTTGATACTCACCGCCACCCTGAGAAATACATACTATTATCATCTGCATTTTAAAGGTGACACAACGGAGGCAGACGGAGGTTTGCCCAGAGTCACACAGCTTCTAAGGGTCTGAGGTTGTATCTGAATTCAGATCTTCCTGCGTCCGGGCCCAGTGCTCTCTATCCACTGCTCCACCGAACTGCCCTAAGCATTGTATAGTTTAGACTTTAGGCTAGATTAAGAATATGTTCATTTGAAAGAACTTGGTATCAAATTATGTATGCCAGTGAGTTTAACATTATTAGCAAAGGGAGAGAATAGGAAAAGGGCAGAAAATATCAAGTCTAGGGGCAATAAGTGGTTGAGACCAAAAAAAAAAGTTAGGGAAATGGAGGATATTAGTGTCCCCTAGAAGGAGAAACAAATAAAGTGTCAAACCGATAAAAAACATGAATTCTTACATATCCAACTTCCTTTTGTCTTCCTGAAAGTCATTGTTATCCTCTCACTAATTTTTTTTAACAAAGTCAAGAAAAGGAGGATCACTTTTGGCTGAAGAAAGCTTCATGAAGGATGTGGTATGAAATCTGAAACTTCAAAGAAGGAAAGGATCTCACAAGATAGAAGCCAAAAAGGAAGAACATCTATCCCAGGCAGAGGAGAAGAGAGTGATGTGTCTAGAAAGGGTGGCTGGGGCAGGTTGTAGCAGAGAAGCACAATCAGACCTGGGCAATAGGAGATTACATTAGCATCAGTGTTTTCAAAGGTCCTTTTTATTCCCCGTCCTATATAAAATAATCTGTTCCTTTTTATCTGGTTACCTTAGGACTATTCCTACTTGGCTTCTCTGATACCTAAAGGCCGATATACACCCATTAAAACTTTTCCCAACAGCTCCTGTCCAAAGATAAATAATGACTAAAGTCTAAATTCTAATGGCTGATGGCTACATTAGCTTGTTCTTTTACATCACGGTTTTTAAAAAATAACCCAAATGCTGGTATTGGTTTATGAACTCAATGGGAAAATGCATATTCAGTTTCAATATCAGTGACTGTATCAGCATATTCTCAATCATTTAATAAGTGTGCAGTAAGGACTTCTGTGCCAAGTAATGGGCTAGGCACTGGAGGTGGATACAAATAGAGTGAATAAAACAGTCTTTCCTTTCAAGGAAGGAGAGATGACAAAGACATATGTAGGGGTAAACAGAACAAATATAAAGAGAATAAATACAAATAAATGCAAAATAGTTAAACAAAAGGAAGTTTGAAAGGGAATCCACTAGCAATTGAGGAGGTCAGGAAAGTGTTCGTGTAGAAGGAGGTGTTTGAGATTGTCTTGAAGGCATAGAAAGATTCTGTGAAGCATTGGTGAGGAGAGCATACGTTACAGGCAGTAAGGACTGCTAATGCAAAGGCAGAAGATGGTGTCATGAGTAAGGAACAGAATGACAATTTGGCTTGATTCAGGAAAAGGAAAAATATACAATAAGGCTGTGAAGATAGTGTGGGGCAAAGTTGTAAAAGGCTTTGTAAGTTCATATTTGATTCTAAAGGCACTAAGAACACACTGGAGATTGTTAAGTACTAGTCAGAGTTCCTTTACTTCAGCAAATATTTATTAAGTCCCACGGTCATCTTGTGAAATAACACATTACAGGTCATAAGACTAAGAACTTTATTGTTCTAAATAAACATCTAGGTAATAATGAATGATGCTGCTTCTCTCATAACTTCTATTGTTCCTACTACACCATGGTTGTAAGAACCCCATTTATGAGATTTTTTTCCTTCTTATTTCATATAAGACTAGATGCTTATAATTAGTCCTTAACAATATTTTGCCTTTTAATCAGTTACTTAAGAACACAGTACTTTTATGCTACTTTGTAGACTTCTTATATGGGCAAGAAGTGTATCTTATTTTCACGTTTGTATGTTACTTAGCATGTTACACAAAGCCTTGCACATGGTAGGTATTTGGTAAGTATTCATTGAATGAATGAATCTGTATATCTATCTAGTACACCTACCTCCTTCAGATAGGGTCGATAGCTTCTGCTTTGACTTTTTATAGAGTAAATATAGTCATATGTTTTTTATAGAGTAAATATAGGTCAAAACACTTGAATTATTTGCTGAAAAATTAAAATAGTTTTAAGATCAATATGTCACTGTGTGAAGTGACTTAGAAAAAACTGAAATTTGTAAGACCATCATCCCTAAATTAGCCTCATCAAATGGAAACAATTATTAGCATTCAAATACGTGTATAGTACCTCTTTCTCATTAATGAGCCAAGCCTTTCACTTATTTCTTGAAAATATCTAACATTTTTCTTGAGTTTAAACTTTGTAGCATGAACATAACTTTATCTAAATAAAAATAAATCTGTATTCATTTATCAAAGAAAATTCCATTGAAAATTCATTATTTATACTTATAAAGTGAATACTTTAATAAGCACATTTATTTAGAAGCTCCCTCAAGGTCTGCCAAACACTTAACAAAAGTACATTTATTTTAAAACGTTCATGCGTTAGATTTACAGCATAATAAGCAAATGGAATAAATGTTAAGTTCTAGGTCAGATGGCAGAATTCTTGAAGTATGTGCCAAACTATATTTATACAAAGGTAAACTCTGCAAAGAATGGTTGTGCAATAATAGGACTTTGATTAAAAGTTGAAGATTAGCATATTGCTGCTATGAATCTTCCTAGGCTTCTTATTCCTGCTATTATCAGATTCACTTGAATAGGTATCTAGTAGTAATTAATAATTATTATTAAGCCTTTTTTGTGTAGCCCTTTTAGGTTTACAAAGCACCATACATAAGGTGTCTCATTTGATCCTCACTATAGACCTATGTGGTTAATTCTGTTCTCTTATCCCTGTTTCTTACATGTGGCCCAGAGAAATTCAATGACTTGGTTAAGGTCACACCACTTGTAAGTGTCCTAGTAGGATTCTAACTGGTCTTCCTGACTCCCAAGGCAAACATTCTATCCACCATGTGCTTACTTCTTGGTATTCTTCACCCAACAAAAGATTCTTGGGGATGTCTCAAGATCTCCCTGCAAAGAAACATGGAAAGCCAGAGGTTCCACATTATTTCTGTGTTTTGCAATGGAAATTTTATTAGGATAAATTGGATTGTTTCCAATTTTATGTAGGTTAAACTGAAAATAAGGGATAATTTTGGAGCCTAAGAGTTAATGGTCAAAGAGGAGAATCACTGTTCACAATTGTTATGCCCCATGTTTTCCTAACTGTGCATGACTGGGTATTCCTGAGAATGCCATGGTGGTCCCCATGTACCATACGTGCCTCACAACTTTATCAAGTATGCTGAAAAGCTCCCAGCAGACAAAAGCTGAAAGTCACCATATTTCATATATAATAGTTACATATACACAAGGACATTTACGTTAACTCTATTCAGGAACTAATATAGTATACATTACTATTACAGTAAACGTTACTAGAATAATGTATTTAGGAACTAATATTTATTGAAAAAAAAAACCTGTGAGGTTGTTATGCTGCATAATTTAAAGAGACATTCAACATCTTTTGTTAGCTCCTATGCATAGGTTAAAATAATAAACACCTATATCATGTTTCTATACTTCTTGTCATCCTATCCAAATTCCAAGTAAATGAATAAAAAGCTTTGCCTTAAACGTTGCCATGTAACCTTGGAATGTTTATATGCATCGGTATTTCCATTTCTTGTCTCCAGCATCATTGCACCTCATTAATATTTCCTATGCTGTAGTAACACTTTAAATTCCATTGCTCAATTTCTTATATGACACTACAGTTTTAAAAGTATATGTTTTCAGAAAGTAATGCACATTTAGTAATATCAAATAACATATTGCTCTTGCCAGCTAGTTGTGTTGTCATACCACAGTATAAATAATCAGTTCTGTTTGATATTTGTAAATATCTTACCAAAATCCCTAATCATTTTTCTTGAAATCTTCTATATGTTGACATAGTAAAGTATTTTTGTGGAAAATAAATGTACCTCAAAAAAAAAGTTTCTCATTAATCCAAGT
Source organism: Potorous gilbertii (assembly GCA_028658325.1). Lineage (NCBI taxonomy): Eukaryota > Metazoa > Chordata > Mammalia > Diprotodontia > Potoroidae > Potorous > Potorous gilbertii. The sequence goes on along the minus strand of CM053773.1, from coordinate 93,781,528 downwards.
TTTTAAAAATGAAGTGTTGCTGAAAAACCAATTTCATATTATCTTAATAAACATGCATTAAATGTCATGTTTTTAAAACATTAAATTTTTTTTTTTAGTGAATCAAGTGCTTCATTACTTCATCAAATTGGGGGAGTGGAGATTATGACCAAAGAAAATGGAATTGGTATTATAAAAGTTAATAATACATGGGAATAAATTTGTGAAACTCAGATTTGCCTTGGAAATGCTTCAAAATCAGTTATAAGTTTTTGGAAAGTAATTCTACCCGCAAATATTTATTACTATAGTTACTTCTTGCCATTTCTAAATTTGAAGTATTCTTACATCTTTTAAGTAACAATAACAGTGAAATTGTTTTATTATGATAAAAGTAAGAAAATGAGGGGTTACTGAAAAATTCTCAACAGATTTCTTCTACTAGATTATTATAGTTGATAATGCAAAGGAAAAAAATGAAAATATTGTTGTGGTTCTCTCGGTGAACCCATTTTAAAAAATTTTTTGTTATCTTTTTAAACAAGCCATTTTAGAACAGCTCCAAAGCTCTGCAAGATATCACAACACAGTAAAACCCCTATGGTGGTAGAGGTCAAAAAGCTAACTAACATGTGTGAACTCGGGTTAGACTCCATAATTCACAACTTCACAAAGCACCATTCTATGTTCTATTTCTGCCTATAATGGGAGTCATCAGTAAATATCTCCAAAATTGTTTGGCTAGAGAAGAATTCAACATTATCCAGATTAATATTATATAAATTTACAAGTAGTATTATTTTAGTGGATATTTACAAGCACAGTCTGATCTTTAAAACCTAGAAAGCCCCCAGAATAAGATTAACTGGAAAGAATATGGTAGATCGTTGATACATGGTAATTAAGAACTTCTGTAATTTATAAAATTTAGACCTGTAAGTGACCTCAAGGTACATCTAATTCAACCATCCCCTGATTTTACAGATGTGGAAACTGAAGCCCAGAATATTTAAGGGACTTGCCCATGGTTACCCAGATTATAAGTGACTGGCATAGGCAGAGTTTTGGTTTTGTAGCATATGGCTTTTGGGATCATAGAATTTTGGAGCTAGGAAAAAGAGATGGTAGGAAGGCAACATGAGATAGTGGAAACAGTGCTGGATTTGGTATTTAAAGACCTGAGTTCAAATCCCAGCACTGTTAAACTACCTTTATGATTTGAAGCAGTTGACAGCTTCTTTGGGCTTCAATCACAATATCTGTAAAATGTGAATAATACTTCATAACCTATCCCACATAATTGTTGTGATTACAGTATTTTACAAATTCAAAGGCACTATATCAATGTGAAATTAATTATTAGTGAAAACTGAGGCCCAGAAGAATTAAGGAAAATATTTAAGGACTTTTAGCTAGTTGGGAGTAGTAGAGCAAGGAATTAGAACTCAGCTCTTCAGATTCCCAGTCTAGTGCTGTGGTTGATCCGCCAGATACCAGTCTGTGCCAACCACAACTATAGAGTCAGATTGTAGGAACTGACTCTTAATGTAGCAACAGCGAAGGGAATTCAGGGAAGAGTCAGAGGACCACACATGCTCCTTTATGGGAGCAGTTCCCCAGCTGTGCATCTGGAGTTACTCATATCCATGGCAGGCCTCTCTATCCTGACTCCAAGGTTTTTACTGCCTTTGGTAGCTGCTGTTCTAAGCAAGTAAAGCACTCATATATGTGGTTGTACTGGTCCTGATATTATCCATGTATATGGTTAGAATAGCTAACTAAGCTGTGTTGTCTGTATTCAGTGTATATAGGTACAGCCTGTTCATCATTGTTTGATATTCAGAGTTACTCTACCGTTCTAAAAATTTGACCTAACTGCTGTGCCATTTTGATTTGCATGTAACTGTTGACTCATTTGGGAGGTTTCAGCTTATATTTTTTATTTTTTTTCATTATATTAGTGACACAGATTTATAAATTTTTGGAAAACCACCCTTTAACATAAGTCAGAAGTTACTTTGTTCTGTAGTAGCCACCGTGTCTATAGCTATTTAATGTGCAAGTAATAACAATACACCTGAAATGCATTTGGTGGGAGTTAGGGAATTGGACAATATGCAGTTCAGTACTGAAAAACCTTCATAGTAAAAGTAACCAAATATCAAGATTCAACCCAAGTCCCTCATCTATTAAGAGCATGTAGTTATGAACAATAATACTTATTGAGAAGGTCAATCTGAAGTAATGAAAAGGCTTAATTACAGAACATTGTTAATTAAAAATAGTTTTGTCCATTTTGGGTACCCACAGTATTTTTCATCTCTTTCCTGGGTCACCACAGCCAAACAATATTTCTAAGTAGAGTTCATTTGAGAGTTCTTTCATGATTACAGAATAAATTAAAGATCATAGATTTTAGAGCTAGAGGATACCTTAGAATGCTCAATACTCATACTTCAGGGAATTACTATCACAAATATTGCTAGTCACTACAAATCACTCTCAATAGAATCATTGTGACATAGTGAATAGTCATATAAATGGATCACTTCTACGTATGTAAATGGATGCTTCTTAAGTACTTGAGATGTAGATTTAGTTCAGTAAACATGAATTAATTATTACATGCTAGGTACTAAAACATAAAGATAAAACTATCTTGGTCCTTGTCCTTGATTTGTAATCTAATGTGGGACTAGGGATAAAATATGTAAAGAAATAGACTAGGATAGAATAGAAATGTGGTAGGAGCAAAGAGGAATTGTTAAAAGAAATGTGAGAAGGAAAAGAGAGAGACTTCAGGAAAGACTTCATGGAGGGAGTAGCAGCTGAGCAAAGAGAGACTTCAATAGACACAGATGAAGATGAAGACTTTGTGAATGCAGTATGACAGGAGAGGGCAGGATGAGATCATAGACTAGTAAAGAGGAGAAGAATTAAGTATATCCTTATGACTGAATCCAGACTTCACAGAACAAATCCCCTTATTAGAGGATGTATTCTGTAAAACTTAGACTCGGTCATAACGCCGTACCCAAGGACCTAGACTCTACCCTAGGCCTTACAAAGACATAAAGATGATTTTGGCATCTGTATGAAGAATAGCTGAAAAAAAAAAAAGAGAAGCACTACAGGAAAGGGAGATAGGTTAGGGGAGTAGTCCAGGCTAGAGCAAGTGAGAGCCTGAACTGCATCTGTGGTCTTGTAAGTGAAGGGGAGGAGCTAGAATGAGAGAAATATCAGGGCAGAACAATCAAGAATGTCTTCGGTGACTCCCCTTCCTTTCCTCTCTCTCCTTAACTCTCTGTAGGTTGGCTTCCAGTCTCACCATTCAATTGAAACTACTCTCTCCAAAATTACCAATGTGCTTCTGATGACCAGGCTTTGTCTTTCTTGACCTGTGCTGCATTTGAAATTGTCAATCACCCTTTTTTCCTTGGTATTCTCTTCTTTTCAGGTTTTTGTGACATTACTTTCTCCTTGTTTGCCTCCTACCTATCTGACCACTCTTTCCCAGTCTCTTTTCCTGGATTCATGTCTTGTATACTAACTATTAGTTTAATAGGTTCTGTTCTGGACCCACTAAGCTCCTACGTACTGTTTTGCCTGACTCATAACCTCCCATAGATTCAGTTATCATCTCTACTGATGATTACTAGGTTTACTTCTCTTCTGTAACCTACAGTCTTATATCTCTAACTACCTATTGGACATCTCAAAGTGGATCTTCTATAAATATTTTAAATTCAGCACATCCAAAACTGAAATCATTGTCTTTTACCCCAAGCCGTCCCCCCTTCCTAATTTTCTTATTACTATAAGAGTCACCAGCACCTAGTCATTAAGACTTGAATTAGATTGTCATCCTTAATTCCTCTTTGTCTCTCACTATTCAAATCCAGTCAGTTTCCAAGTCCTAGCATCTCTCATATACTCTTTTCTGCTCTCCTCTCATATTCCCAGGACCCTGTTTCAGGTCCTTGTCTCCTCATGCCTGGACTGTTGCAACAACTGACTGTTTGGTTTCCCTGTCTTAAATTTCAATGCTAGCCCGTCATCTCAGCTGTCATAGTGACCTTTCTAAAACCCAGGTCTGTCCACATCACCACCATAAATTCCAGTGGCTCCCTCTGACCTCCAGGATCTGTATGTTTAGCATTCAAAGCCCTTTATAACTTGGCCCTCCCCTACCTTTACAATCTTCTTACACCTTACTCCCCAACATGAGCTCCTCAATCCAGTGACACTGACCTTCTGGCTGTTTTTCCCATAAGACAGTCCCATCACCCAATTCTTTTACAATTCTCCTTAAACTAATGCCTTCTCTCTGTTGATTATTTTCAATTTATAGCTTGCATACATACCCACACACATATATACACACACACACAGAGTTGTCTCCCGCTCACTATACAGGGTAACTCCTTAAGAAGAGGGACTGGATTTTGGTTTGATTTTGGTTTTTTGTGGTTTTTGGCAGTGGAGGGGTTGACAGTTTTTGTTGTTAGTGTAATTTGGTTTCTGTGTGTGTGTGTGTGTGCGCGTGCACGCTAGGTAGGTGTAGGTATGTGCATGCATCAAGGTAGATGAAACAGTTGCAACTGTACACCAGGAGTTTAAGAGAGAAAAATTCAGTTATGGAAAATCATCTTCATAATGAAACCACAAGAATGACAAAATCCCTAAAGAACTTAAAGGAAGAAAAGGGTTAAGGACAGAGTCTTAAAGGGTTATCCAGATCTTCAGTTTGTTTAGCATTCTCTTTTTTCATAGGTATAGTACAAGATAAATTTACACTTTCCCTCTTCCAAATGTCTCAAGAATACCCTGCCACATTCTGAGATGATATAATCTTAATAATTCTGAGATGATATACTCTTATCTAACAATAGATTCTATAAGTTCATAACATTCATGTATTACTATTATTAAAATATATCAGCAGGCTTATGTTGTCAATAGATACTATTTAACATTTATGAAACATCCGTTTCTAGGGAACGTAGCTGTATTTCTATTTTTTTTAAAATAAAGCTATGACAGGAATAGGAAATTTCATCACTCTTAAACCATCACTAATATTGCTAGGAGCAGAGGCAAAGATTCATTTCCCAAGAAGCTCTAAATAAAGACCACAGTGTGATGCTTTGGCAGTGGATGCCAATTCCATGGAAGGCAGCAGTGGCAGCTGTATTGTTAATACATGGCACCATCCTATATGAAATTAAATGGGAAAGGGATCCTGTTTGACAGATACTGTCATCAGTGAAAACATTATTAAAATAATGTAAAAGTTCACCTCTAATTTTTTATCTTAAATACAAACTGTATTGCTTACATAGCATTCCCCACTTGATGTCCACAGCAGTGAATGTTGCAGCTCAAGATTTTTTACTTAACAAAGCCTGAACCATGGCTTCTGCCTCGTTGGGGATGGTGCAGCTAGCTCTGTTTATGGCTTTCTCTGCATATTACAGGTTGGGGTCTATGAACAGAATCTCCATTTGTGAGGACCTCATTGTGGCTAACACTCCATGGTCTTTTCATTTTGATTGATAGTTCTGGTTCTGCACCATCTGGCTTCTGATCGGCTGCATTAATCATATCCTGAACTAAGAAAGTGTAGGCTTGACTGTTTAATATGTATCCATACATAATGTAACATTAGTTATTCATTCAGCTTGCAAAACAGAGTTGTAATGTATGCATATTCTTTATATAGAAGTACATAAATATTAATATGCAACCTATTAATGCTGTTTTTACATGAACTATCCTCTTGCCTGTATGTTTTGTTTATAAATTCTAAAGAATTGGGAGGAGGAAGAATATATGCACATCTGTATACTTTTATTTATTCTCTATATGTATTTTCAATGATAGATGTATGTAATAATTATCTTGCCTATTTGTCTGACATTTCTATAATGAGCTCTCAGCTGTATAGCTGTAAAATATGCTAACTTTTTTTAAATGAGTTGCTGAGAGCAGAAGTAGGTCATCAGTTTGCATTGCAATCAGAGGTGTAGATGCTACACTATTTCTTCTTACTGTCACTGACTGGCCCTCTGTTTAGCATATACCATCCTATGCATAGTTTTTAATAATCAACAGAAAAAGAGAGAGGACTAGAAAAGAAAGCTCTCAATACACAAAACAGAAAAGCCAAAACAAAGTTTGCTCCCAATTTAGGTCTAAGAGCCTTGACAGTAGCTTAAATGTAAATATTAGAAATTTGCTGTAACCCTTTACAACTTGGAGACATTTGGTATGTGTTAGTCATAATCAATTCAGTACTGAGAGATGACTGGAAAGGGGAATTAACATTCTCCTTGGAAGTTACCTGGTATAAAATTACAAGAACATATTTCTTGAGCTAGTAAATTAAAACTGCAGCTTCATAAAACAAATTTTATGTTTTATTAATTATATATTCCTATAACTACATTGTATTATGGTTAAATCTTCTTGTACGTGCCCTAAATTAAAATATGTATTTTAATAAATTTTATATTATTTTTTAAAATGAGTGGAAATGAATGTTGTAAGATCCAGAATGCAAAATGCAAAGTGCATTTTAAGAATGTTCAATCATATAATAATGCTTGAGAAACAATAGAAAAGAAGGCAAATGTTTAAAGTTTTTTGTAAGACAAACTACAGCTTGTGTTTGAAGTCTTAATTATATAATCAGAGTGAACAAGAGTAATAGGAGCTCTACAGAATTTATTCTGTAGTCACAAACAGAAGTCTGTGAGAACAAAAGTACATTTATTGGGTATTAAGATAACCATATTAAAATATAAAAAGGCCATATGTCATTAGAAGGAAAGTTAATATTTCACCCCTCAATTTCTTATATATAATATATAAACCTTTTTCAGATGTTTGTCACCTAAATCTAGACCTTTTTACATAATTCTTTTGGGTAGTAAAAGGAATTCAATGCTTAGAATAAGCCTAGCATAAGTAGGAATACCTGGCCTAGTCTTTGTCATCCTCCTGGCTCACTGAAGACTTTGATACTTGGGTTTCCATCTTGTAGGAGCCCTCTTTACTAATAAAAAATTAACAACCACTGTCTCATTCCTGTCCATTTCTTGTCCACTCCTGGCCATCAGTCTTCTGCAGAGTGTTATCTCATCTGTAAAAAGAAGTTAAACAAAAGAAATCTAAGATCCCAGCACCTTCTAACTCCCAACACCTTCTAACTCCTGTTAACTTAACTATGCAAATATTGGAGGCTTTACTAGAGATCTTTTAATACTTAATTGAATAAAATTAGAAAATATTTTGTTATCTTTACCTTTACTGTACCAGATGTATACTTGGTAATAAATGTTGCCAGTCTACTTAATAGTAAAAATTGTTCAAGTCAGAGAAATCATGAATAGGAGATCACTTTATGCCTGTTACTCTATTTGCAAGCTCCTGCTAAAGGAATATTTGCCAAAGGAATGAGAGAACTTTTTCCTAAAATCAGAAGCTGCTTTCCCACAGAATAAAAACAATTAAGGCCAGTAGTGTTGTAACTGTTACTGTTGATTCATTTCAGTTGTTGGAAACTCTTTGTGAATCTAATGGGTGTTTCTTGGCAGGGATACTAGAGTGGTTTTCCATTTCCTTCTCCAATTCGTTTTACAGATGAGGAGACTGAGGCAAATAGGCTTAAGTGACTTGCACAGGATCACACAACTGTTAAGTTTCTGAGGTTTTCTGGACTCCAGGCCCAGCACTCTATTCATTGTGCCATCTGTCTACACCTAAGAACTGAATAGAAGCTACCCAAAAAATTAAATTAAAAAACTCATTTTCTTTTTTTTTCTCAAAGCAATATAAATGTTAAACTGGACTGCTTTTAAACCTAATAATATCCAACAAATACTTAAAATATGCTTATTTCAAAATGAGAGAGAAATTAGAAATAATATTAGGGGAAAAATGAGAAATGAGGAGAGGGGACAAAGAAAGATAAATATAATGGAGGAAAGGATGAAATTCAGAGTATAAACAAGTAAAAAAGCCTTTATAGATTCTAAGGTGCATATTTATATAACACATAAGACTTAATGAGGAATTGATGAATTATATCATCTGAAAGTTGTGGCTCTCACTGACATTTTAAAGTAGAAATGGGAAGAAAAGTGGCAGCTTTAAAGGTAATACTTTATATAGTTTTAGAATATACAATTTATAAACACTTAAGTAAATAATAATGCAAAATACAGTTCCTGTATGCCTAGCAATTTTTATCATGACTTCTTGTTGATTCTAAATGTTGTTTAAGTGTGTTCCAAAGCAGATTGACTAAAGCTTTTCCAATGGACTAGACCATCACACGGTATTAAGGAAGATTTGGAGTAATGTATTCGCCAGTTCACAAACAAGAACATCAGCAGAACCTCATCATCCATAGTAGGGGTTCTTAACCTTATTTTATCTCATGTTGCTTTTAAACAGTCTGGTAAAGCCTATGGATCCTTTCTCAAAGGAACATTTGTAAATGCATAAAAGAAACACATTATTACAGTGGAAACCGATTATACTGAAATTTAGTTACCTAAAACAATTTTTTTAAAGACTTCATAGACTGCTACATATCTATCCATGGATTTAGGGCGGTGGAAGGAGGATTGAGATATCTGTGGACTCCAGAGAGATTCAGCTGTATCACATTTGGGAAACTGCATAGTATTTTCACCAACTCCCAGCTCCTATCTATCCCATCTTTTTAATACCATATAACTATGAATCTTGCAACACCATTATTCCCCCTGCACTTGCCCCCAGAAAAAAAGAATCAAATTTACAGGTGACCCAAGGTCAATGGAAAGATAATTGCTGAATTATAAGTAGGTTTGTATCATATTATAAATGACCACTTGAATGTAAATAGTAGCTTTAAAGATGACATCCAGGACATATATAACAACACAAGGGATAAGCTGCACATGTACTGAGAGCAAATATAACAGCCCAAGTATTGTGCTGATATATGAAATATTAAAAGAACTAAAGAAGAACCTTTGTTATATTAGATACATCTGTTATGGAAAATTCATGGAAGGACACAAACATGCCTAACACAGGACAAAAAAGGATTGTTATGATTTGTAATCTGCACAATCATCCAAAAGCTCGGATCTTTCAACTATTTAAGCCTAGAGGAAATGAGACTCCTTGCTACCTGTTTGCATCCTGTCCAGGGAGACCCCAGTGTGAGTGTGGTGTAGTGGGAAGAACATTCTCTGTATTTAAATCAGAGATTTGGATTTGGATTTGCATTTGAACCACAGAATCACCCAATGTCACAGATGCAGAGTTGGACAGGTACCTTAGTACCCATGGAGCCCAACTCTCTCATTCTAAAGGTGAGAAAAACTGAGACCCAGACAAATGAAGTGATTCTCGTGGTCACTTGTAATTGTACTAAGTAACAAGGTGGGGTTTGAACCCAGGTTTGCCAGTTTCAAATCTAGTGCTCTCTCCACTTGGCCACACTGCCTTAGAATATTTGCATCACTGCTTCCAACCTATATGTCCTTGAGCAGAGACTTTACCTCCCCTGGCCTTAGGAGAAATCATGTCTAAGATGGTTTCTAGATATTCTAAGGAACTTTTGAACTCCTTCTACTGTACTGCTACCTCCTGCCTCACCACCCACACTTCTCCAATCATAAGTGTTCTCTTCTTTGTCCAATTATCTTCTTTACTTATCTGCATATATGTTGCAGTAGAATGCAAGAGCTTTGGGAGTCTTTGAGGTGTTTGCTTCTTTACTCCAGTGCCTAGCGCAGTGTCTTCCATATAATAGGAGCCTAAAAACCTGTTAGCCTGAATTGAGTTGAAATGAGTCATCTGCAATAATTCTAAATCATCTATCCCTGATTTGGTTCAAAGTATTATGAATTCCCAGAACACTAGAAAAATGTCTGTCAAGATAAGCACAGAAACATTTCAAATACCAGTCTAAAAATTATTTTTGAATTATTGGCATTTTGTTCATCTACATTACTCTGTTACTTCTTTATACTTGATAATTGAGTTTTCTCAAGATTAAATTTGATTCACATGTCAGCCCACATTAAGCACAGCTACACAATTTTTTTTTCTATGTGAATAATGCTTCCTATAATATGCATTAATTTACATCTTAGGTGAAATCGTGTTTGCTGTTTGCATAGGTACAGTAGATATTTCTTACTGTAAGACTGGTGTTCTTTCTGTTCTCATCATAAAGGTGTTTCATTGTAATTAAGCTACCAGATTGTGGTGTTCATGGTAATAGGGACTGTATCATTTACCTATGCATTTGCACAAGTGACAGAGAAATGTTCATTGATTTTAATTTCTTTAATTATATGTTTTTAAGCCCCCTTCATTTTAATTGATATAATAGTACCTGAATATACCATACAGTCCAAGCTGTTATAGTTTTTGGTTAAGTGTAACATAGCTTAAGTTTTGAAAAATAGAATACCAGGCTTACAAGGCTTAATGATGTCTGAATCTTGATTAGAGTTTCCATTCTTTTAAAAACATGCACACAAACCACAAAAAATTGCCATATATTTCAAAGCCTACTTAATCTGTTATTGAAATAAAAGCATATGTATGTCTCTTAATCCATGTCAGAAATGTATATCCTGTAAAATGTACACATGTAGTCAAAGAAATAAACTAGGATGCATCCAATATAGAATAGGCAGAGAACTTCATTCTTGGCTGTTCAGAATTCATTTCATAGTTAAAGCAGTGCACTATTCAAATCTGTGTTTAAAATATTGTTCTTGCCAGGAAAGCTATTTATCTTCGGTAACATTGATGGGCCAACCTCTTACTGCTTATGAGTTATTTCTGTTGAGAACAGTCTGGGCCAATACTTCATTGCTTGAGGCAGAACTTACCTAACAAGAAAGGGGCCTGCTATTCTTTGTTTGTCTTTCTTTTCTCTAAATAGTTTTCCAAAGGTAGTTGTAAGCATGAAAAATTCCTGAAGCACGATAACTAGAATGCACCTTATACTAAACATATGAGGCTTCTATCTTAAGCAAGTCATTATTTTTGTGAACTTAGATATTCTAAGAAAACATTTATTTAAAAATGTGAATTGATTTCTTTTGAAAAGTAGTAATCCCTTTGGAATTTTTCATTAAGAACCCCTCCAGTCATTTTGTAAAAATTCATCCCTCTTACTACTGTACTTTGACCTTTTATTTTTAGAAGAAAGAATATAAATTTCAGAATACTACAAAGAAGGAAAAAAACTCAGGGATAGCAGTGTTGTAATCATCAGAATCTAATAATTGTGGAAGATAGTCGTCTTGTTTTTCTAAGCCACTGGAAAAATTATGAGCTCTAACATCCTTTCTTTCTCAGTATCTGTGCTCCTCCTGTCTGTTTTAGCACATATGGATGTAGATCTACTCTTTAAGACAGTTTCCAATCTTTATGGAAGAATACCCTCTCTACAACTTCCTCCAAAAAAAAAAAAAAGAAAGAAAGAAATCATGACTTCCATATTTTTCATAAAACAATAAATACAAATAGTTTTGTTAGCTGATAGTTTATTCCAACAAAATGAAGAATTTATTAACATCACAATGCATTTTAAATGTATAGTTAACATAGAAATAACTAATTACCATACTGCATTCCTTGTCATAGAGTCAGAGATTAAGAGATGGAAGAGAAGTCTTGTGATCTCACTCAACTTTATTTTATAGTTGAGTAAAGTGAAGAACAGAAAAGTTAAGCGATTTGCACAGATTGTAAATGAATTAGCTAGAATTTGAACTCAGCTCCTCTGACTCTAAGCTCTTCTGTGAAATCTTGAACAAGTCCCTTAAGCTCTCATTCCCATAGGCCACTCACATTGTTTGAAAAAGTTTTCTTGAGTCTTAAGATAAAAATGGTATCCACCTCCAAAGAGAAAATTGATAAAGTCAGGATACAGGTTGAAATATAATTTTTTTCCACTTTATTTGTGTTGCCTTTTTTTATGTGAAAATAATTTGCATGGTTTTTCACTTATATAATTGACATCACACGGCTTACCTTCTTAAAGGGTTGGGGAGTGATCAGAGAGAGGAGAGAATTTGAAATTCAAGATATTTCAAAATAAATGTTAAAAATAAGTAAATAATATTTTTTAAAAAGAATAATTTTTTTTGAGAGTACCCTATACCCAGGAGTGTTGCAGGAGCCAGTCAAAACTGGCTCCAGAGAGCCTCTTGTTCAATTTTCAGAATGGGCATTTACTTCTTGGAAATCTACAAGTCAAAACTCAGTTTTTTGTTTTGATTGTCTGGACTCTAAAAAGTAACAGAGAAAATGTTAATAATGCAGATAAACTTAAAAGTATGTTCTGCATACTTTTTTTTTTTTGGAAAGCTGGTTGTTAAATATTTACCAGTTCATCTCTGCCTGCACTAAGGATATCACGGATTTAGTCCTTCCTTATTCCTTATCCTCTGACTCCAAATTGAGTAGTCTTTCTACTGTATCATGCTACAAAGGTTTGGAGAGTAAAAGACAGCGGTGGATAGATTGTAGTCTCCAAATATCATAGGCAAGATAGACTGGGTACTTTGGACCAAGTGTCAGGGATGACCAACGTGAGAATAGTGCGTTTAAATTAAGTTCCTTACCCAGCTGGATTTAGGCTCAGCCTCACAGGAAAATGTTAGCACAGGAAGGACTGGGAGTCCTAGTAGTCTCTGAGGTGTTCCAGACATTTTCTCTGACTGTCTTCCATGCCTGGAATGTTCTCTCTTCTCATTTCCACCTACTGGCTTCCCTCAAGTCCTAACTAAAATCCCATCTCCTAAAGGAAGCCTTTTCCTCTTAATTCTAGAGTCTTCCTTCTAGGAATTATTTCCTTTTTATCCTATATAAAGCTTGTTTGTATAGAGTTGTTTGCTTGTTGGCTCCCTTGTTAGATTGGGAGCTCCATGAGTTAGGCACTGTCTTTTGCCTATTTTTGTATCCCTAACACTTAGGGCAGTGTGCCTGGCACAGAGTAGGGACTTCAGAAATGTTTAATAACTGACAGACAGCAGGACTGTAGTGCATAACTACTAGGTAGCATCCATTCTCCATATATATAAAGGCTAGCATAGACTAGGCTCCAGCCCTACCCTATCTCCATAAAATATATATTGTCTCCTTCCAGAGAAGAGTACCTAACCCTCCTCTGAGGTAAGGAACAGAAACTGGAGGAGATGGTTGTCTATAAGTGTGGAGAAGATGACTGCCCTTTTGTCAATAAGTTGAAGTAAATTCTCTTATAGAAAGTTTTCCTTTTTGTTGCCTTTGATTTGACCTTTATTTTTATTGAAAAAGTAAATATATTTATGTGCTATTTTCAGTCATTTTAGCTATTGTTTTGTGTGTCTTTCCCTCCTGTGATACTACAATTCACCTACCTTTATTTTTGAAACCTTAATATTCTATTTGGCTTTTCCCTTTCCCTCAGTGTTTCTCTTTCATTTACTTTTGCAGTGTCTTTGGCATCCATTTCTATTTCTACTCCCCTTAGTATATGCCCTCTATTATCTGCCTGAACCATTGCAGTAACCTCCCATTAAGTCTTCCTTTTTATCCATTTCCTCCTTCATGTACCTTTCAAACATGTTCTCTTCTTTTTCATAAATTTGATTGTCACCCCTCTACTGAAAAATCCTTTGGGATCTTCTTGCCTAGCATTCAGGACTCTCAAGTGTTTGGTGATACCCCACCTTTAAAACCTTGTTTCATACTACTCACCCAGCCAAACTGGACTAATAACCTCCAGCTTTACAAACCTTACGTTTCCTTGCCTCTGCACCTTTATTCATCATATTCCTGATGCCTAAAATGACTTCCCTTTCCCACTTTTTCCTATCTATTGAGTTCCTTTTTGTCCCCTAAAGTCCAATTCATATGTCATCTCAGGAAATCATTTCAGATCTACCTTCTCCCCTTCACAATTTAGTAATGGCTTTTCTCCTCTCAGACCTCAGCTTACACTTTGTATTTACCTCTCTCAAACATTTGTACATTTTCTTTCTAATGGCTATTGGTTTACAGTACAATACAGTAGGTAAGTAGGTGCTTAATCAAGGGTTGTGGAATTGAATGAATGTGTGTGTTTAATCACTATCTAATTGTTTCAGCACATTCTTTGCCCTCATCATGCAACCAGAGTTTTTCTTTTAGTTTTTGAAAACCTAGACATCACAGAACATTACTTTATTCCTTATATTTGTACAGTGAAAGCTTCCTAAAACATCTTTCTATGTTCTTTGATGTGTATGTCATCATTCTCTTTATTAATATTAATATGCCAGACACTTGAAAATATCATGAAATATTCAGTGTTTGAGAGAAGACCATGTGTAGTAGTGCAAATGTTATGTTCCTACATGTATCTTTTTTTTCCCAGCCCAATTGATGTCTGACATTGTGAACCAGAAAATTAAAGAGATGAAAACCTTGGAGTGGAAATCACAAACATGGCATAAGAGAGTGCAAAGAACCATGGAAATAGCACTGGTCTTGGAGTCAGAAAGACCTGTATTTGCGTCTTTCCATCTGTAAGGTCTTGAGCAAGCCTTAGGCTCATACTTTCTTTGACTTCGTTTCCTCAATGCTTAAATGTACATAATAATATGTATTTTACCTATTTTTCTCCGTGTAGAATCATTGTGCTAGTTATTGTTCAGTTGTTTTCAGTCATGTCTAACTCTTCATGACCCTGTTTTTGGGTTTCCTTGGCAAAGATACTAGAATGGTTTGCTATTTCCTTCTCTAACTTATTTTATAGATGAGGAAATTGAGGCAAGTAGGGTTAAGTGACTTGCCCAGGGTCACACAGCTAGTAAATGTCTGAGGTCAGATTCATATTCAAGAAGATGAGTCTTCCCAACTCCAGGCCTGGCACTCAATTCCTTGGGCCACCTAGCTGCCTACATAAAATCACAGAGTTTCCTATTTGTCTAATCAGTTTTCATCTAAATTCCTTCATGAACATCCCAAATAAGTGATCTTCTAATCTTTGCTTGGAGCCTTTCAGCAGTAAAGAGCTCACTATCTGCTGAGGCAGTCCATTTCACTTTTGGACATCCTTAATTGTTAGAAAGTTATTCCTTGAGTAGAACCAAAGTCTACTGAGCCATAATTCCACCCTTAGTTTTCTTTAGGACCAGTAAAAGAAATTTATTATCTCTTCTAACATGACAGTACTCCATGTTTCTGAGTCTTCTTCAAGTTAGGGATCTCCAGTTCCTTCATCCAGTTTTCATAGCATGTCTCAATTTTGAGGGCTCTTACTGTACTTGTCAACCTTCTCTCAAAATACAGTCTAGCTTTTCAACATTGTTTCTACAGTTTTGTGCCTAGTACTTAACACAGTCTTTCAGATTCTAACTCCTATAATAGTCTACTAAAGGATAAGTAATTGATTAGGCTTAATATGATAAACCCTCCTAGGGTGCTTAAATTTTAAAAAGAAGAAAGACATTTGAACTAAAGGAATGAATTTATATTGTTTCATTTTGAAAGTTAATGAGCCGGTGGCGGGCAGAGTATTTGAAGCCCAAATCACACTAGTTATGTAGCTACTTACTCCTAAGGTCTGGATGAGTTCAAAGCTGTGATAAATGCATTCATATTGGAGGAGAAAGAACATTGGCACTGAATAGAGGAAATGTGGTTTATTGTCTCATCTGAATTATTCAATAACAAACTAATCAGCTAAAGCTAAATTATAAAAATTGTACATGTTGTTTTCATAAAATAACTACTGGCAACCCAGTTAAATCATAGCTGTCAGGTTATTTTGTTGCTTTTTTAACGATTCTATTTTTTGTGTGTATGTATATGTGCATTTTCATGTGTGTGTCTATACATACTTTTATAAATCCATCATCCATGAAATTATCTAAGATCTCAATTCTAGTTATATACATGTATACCTATCTAAAATACATAAATCTTTCATGCTGTATGTGTCAGCCATACACAAATTGGTTTTTTTTTCAAATTTGATAAATTTTTCCTTTTTCCCTTTTAAGGAAAGAGTATAGGGTATTTGAAGTTATAAGTTAAAAGTATCCACAAAAAAAGATGTCCTTACTTTTCAACAGAAGACATGGTCTTTGTGGTATTTATTCTTTTTGTTGCTCTGTTCATGTATAGTGCTTCTTTTGCCTTCCAAGCTCTACTTCAATTGCTTTTAAAAATCTTGTGTATTATTTCATTTCCCTCCATGGATTTGAGGACTTTAGATTTCTCCTGCACTCTCCTTTCTACCCCCATAGATTTTTAGTGCTAATAAGGAAATATAAAATGACTTGCTGATCCAGATCAGTGGTCCATCTAGTTCAGTTTTCTGTCTCTGACAGCAGTACCAAGAATCATTTTGTGGGAAGCCTTGGTCTCCTAATTTCTTTGAAACTGACATAATAGAAGGCCAGTCTCCTCCAAGATCATAAATCTCCTTTAAAAAATTCTTAGCTCTATCATCCATGAAATTATCTGATACCTCCTTAAACCTATATATTTTTTCAGGTTTTTTATCCACGAGAGTCATGAAACCTGTAAGTATATTTCCTGTTTTGAAAAGGTATACTTTTATTTTTAAAAACGTGCTCTAAGGCAAGAATTTCCAACATTGAGTACACATATCCCCAGAGGGTACAAAAAACTTGTCAATCAAATAAGGAATATGTTCAATAAATAACTGTATTATCACAATGAAATATTCCAGAACTTGTAGTGTTAGTGAAAGGGAAAGGGTACTGAAACCAAAAAATATTGGAAACCTCTTTTCCTAAAACTACTTCCTTCACATTTCACATTTTAATATTCTTGGACTTGATGAACAAATCCATGGATTCCCTAATCATACCTTGGTGATTTCAGAAATCATGCTTTCCTCTTTTCAGAATTGAGTCCCAAGTTGTAAGACATAGTCTCACTTTAGGCTGCCTGTGGATAGTGGAAAGGAACACTAGATCTGAAATCAGGTCTGGAGTCCATTCTCGTCCCATCTCTAGCAGGATGGTAGCTACCATACCTGTTTCACAGAACTGTTATAAGGACCAACTAAGATTACATCACTGTTGCATTTGTGAACTCCAAAGAGCTGTACAGTTGTTTGTTGTTGTTGTTGCGGCTGTTATTTGAGGTTTTCTTTTCTTAATCTTTCCTGGCTTTATTCAGAACTGCCACTGGAGATTGTTGTGCTCTAAATTCAGGTACTTGGGACAAGGCACTGAGTGACTCCACTCTAGTTTTGAGATAGGCTCCATTCAAATTTTTTTGAAGTTCTTTTGTCACAGTAGTGACTCACATTTATTTAGTCCTTTAAATCTTTGAATTTTTTTTTTTTGCCTTGTCTAACAAGATCTGCCATTTTTCCCCATTAGGTTGTCCCTTGTTCATCCTTTTCAGCAGCAGATTCTCATTTTCACCAAAGTCTTGGGTCAAATCTTAGATGTTACATATAGGTGGAGGGGTTTCAATACTTATTCAGATAAATACCTTATTTGAAATGCTAAGAACTCATGTGATGCCTGCAGATAGAGTATAATTTCAGTACTTCCTGGTTTGCTCTTGTGAGAAAAATCAGTTTGCTGTATGTCTGTGACAAGTTTACCATATACAGTAAGTTATTAGTATTTTGGACAACCCTATTCTAATTTGTTAATTTGTTGATAATTGTTCATATTTTTTCTTACGATGAAATTTTTTAAAAACCTCATACTTACTAATATTTTTTAAAATTTATTGATGTATATAATTTTAGGGACAAAAACATGAATTTTTTTCTTTCTGTAAATTAGATCAAACTGTTTCCTGAGCTAAAATGGCTCTCACCTGAAAGATTATATTTCTAAGAGATTTCATTTTAAGAATATGATATGTACTCCTGAACTGTAGGCAGTAGATATGAATAATGAAAGCATAGAGTGTGAAATCATGAATCCCAATTATGCAGTTTGGGGATTTATATAGACAGTGACAGCAAACTGTAACTAAAAACGTAAAATAAAATGTCATGTGAAATTAGACTCCACCACTGTGGCAAAAATTGTTTTTATCATAATGCATTTTCTCTGTACTATTTGCTTCCTCCGTTCTTTTGAAACACACTAGATAGACTTTGCTAAAACACTTGAACATGTTGTTTCCACAGCTACTAATTGTTACAAAGTATATGGTTGACAAGAACCTTTCCATTTTTGTTGAATATATTTAAATAGTACTTTTCTCACAATCCCAAGTAAGGAAGACAAACCGGATCACCCTGTCCAGCTCCTGCAGCTAGGAGGGTAATTGTTGTTTGTGTAAGCTAAGTCAGTAAGTAATTTTAAATTGTGACAGATTTTTTTTAAAAAATTCTCTAATCTTTGATTTGAAGCCATTTATAACCTGACAAATATTTCTGTTGGCCCCAACTCTCCACTGATCTTACAGATCTCTTTTTTCTCTCTTATACATTACTAGTTGGTGATTTTGGTCAATTACAATGGCTGACAAGCAGGAGAGAAAGGTCTGGTTAAGTGTTATGAAATCTAATAGCCCATGTTACTGGTTAAATGTTATGAAATCTAATAGTCCATGTTACTCATTTGTTCCAAATATGGGCCATACATCCTCCCCCAATATGATTTTCGTCAAACATTGGGCCTATCTATAATTGATATTATTTTTCATTCGATGCTTATGTTATTTTTCTCCAAAGAGATTGTCTTTCTGAGGAGTGGCCTGCATTTAGGACAGTCTATATTTAAACATAAGCAATATATTGTATATAATCTAATTTACTACTTCATCATTTACTTTCTTGTTTACTTCTCTACTGGTTTTGTCCTGTTTCCACCCAGTAGATCGCCTTAGGGCAGGGACTGTACTTTTTACCTTCATATATATCCCTCCAAACACTTAGCACTATGTATAGCACATTTAAATATTTAATGTTCAGTTAAGTTGAAATTTACATACCTGTTTACTTGAAAACTTTCTAGATACTTGAATTTCATCTCTAAGTAATGCATAGTAGAGACCACTGAGATAATAGCTTCTTCCCAGAAGACACAACTCTGATTCATGATCTACCATGAATACTAACACTGCTGCTTTTACTTTAAAACATTGTATGACTTGGTCATTTATTTATTTTATGTTATTTTTGAGATTTTGATCTCTCTAGCATCATTGTCCAGGACTTAAAACCTGCAAAGGCAAGAAGACATCATAACGGTAATGGTTATGTTTGTGTTCCCAGTGCTTAGCACAGTGCCTGGCACATAGTAAGCACTTAATAAATATTGTTGACTGACCAATAACATTTATGTAGTACTTGAAGGTTTTTTTAATGCTTCACATATCCAGATATAGAATCCATCTACATTCAGCAAGAAAAAAAAGATTTTTTTTTTTTTTTTACTAAAATCACTGTAGGCAGTTGGAATGGTAATGGTGATTATACATTTATTGACTGTTAAAATAAAAGAAGCTCTGTGATCCCCATGAACATACTTTATGGATAACAAAGTTGAAGTGCCACATAATATAACTCAAAAGCTTTACTTAGCTGAGAACCAGTGTGGAAAATAAAAATCCTGCCAGACACTATGTCTGCTTTGTTTGGAAAAGAGGCATAAATATTCAATTTGCAATGTAACACAGAAGAATGTATGATATATGCAGCATGTTTCCAAAAAACATTCATTATATTACTCTGAAAAAGTGGAAAGCATAATTAATTTGCTGATTCTGCCTAATCTTTAATCTCAAAAACTAAATAGAATTCTGCAAGTTCATATTTCATTCAGTCATATCTCATTTGCTGCAAGTTAAACCCACAACTGTACCAAAAGAGAAAAATACGACATAACACACTGTATTAGAAAGGTTAACAAAATGGGAAGAATATTGCATTTCTTGGAATTTGGCTTTCTCTCAAATTTTCTTAGCATCTCTGTTGGCCTTCATTTTTTAAATATATATTTTCAAATTGTTTAAAATGTATAAAATATATCCTATATTTTTCTGAAATAATTTATGATCAAAATAAGCACCTTTGGTACAAAATGGACCATTACAGCTATGACCATTTTATACAGTTTAAGTTATATACAGTTGTATACAGTTATGCAGTTTTGATAAATTGCTTGTTCATGATAAACATAATCTCAAAATATTTCATGTTATTTAAATAAACTTCATCTTGAGGGATTAATAGTTGATAACTCCACAAAAGTGTTGTTGTAAGATTGATATTATGCTTTTAAACTTAAAAATAATTAATATTTTGAAATTTTTTAGTTTTATCAGTTTTACTGAAATGAGTTCGTTGTTGAACTGACACTTGACCAAATAATAATCTCATATTTTAGGTATGTGTGTTCAATTCTAGAGACAATGAATTAAAATTGTCTGGAGACAATTAAAATATTGAAGAGTCAAATTATCTGACATAATACTGAATTCCTGATGTGCCATTTTATAATTGGTTAGTAGTATTTTCTTTCTACCGAACATAGTTTCTAATACCAATCTCATTCCCAAAACCACCCTACCCAACAGTATATGCTTCAAAGGACTCCCTCCTTCCTCTTGTAGAGAGCCATTCCTTATAACAAAGAAAAAAGTATAGAACAGTTCAACAAAACTAACCAGTCTTTCAAAAAATATGACATTATGTACACTTTTTCTTACCCAGAGTCCCCTACCTCTGCAAAAGACCAGAAAGAGATTCCTTCTCGCATCTCTTGTTTGGGACCAAATTTGATCCTCATGAATACCATTAGCATTCACTTTCAGTGGTGTTAATGCTCTCATTCATTTCCGCTGTTGTATTCATTGTATATTGTCCTCCTAATTCTATGTATTTCATTTTCTGTGTATATCACTCCATGTGCCTTCATATATCTTCCTGAACTTCTCATATTCATCCTTTCTTATAGTGGTATCCCATTGCATTCATTTAGTACAACTCACTTAGCTTGGAGAGAACTAACAAGACTACTTTTCCTGGCAACATGAAGAATGGGACTCATTTTTGTGACTAAGAGGAAGGGGAGATTGAAAGCAAAAGGCCAAGCTTTAAGGATGCTCATATTTTTGCAAGAAAACATAAAAGATTGGGTTTTATGTGATAAGTAAAGTCTCACCAACAAATTGAGTGTATTTTCTGAGAACTAGCCTAGCAAAATATGGAAAAGCACATCACCAGTACAGTGGTCAATTGGTAATGGATTCTCTGTCCTTTGCAGCTCATGGCACAAAGAACGGCACAAAATTGCCATTGGGCCTGAACTCCCTCCTTCCATTTCTACAGTGATAGAGGACGATAGTAGAAAAGGAAATAGAAAGAGCCCTGAATCATAGAGTTATTAGACCATTTATAAATTTTAAACTCTACATTTATGTTCTAAATATGTGCTATTTGTTCAGTGACCAACAAGTGAGCATACTATGGAAGAACTGAATTGTGTGAATTTTGGTATCCTATAAATAGAACCAGAATCAATCAATAAACGGTTACTTACTAAGGGTTTACTATGAGACAGCTTCTATGCATCAGAACATGCAAGACAGATTCATAGTAACTGGAAGGTAGTGAAAGATGTGATGGCCTTAGTAGTTTGGAGTATTAGGAATATCCTCTTGGAGGAGAAAGCACTTAAACAAGTTTTGCAGGAAACCAGGGATTCTAAGAGTCCCATATTGAAAGGGAGGCCATTCTAGGCCTCCAAAAAGGGAACAGCCAGTGTAATGACACAGAGACAGGGGACAGAGGATTATGTATGTGGAATGACAAGGAGATCATAGAGTCTGGGAGGGGAAAGGGAGGCAGCAGGTTAAATGTAAGAAGCCTGAAAACTAGGAAAGGGCCAGATTGTGAAGGTCTTTAAATGACAAAGAACTTAATGTTTGATCCTGGCAGGAATAAGATATCCCTGAAATTTATTGAATGGGTGTTGAAAAGCAATGGAGATGATAACAGGGCTGACTCAATTGAGATTAGCTAGCATAAATGTGTAAAGGATCCATTCATCATGACTTTGTGATTTTTCACCAGTTTTGTTCAAGAACATGTGAGTAGCAGCAAATGATGAGAGCAGTTCAGAGCAGAGATTTTGCAAAACTTGCTGAGTCAGAGGACAAAGAAACTAGGGATTCAAGAGTAAGCTGATGTGACACAGTCGACAGGTACACTAAGGAGTCAGGATCAGGAAGGGGAGAGAGACTAGCCAGAGCAGGTGTGATGGCTGAGAATGAAACTGAGGGATGAAAAGATTGGTGGTCATGGTGAGACACAGAAGTGTAAAGAGAAAAGATTCCAGTCAGATGAAAGAAAGCTGGAATTCTTGGAGAACACAAGTGGGGTGCTTGCGGGTGTAGTGTGTAGCTGAGCTGGGATGGAAGAATAGATCCTGGGAGCTGAGTTGATTGTGATTATCTGAGGGAACATCAACATATGAATGTTGATATGAAATTTCCCAGGATAAAGGAAAGAAAGAAGGATATTGTAAATGGAAGGATACTTGGAAGATTCCCCTTAGGCATATAAGGAATTGGCAAAGTTAGTTTTATTATATCCCTGATCCCAAAGACAAGAAGCATCATTTTATGAATCATTTGTTCATTTTAAGTCCTAGAAAAATACCAGTGTGAAAATAGTTTGTTTATTCACTAATAAACTAATAATTCTTTTGTAGAGAATGTCTAAAAAGAAGTCATGGATGCCTTATGAAATTTAAATAAGTTATATACTTTGTTACTTGGTGACTTCATTGCAAATGTAGGAAATGATAAGTTCATGGCATGAAGTGTATATTAAAACATGTAATCAGGAATGAGAGATGTGTAAGGCTTGTAGAGTACACATCCAGAGAAGGAACTATAGGGTCAGAACACAAAATGAAGCAGATTATTTTCTCTTTTGTTATGTTTGGTTTTGTTTAGTTTTACTCATGCTTTCTCCCATTCATTTTAATTCTTCTATGCAACATATCTAATGTGAAAATATAATAAGAATGTATATGTAGAACCCATGTAAGATTGCATGTTGTCTTGGGGACAGAGGGGTAGAAAATTTAAAACTTATGGAAGTGATTGTTGAAAATTGAAAACAAATAAATTTAGAGAAGAAAAAATATCACTGGCACTAGCTCAGCAATAAGCATTTGAGAAAACAGCTAATAATATTTTTCCACCTATATCAGGTTTTTGGGAGAAGCATCGACCCATGCACCAGAGGCATCCCTTGTTAGGTTACTAAACTGAAAACAGGTAGACTTTGAACAACAGTCAGCCCCATGTTTTCTACTGAGCAGTGGACTGGAAGATATAGAGAATACAAGATTCCTTTCGGTGGAATTATCATTTGTTTATTACGAGAGCATTTGATTCAGTAGATCAAAGCATCATCTTAAAGGTTCTCTTCCAATATGATATCTCCTATTCAGACTTCAAAATTATTCAAGATTTCTTGAAACATATAACCACAGATAACATTTTTCTCTAACCCCCTGATAATAGACTCTTCCTTAGACTCTTTGGTACAAGGCACTGGAAGAGACATTTGAAACAGATAATGCAGAATCTTCTCAAGTTGCCAAAACACTGTCTAAGATTTGATCTTTGCCAAAGACACTCAAGTAGATATCCTGAAGACAGAAAATTTAAAAACTGGGAAGAAAGTGTAAGAAAGAGGTTAAAAACAACCCACCCCATTTTAGCACTAATACCTTTAATAGGCAAGAGCACATTTTTTCAAACAGTCATTCAAAAGACCTTGGACCAAATGTGAAAAGTCTCTGAAAGCCATTTGTTGTCGTGAACTGACACCTAACAAGAGGCCAGTTCCAGTTGGCTGTGGGATTTTGTTCTGCCATCTGGATCCTGTATAAAAAGTATTGAGTTAGTTACAATTGGAAGCTTTTCCAGAAATTGAAGCATGTGGCTTTCCAGTACATCCCTGAGAAGGAACCCTCTGAGTGCTGAAGTGTGTATGAAGGAAAGGTCTCCACCTCAATCTTTGCAGGACCTCCTTCCCTTCCCCTCCCCCTTGGACCAGAAGACGGCCTTCTATCCTGTAAGGGATGCTGGACTTCTCACATTCTCATCTCTGCCCTAAAAAGGCATCCTATATCAGCTGGCAGCCATGGCTGTATCACTGGAAACAGTGGCTTGATAAGTAGCCCACCAAACAGAGTACACTGTGCCTAAAGGGAATTTCCTAAGCACCTACAACTGGGAGAAAGGCATTTATAGCAGCCAAGAACTGTGAGTTAGCCTATTGCCTTGTGTTATCTAGGCTTGAACCAACTTCTCCCTTGACATTATATGTACATGTGTACATTTTTCAGGGAAGAATGCGGGACAGACTTTTGGGGAGCATGTTTAGGACCAACTGTTCTTAATGCATCAAAGCCACTTAAGACTGACTAAGTGATTCTCAGCTCAGGTTCTTGGGAGCACAGCTATGGGAGCTAGAACAGTTGGCATTTGCATGCTAATAGACACACTAATAAGATGTAGGTAGGGTTGTGAACTGATCCAACCATTCTGGAGAACATTTTGGAACTATGCCCAAAGGGCTGTAAAACTGGGCATACTCTTTGATCCAGCAATACCACTAATAGTTTTGTACCCCAATGAGATTAAAGAGAAAGGAGAAAGACCTATATGTAGAAATATATTTGTAATAACTCCTTTTGTGGTGGCAAAGAATTGGACATTGAGGGAATGTCCATCAAAAATAAACAAGTCGTGGTATATGATTGTGATATAATACCATTATACTAAAAGAAATTATGGGGGAGGGGTGCTTTCAGAAAAAAAAACATGAAAAAATCTATACGAACTGACGCAAAGTGGAGTGAAAAGAGCTAGGAAATCATTGTGCAAAGGAGCAACTATGTTGTAATGGTGATCAACTGTGAAAGGCTTGGCTATTCTTACCAATACAATGATCTGAGACAATTCCATATGACTCATGATGATAAAATGATTGTCACCCTCCAGAAAGAGAAGTGATCAATTCTGAGTGCAAAGTGAAGTACAATTTTCTAACTTTTTTTTGCTTCTTTTTCTAATAAGACTAATATGGAAAATATGTTTTGCATTATTTCATAGGTATAATTAATTGTTATCATTTTGCTTGCCTTCTCGGTGAATGGGAGGATAGCAGGGAGAGAGAGAAAATGAGAAATCAAAATTTAAGAAGAAAAGAATGTTAAAAACCAATGATTTCATCGTGAAGGAATACTACTATGCAATATGAAATGATGAGCTCTTTGATCTTAGAAAAAATATGGGTAGATTGCCCAAAATAATGAAGTGAAATGAGCACAACTGAGAGAACATTGTATACAGTAGCACCAATATTGTCTTAAGAACAACTTTGAGTGACTCAGTCATTTTGACTTTATAAATATCCAAATCATCTATGAAGGAAGATGCTATGTGTCCAGAAAATGAACTGATAGATGTATAGAATGACTATATATATAGTCATTCTATATGCCACTCCACACACACATATATGTATAACTATATATAAAGCTTTATACATACACACATGCATACATACATATTTGTGTCTAATGGTAGCCATCTCTAGGGGGAAAAGGAGAAAGGGAAAAAGTGGGATGGGAGGGGGGAAAGTTACCTGATAGCTTTAATATATATTTAAGAGGAATAGCAAATTGTACATAATAGATTTGCAATTTCATATACAATCACCTTTTTTTTCCTTCCTATGTTATGGAAATGCTTGTTTTGTTTTTTAAGTTTAGAATAAAAATAAGATTTTAAAAAATTAATTTTACTTCAGATATTTGGTAAGCAATCATTGTGTACTGATCACAATGCTAGGTGGTGGAGATACAAAAAAAATTAGATGCAGTTTTTTTTTCCACCAAAGAGTTTAAAATCTAAGAGAAAATACTCATGGATATAACTACAATGTAAATTAGAAAAGAATTTAAAGGAAATCATGGCATCAGAAATCTTACAGCATCAATAAATGCCAGGAGAGGTTTTGAGGGGGCCCAGTACAAGGGAGGGGTTCATGGAGAAGGTGAGACTTTAATGGAAAGAGAAAGGAAGGAAGGAAGTGATAGGGAGAGAAAATATTAAGGAAGGAAGTAATTTATCACAGTGTCAAATGGATAAAGACTTAAAAGCAACTTTATTTGGGATAAGAAGTTCATTTGTGACCTTAGAAAAGTAGTGAAATTAGAGTGGTTGAAATGGAAGTTTTTTCTAGAATTTTGTCAGGAAAAGGAAAAGGAATGAAAGTAACTTGAGAAGGAATAACAGACCTAGAAAGGGCGGATTTTTGTTTGTTTTTGCATTTGGGAGAAAGATCCAGTTGAAAAAGATTGAAGATGCTTGAAAGAAGCAGAATGGTTCATTGAGCACGGTGACTGAGAAGATGGTGTGGGTTTAGAGGAAGGAGACCAAAGAAGCACCTGTTAGATGGGTTCAATTTGGCAAAAAGAGGACTTTTCTCATTCTCTGACAAAATGAGTAAAGTCACAGAGTTATGGTGGTAGAGAAAAGGAATTGTTGAGGGACCTCACTTAAGATGGTCTCAGTAAAATAAAAGTTGAAGTCATCTGCTAAGAGTGAGGAAGCAAGGGGTTTGAGAAGAAAATAGAAGCTTTGGTACAGTTACTGTGGGAAATGTAAGATATTTAATATAATAAAGATTAGTAAAATATATTTACTTTCACCACATTAGATGGTTGCCCCAAGGGGCCATATTTTGACCATTCTTGATGTCATAGGGATAGTGTGAGAAAAGTACGTAAATTCCTAGAAGTAGAAAAAATAACTGATGCTTTAGCTGCCTTTTTTTCATAGCTACCTCAGCTTCTAGCTAATTCACAGAAAAAAAAAAACTGTAGACTTGAATCAATCTAGACAGCTCCTCCTCCCCCACCCAACAAGGCCACTTTTTGAATACTGATCATACCAATTTGCCAAAAAGAATGATTATTGGATAAAACTAAGAGCGAACCATTTTTATATAGTGAACCAAGCTGTTAAGATTCTCTCTCTAAATCTATGCATCTGTGATTTTCAGACAGTGTTGATGCTTTTATTTTATAAACTAACTTTGGAAAGGAAATCAGTAATATACTCACTAATAATATGAAAAGGGATACATCTCAGAACTGCTTTAATTTCCAAGGTCTTAATAATTATATAAGTTTATATCTTTTAAGGATATTAATATAATCATGATGCTAATGCTAGCTTAATACTTTTAAGTAATTCATTTTCTTATTTATGGTCATTTAAGAAGGCTTATTAAATCTAATGACTGCTTTAAGATTAAATGAAGAGAAAGCATGTCCTAATTATAGAGATGGATAAAAACAAACTAATTAACCAAAAAAATATATGTTTTGTTCTTCATAGATGTCTGTCTAGCCATACCCAATGTGAACTTGGGTTACCTAGTTCCAGAGTTTTCTAATCATGTTTTTAGATTACATTTTTACACCATCTGTACCATTAAAATGACTGCAATTTCTGTCACAGTTGGAAGCATCAGTTAATAAATGTATTTTGGAGGGGGATGGGAAGGTAGAAGGGGGAGAGATAGGATAGTACCTGAATGAGTTAAAGAAATGAAACACAGCTGGGTTAGTTGGATACCCTGAGGTGTCTTTTCAGTGGACCTTCTAAAACCTCCCATCCCACCAAATAGACATCCTATTCTAGTCCTGAGCCATTTTCTCTCTTTAAAGGACTACCCTCTGGAAAAAATGACAACTACTTGTTTACACATAGTTGCTAAGAATGAGCATAGCTGCCTCTAAGACTAATATTGGAAACTGTCTCCTAATATCCAAAGCCATCCTGTCCCTATCTAAAGGTGTTGGATTATTTTTTAAATGGCTTCCAGTGTAAGTAAAATCCTCATATAAATCAAAGTTTCGAAATAAGTTCAGTTGAAGGAGAAAGAAGGAAATGAATGGGAAGACATTCTTTTCTAAAATTTAGTTTTAGGGAAGGAAAAAGGAGATGATCCTGAATAGTTCTACCAGTTTGCCTGGGACAAGGCACAATAGAAAATATTTATGTAAATTACTGTAATCCTTTTATACAAGGTTGACTAGAGGCCAGAGCAGGCCCACGATGTCTATCCTTGACAATGATAGACATTGTAAAGAAATCAACAGTGAAAGAGCATTGCCAGCTAAATTTCCAGATTTATTCAGTATGGTGTAGCTATCACCTCTCAGACCCGACCTTTCCCTAGGGTTTTAGGAATTTCCCTAGACTCCCAATGTGTCAAGATATACTTGACCCAAGGAGTTAATTGAAAGTTTTCAGTTTCTTGGATTTCTATAATACATTATCATGCAGAGGCTTTTATTTTTTTGACTTTCCATTCAGTGGTCAGGTCACTTAAGTGTATGTTAGAATCTGGGCAATAGATATTTTTTATCCATTTGATTTTTCTTTATGAATTATTAGGTAAATGTCTTTTAAAATTGTGAATCTTACTGAAGATACTCTGTAATGTTCTGGTAGTTGATGATGTAAGCATAATACCATCCACAAATAGTAACATTTTAGAGCACCTTACCATCGGTGGACAAACTCTCTTCCATTTGAACCCTGGGACAAATGTTGTCCTTGACATTGACAAAAATATATATCTCCCTTGTTTAGACCTTGCTCAACCCTAATAATCAAAGGGCTATTGAAAAGTTATCTATGTATTTGGAATTATTGAGTATTCTTTTATGATCTTGCAGAAGGATACTAGTGTTTGCCAGAGTTTACCCTATACTATTCCTATTTTTTTGTTCTGTCTAATGTTATTCAACATTTTAAAATATATTGCATGACTTCCCATTTGTTAAGGGTGGAACCAACTCTGAACACTTATTGTTGCCCCGCTTCTTAGTCACAGTAATAAGGCAGGTCAGTATTGTGCTTCCCAATCTTCCCTTCTAGTAGATATTTAATAGTTTAAAGGATTTACTTACTGCCCCTACTTCTAAACAACCCTATAACCCTTACCTGTACTTTGTGCTGACAGATCCCATGCAATCCTGCCCACTGTGAAAAGAGCCTAGTACCTACTTAGGTTAGACAAGTAATTTCCTTGTATAACTAATTAATTAATAATAACATAATTGATTAATCCATCTATCTGGGCTTGATTTCAATGGGAAATTGCATTATAGGTTCACATTCTTAGATTTGTTGTACTAATAATACAATGTCTAAATAGCCATTCTATTATTATTTATTACAGACACAATCATACAAATCAAAAAAATAAGCTTACAACCTATGTGACCTTGGGCAAATTGCTTAACCTTCCAAGATCTTGATTTCCTTAGTTATAAAATGAGAGGCTTTACTACATGATCTCTGAGGTCTCTTCCAGCTTGAGATTTTGGGTCTCTTTGATATCCTCTTAGGTCATAGGATCGTGTAGTTTTTGAAATGAGAAGGAAACTTCTCCAGCATCCTCATTTTACACTTGAAAACGGAAGCCAAAGGGGGAAAAAAAAATTTGCAAAACACTTTATTTACATTTTCTCACATAATCAGAGCTACAAATAAAGTTATCACCCCAAAGGATAGTGCTGATATCCCCTTGCATGTTGGTAGTATTGCAAGGCTTAGTAATTAGGATAAATATAAAAGCCTGATATGGCCCTATATGAAGAGTCAGGTAACTTACTCTTGTCTAGTAGAAAGTATGCTCATTAGTATCTGATTAGAATTTTAAAGAGCCTTTTTAAATTGATGACTTTCTATTACTTGAGTTCTTCATCATTTTGTGTCAGTGTGTCCCTTTGGCTATTTCATGAGGCCTTTGGATTCCTTCTCAGAATAATATATTTAAATATATAAAATATATAGGGTTATAAATGAAGTCATTCCTACTGAAATAGAGGATTCAAAATATTAAACACACACATTCAGACTGCTGGATAAGAATTCTTATTCTACTATGCCCAAAGGACTTTAAAACTTTGTATACCCTTTGTTCCAGCAGTACCACTGAGATCACAGAAATCAAAAAAAGAGAGATCCCAAAGAGATTTTTTTAAAAGGAGGGACCTATTTGTACAAAAATATTTTTATATCAGCTCTTTTTGTGGTGGCAAAGGATTAGAAATTGAAAGCATGTCCATCAATTGGGGAATGTTTGAGTAAGTGATATAAGAAATGACAGGCAGGATGATTTCAGAAAAGTCTGCAAAGACTTACGTGAAGTGACACAAAGTGAGTGAGCAGAATCAGGAGACTAGTTTACAATATTGTACAAGGCTCGACTGTGAATGACTTGGCTAGTTTCAGTGGTACAATCCAAAACAGTTCTGAAGGACTCATGATGAAAAGGAATATCTACCTCCAGAGAAAAAGCTTAATGGAGTCTGAATGGAGATTGCAACATACTGCTTTTCACTTTATGTTTTTCAGAGTTTGGGGTTTTGGGGTTTTTTTTGGTCTGTATTTTCTTTCACAACATGACAAATATGGAAATATATTTTATATGATTACACATGTATACCTTATATCAAATTACCATTCCATGATGGGAGGAGAGGAAGAAAGGAGGGAGAGAACTTGGAACTCAAAAATTTTTTTTAATGTTAACATTTGTTTTTACATGTAATTGAATAAAAAATAAAATATTCATTTGAAAAAATAAAGAATTCTTATTCTAGAGAAACAAATACACTACACTTCAGTTTTAAAAGAGAAACAATTGTAAAATTTCATCTTAGATTCATTGGCTAAATTAAGCATTCTGATCTAGTAAAGTAGGTTCTAAGAGGAGGTAGAATGGGGGAAAAATGGGCAACAGTATCAATATACTATCTTTACACCATAATTGTGAGTACTAGAAGCACTGGAGGGAAGAAATTAAATGTAAGGTGAATTATAAAGAAGCCAGAAATTAATTTCTTTTAGAAATGATATAGGCTAAAAAACTATACATAATTCAAAATAGCTGTTGCCATTATCTATTACTAAGGAAAATTAGGCCATCCTTTGAAATGTCCCTAAACTTTGAAGCTGGTGTCAGGTTTTCCAGTGACTTATGCCTTAGTACTCATCAGAAATAGTACTGGGCAAGAGAACATATTTGTAGATGGCCTGGTTGTGTCACATCTCTTCTTCAATTTAAGTATGACTGGAAAAGCCTCAGACTTTGTCTACATACATGATGGTAGAAAAATTAAAGAATGTAGTATAGTTATCTAATCTTGCTTAGTCTGTAAGTTTCTTTAGGACACAGGCCATGCTTTATTTTATTTTATTTTATTTTATGTTGTATCTACTCTTAAGCACAATAATTGACAATAAATGTTGAATGAATCAGTGAGGAAGTGAATGACTTGTTCCAATGATGGTGGTTTCCATTTAAACTCGTTAGTCACTCACCTTCTACACAGTAGCATGGTAGTAGAGAGTTCAAGAATTAATTAATCTATATAGGTAGTCTATAGCATACCATTTTGACTAAAATTTAGCCCAGAATTCTGTAATGGTACTGCTTAAATATCGGTGGACCCTCTTCCATGTTAATTTAGCTCAGTAGTACTAAGTGGTGTTAAACAAGGCAGTTCTGTGGTAGAGATAGAGAATATAAAACTCAAATGATTATCCAAACCATCCCATAATATTCAAACTAATAAGATATATCCTTGAATATTCAACATCAGGTTAGTATTCTGCAGTTGAAGAAACATACAGTGAAGTTAGAGAATTGAGAATAGAGCCATAAATCTAATTAAAAGTCAGTTAACTATGAGAATAGGCAAAAACTAGAAATATTTAATAGCTTTAGATGTCTTATATAATTTCATAATAAGTAATAATTTTTTAAAAGTCATTTTCATTGATGCAACAAAATTACATATTAAAAAAACATTTATGAACAGACAGACCTGGAAAAAGTAAAAAAAAAATTAGATCAAGGACAGACCTTTAGATGTCTTAATGAAGGATGCAGTAAGAAAAAACAATGTAAAGTGAAATCCTATTAAAATGTAGCTCAGACTATACTATGGTAGAATTGAGAGGATATTGGTTTCTTGCAGTACAAGTATTTTAAAAGGATAAGTAGTTAACATCTTCTAGCTTTTTTGTTTTGATTTTAGTTCAATTTTCTATTATCAGATATTTGGGATGAGCAGGGGTGAAATGCTGAATTCATTTTATTGATATTACATTGCTTCTTCACTTTTTCATGGTTTCTTCAGGATCTTGAAATATAAGGGATAAGTGGAGTTGATACAGCTTTTTTCCAACAGTGTTCCTTGTGTTTAACAACCTTGGATTTCTGCCAGGCTTAAGTCCTCTTCATGGTCACTACAGAGATAAATTTGCATTGAAAAAAGAATTATATTTAAAAATATTTCTTGATCAACTGCATCATGTCACACACAGTGCAGCAGTTGTGTGCCTTAGGAAAATCACTGTGACAGTGACGTGGAGGATAGATTAAAGTGGAGAGAGATTTGAGTCAGGGATGATCATTAGAATGGTATTTTTGCATTAGGCTAGACTAGAGGTGCTGAGGATCTTAACTAACATCTGACCGTGTGAGTGAAGGGAAAGGGAGGGATTCCCGAGATGTTGTGGAAGTAAAAATCTTTAAAACTTGACAACTGATTGGATATAGGGAATGACTAAGAGTAAAGAGTTGTGAACCACGGTATCCTCAATAGCCATGAAATTAGAAGGCAGGGCATGCTTTGGGGGAAAAGATAAGAAGTTATTTTAAATACGTTGAGTTTGAAATTTCTTTGCAAGACATTCCGGTGGTGATTTTTACAGGACATTCAACACAATAATTACTTCATGATTCAAGACTGGATTTTAGCAGAAACTAGTGTTAAAAAGACAGAGGAATCAACATAGGCATTATATTGAACCCCTGGGAACTGAAGACATCATGGAGGACTAAAAGGGGCGAGAGATGGAACAGGAGAGGGAGGAGTGAAAGAGACAATTTTAAGAGGTTGTTGTGGATGTCAGTTCAATAAAGGAGACTGGGGAGTAGAAAGAAGAAAGAGAGCAATGTCACGAAAGCCCAGAGTGGGAGAGTATCTAAGAGGAGAGCAGATATCAGCACTGTCATGTCACAGAAAGGTCAAGAAGCATGAAGACAGAAAAGCATCATTGGATCTGGCAGTCAAGAGATCACTGCGAACTCCAGAACTTCAGTGGAGGGATGAGGTTGGAATCCAGATTGCAAAAGTTTGAGAAATGAAAGGAGAGAAAGTGGAGATGACAGTGTAGACAACTTTTTTTTTAGGAACTTGTATGTCAAGGACTTGATAGATAGGCAGATGGCATGATCAAGTAACAGTTTTTTTAAGAACAAGAAATACCTGGTTATATTTGTAGGCAGCATGGGAAGAATAAATAGAGATTTAAGGTTGGGCGATAAAAAGGGGAAGTATAATTGCGGGAACAGTCTTCAGCTGAATTCTAGTATAGTATCAGTGTTTGGATATAGGAATTGCTATAGAAGTTTTCATGTACAACTCCCACATTTATAAATAAAATTAAAGAAAACTGAGTTGCAAGTATATACTGTATAACCAAAAAATTTCTAAAGTTGATATGAGACTTTGTTTTGTTTTGTGAATGAGCCAAACACCATTGACAATAAAATCATTGACCTTGGAATTGATAAAATTGAACATCCAAAAAGAATTTATATTTAAAATGCTCTCGGGTAATTGTCACAAAGTCTTATTAAATACAACAGCTCAATTTCAAGGCTGTCCTATCACGTTCTTCCCACCAGGCTCCTTTTGTATTCCATTGCTGGTTTTTTCACTTATTCTTCACAAGCCCAAAATCAAAGTAATGAAAACAGTCAAACTGCTCATAAAATGTCACATTACTGTGAGGGCTCCCAGTATTTCTGTGTATTTCCTATCCATCACCAGATCACTGATCAAATGACAGGTAACTTTACCTGACTGAAACATGCTTTAGAAATGACATATCCCATACTGTTAAGACTGCTTCAGTAGTAAAAATTTACTGATTTTTCCCTTTGATCTACATCTACAAAAGACACCAAATGTGACTCAGGGATAAATAAAACATTTATAGAAAGGGATGGAAAAGGTTATATGCTTCATTTTGCTTATCGGTGTCATTTCCAAGCCAACAATTTTATTAGGGGTAGGGGCATTATGGTGTGCTATTTTTAGAGAGTGGGGAAGAAATGTGACATTTAGAACAAATGTCATAGCATTTCTTCAATAAAAATCCATGCTGTCAACTGCCTAGCTCCAGAGAATTGTAGGAAAGCTGCACTGAACTAAAGGAGAAGGAACAGTAACTTGATTTTGAATTTAACTCCCTCCAACCCTGTTCTAGCATGAGGGTAGGACCATAGTAATGACGTTTACCTGCTCTCTAGGTCTAGAGAATATGCCTGTATGTGAACTGAAGATGGTTCTGCAAAAACAAAAATCCATCCCACCTACCTGAGAGCAATGACTCTGAACCAGACTTTCAAGACTCATTTTGTAACTGTGAATCTGACTGGTTCACAAATAGACAATAGAAGCAATTGGTAACACTACTATTCCTGAATAAAAATAACAAAATGTTCTAACACAAGGAATATGTATAAACTAAAATGTAAAAGAAAATACATAAAACAAAGCAAATACAATATTATCTGAAAACGTAAAGGAATGAATTATAGGCATTAGTGCCTAATTTTCTATAACACTTATTTGACATTAATCCTGCCTTTTGAGATTGAATTTTGTTGTCTTTGTGGGGAGCTTGAGATTGCTGGCACGTCTTAGTGGGAATATTTGGGTCTTTCAGTTGAGATGAATTCTAGAGGAAGTAGGCAGAAAGTGAATTTAAGAGAATTTTAAATAAGTCTCTTCCCTCACCCCAGTCTAGGAATTTCTGTCAGTGAATTCAAATGAGAGCAGAGCCTTTGAGAACAAAGTCCATTAGTTTACAACTTCCCAATGGGGTTTTATTGCTGGTTACAGAATGAATGTGATATATGGTTTCAGAGACCATAGAGATGGAAAGGACTTTTTGCAAATGTACCAATTTATATAGAGAGAGGATCCTTTAACAAATTTGCAGATTTACACAGAGGAAAAAGTTAATGAATAACACATTGAGTAAGTGAAGTTCCAAAAAAAAGCCATCGATAGCCTAGACTGCTGAGCTGAAATAATACAATTGAATTTGATTGCTTAAATATAAAATCATGCACTTCAAAAAAAAATCAATTTTAGTAGTCAGATCAATCAACTGACATGCATAAAGTGCCTACTCTGTGCTAAATGCTGGGGATACAAAAGAAAGACAAAAGACACTTCCTGCTCTCCAGAAGCTTACAGTGTAATGGGGGGTGACAAAATGCAACCAACTTTGTACAAACAAGATAGAGACAAGATGAAAAAGAGATAGTCTCAGATTAAGGAGTTTCTTAAGAAAGCCTTCTTACAGACAACTGGATTTTAGCTGTTGGATGCCAAAAGTAAAGATTAGGAGGGAGAAGGTTCTAGGTCAGGTGGACAGCCAAGTGAAAAAGCTGGAATTCAGGATAAGCACTGTCTTGTGGAATAAGGTATAAGAACTGATGGTCTCTCTGAAAAACTTCAACAGGATGACATAGCAGCTTGTCCCAACTAACATCTCTCTCCAGTTGTTAGTCTCCCTATCTTCCTTCTCTACTGCCTACAAAATATGTCTCATGTCTTTCCCGTTCACCAAAAAAACTTCACCTGAACTTTGGATCCATTCCTGCTAGGTACTGTCCTTACCTCTCCTTGGTTAAGTTCTTTCACAAAACTCAGCACCTCTACTTCTTTACCCCCTCACTCCCTTCTAAACCATTTGTAATTTGGCTTTTAAAGCTGGTCACAGCCTTTCCTCCTACTACCCTTCCAGTCTCCTTGTTTTATCCCTTCACTTCAGTGTACTCTGTACAGTGTACAATGTACAGTCCAGTGATACTGTATTCTTTGCTGTTGCTTCCACAAAACACTGAATTTCCTGACTCTAAGCTTTTTCCTTGGCTCTCATCTCTCTTTCCTTATTCTATCTTCTGGTTTCCATGGTTTCTTTCAAGTGTCAACTAATCCCACTTTCTGCAAGAAGTAGTTTTCAGCCCTTCTTAATATTAACACATTCCCTTTGAGATTACCCCAATTTATCCTATATTTTTCTTACTTTAACATGATTCTTTACATGTTGTCTATTCTCTTAGACTGTGAGCTGGGTGTGTGTGCAAGTGTGCGTGTTTTGCCTAAGTAGCCCCAGTGCTCAGAACAGTAACTGGAACATAGTAGGTGCTTAATAAATATTTGTTGATATGACTTCTGACCATTTGTATCAGTAAGCACCCCAAGATACACAGTGGGGCCTGCTATCGAAGGTTCTTAGATCTGCAGTCATAAAAGGAAAGGCAACTTTTGAGGGGTTAACAGTCACTTTAATCAAGCACATGTGTCAGTCCTTTAGTCAAGCACATATATCATTCACGTAGTTCAGGGGAGTCCACACCCTGAACCTCAAAGAAAATACAGAGAAATTAAAAGTCAGCAGACCTGGCTTCCTTTGTCTGAGTTCAACAGTCCGTTAGTCCCCAACTGCCTGACCATAGTTACCAGAGAGAGAAGCACATGATATCTGGATTCTCAAAGCTTGGGAGCTTCTTAGCAGCTTCCCAGATTCCTCATCTGGCCAAACAAACACCTCTGGTCAATAAACCCCAAAGTAATCAACAGACATGGTTTCCTCTACCTCACTGATTCAACAGAGAAGTACAGCTTCCTGATCATAGTTACCAGAGGGAGAAGCACAACATCTGGGTTCTCAAAGCTGGGAGGGGTCGGGGCCAAGGGGGTTTCTTAACAACTTCCTTCAGTCCTCATCTGACACTCAAACCTTACTACAAAAGTTAAGTCCCTAAGTGAAACCTCACCCTCACAGTCTTTATACACTTTTTAGAGTCAGGGGGTATCACATCCCTTGAGAACCAGTGCCTCATTAAAAAAAAGTGCAGACCTTACTGATCTTCCCAGGCCTGATGATGGGTGGGAAAGATCCTCCTCAGTCATATTCAAATAGAGGCATTATGCTTTTTCATTATACTAAAACAAAAACAGCAAAAAATCCTTGCCCATTCAACTGAAACTGATCTCCCCCGAAGTTGACAACATTTTCCTAATTGTAGTATCTAATAGGTTCTTCTCAGTCTTCATCTGTATCCTTCTTGACCTCTCTGTAGAATTTGACATCTTTTATCACCTCCTCTTGTATACTTTATTTTCTGTGAGTTTTCAATTCACTACTCCCTTTTCGTTTGTCTGGCCATTTTTTTCTGTCTCTTTTGGTGGATCTTTATCACTTTCATGGCTACTAGTCATGGATATCCCCCAAAGCCTTGTCCTAGGTCCTGTTCTCTTTTTTCTTCATACTCTCTCACTTGGTGATCATATCAGCCCACCATGCATTCAGTTTTTATATCTATCCAGATGATTTCCACAACTATGCTGATCCATAGTTTTTCTTCTGAGCTCTAGGTCCACATCAGCAGTTGCCTGTTGGATATTTCAAAATGTATGTCCCATAGGCACATCTAAATCAAAGCAAAGCTCATCTCTCCTTGTGATCTCTCCTTTCTTCTGAACTTCTCCTTTATTGTCAATGACACTGTTACCTGTCAGTCACTTAAATTCATAATTTAATTGTCATCCTTGACTGACCAGTCACGTTTATTCTACATAATCCCCTTACCAAACTCTACACTTCTTCTACAACATGACTTCCTCAAACCTCTCAATTCTCTCCCAAATCATCACCCCTATACAAGCCATTTTATCCCTTTTTCCCCATCTTGAACCCTTGGTGACCAGGCTGAGCTCTACATATTCCTCTACTCTTGAGTCTCTAGTGTCTTTAACATATCTCTGGTTGTACCCTTCAAAGCCTCAGCCTTGGATCACTCCTACCACCCATTGCCTTCATTCCTACCCTCATGCTACTGAACCAAACTGGAGAAAATCAGAGACTGTTCTGACTGAATCCACTATAAATTTATTTTACACAATGTCTGCAGGACCCTTACTGCCACTGGGCAATCTTTCCCTACCTCTCTTATCAACTTGCTGTCCCACTCTTCCAACAATTCTAACAAACCTGTTCACCACTCCTCAAATTTCCTATGATACCCATTCCCCTTACTCTGTCATCTAAGATTCTTACTTCATCTTTTGCAGAAAAAAATTGAAGCTATCTCCTTGAGCTCCCTCTTCTCCCATCTTCCTCATCTCGTATCACTGAGATGCCTTCTACCACTCTCTCTTCTTTTACTTCTATCTCACAAGAAGAGATTGCCCTACTCTTTATCCAAGCAAATCCTTTTATTTGAACAAGCAATCCCATCCCATCCCTCCTTCTCCAGTAGGTTGCCTTCCTATTACCTCTCTTATTAAACACTTCTAAGCCAGCTCCTTGACCTCATCATTCCACCAAAACTGTTCTCCTCCAAAATTACCAATGATTAATTGCCAAATCTAATGGCCTTTTCCTCAATCCTCATTCTTCTTGACCTCTGTAGCCTTTGATAGTTTTCTCCTTGACACTTTCTTCTCTCTAGATTTTTGAGACACTTTTCTCTCCTGGTTTACTCCTCTCAGTCTCCTTTCCTGGATCCTTATCCAAGTCATGCCCTCTAACCATAGGTGCCACACAGCTCTCTCCTTCATCATCTTCTGTTCTCTATGCTACTTCACTTGATGATCTCTTTAACTCCCATAGATTTAATTATCATCTCTGTGCTGGTGGTTCTCACATCTAACTAGCCTCACTTAACCTATCTGCTGATCCAGTCTTTTATCTCCAACTGCCTTCCAGATATTTAGAACTGCATGTCCAGTAGACATCTTTTTGGGCATATCTAAAACTGAATTAATCATCCTTCCCCCTAAACCTCCCTCCCTTCCAAATTTCTCTATTTCTGTCAAGGGCACCCCTCATTCTCCCAGTCCTAGGCTTACAATCTAGATTGTCATCTGCAACTCCTCACTATTTCTCATCAACCATATCCAGTCTCTTTCCAAAGTCTCTCAATTCTACCTTCATGACATCTCTTCAACACAATCCTTTCTCTACTTTGATACTGCTACCACTATCACCTCAGGCCTGGCCTATTCCAGTCTACTGATTGATGTTTCTGCCACAAGTGTCTCCTTATTCCAGTCATTCAGCTACCAGAGGGATTTTCCCAATGCACAGTCTGACTTTGTCACCCTCTAACTCCAGTGACTTCCTATCACTTCCAAGATTAGTTTGGTATACAAAGCTCTTCATAACCTCACCCTCTCTACCTTTCCAATCTTCTTACACCTTATTCCTCATCACATACTCTTTGATTGGCCTCCTTGCTGTTCAACAAACAAGACATTCCATCTCTCAGTTCCAGGCATTTTTCTTTTAACGTTCCCCTTGCCTGGAAGTCTCTCCCTCCTTATCTCTACCTCCTGGCTTCCCCTGGCTTCTTTTGAGTCCCAACTAAAATCTCACCTTCTACAGGAAGCTTTTGCCAAACTCTGTTCATTCTGACACCTTCCCTTTATTAATTATTTTATATCTATATGTGTATGTGTATTTGTGTTTATATATGTGTATTTATTTCTTGTCTCCCCCATTAGGTTGTGAGTTCCTTGAGGGCAGGGACTTTTTGCTTCTTTTTGTATGTCCAGCATTTAACACAGTGCGTAGAACTTGGCACTTAATAACTGCTTGCTGACTCATTGTCAGAATATTCAGTCATTTGGCAACTTTTTCACTTTTCCCTTTACAGTATCTCTCATCTATGTCACCTCTGTCCGCCAGACAGCTACCACACAAGTTTCTTTCTCCCCTGGACAATTTCAGTAGCTTTCTAATGGGTCTCTGTGACTCAAGTCTCTTCCCAATTTGCTGCCAAAGTCCTTTTCCTGAAAGTATTTGTCTGATCATGCTGCCCCCTACTCAGTCAATTCCAGTGCTTCCTTCAGGATAAAATGTAAGGTCCCTTTTCCTCTAATGACAAATTAAATCATTAATAATAGTAGCTAGCATTTATATAGTACTTTAAAGTTTAAAAACAGCTTTACAAGTATTACCTATTTTACTTTTACACCAATCCTAGAAGGTAGATGCTATTATCCCATTTTACAAATGAGGAAATTGAAGCAGATAACAGTTAAGTGACTTGTCCAGGATCACACAACTAGTAAGCAGTTGTGGCCAAGTTTGGACTCAAGTTTTCCTTATCTCAGGTCCAGCATTCAATTTGCTGTGCCAAAATATAAACTTCTTTGTTTAGCTTGTAAAGCCCTGTAGGCAATCTGGCCCCAAATTATCTTTCCAGCCTTCTCCCTCCCACACTCTGGAATCCAGACAAGCTGGCCTCCTTTCTGTTCTTCATATGCAACACTCGATTTCCTATCTCTGTGTGTTTGCACTGTCTGTCATGCCTGAAAAATTCCCTACTTATCTGTCTCCCTTAGGAGTCCCTTTCTTCCAGCTCCAGCACCATCTTTCACATAAAGCCTTTCCTGATCATTCCCAACTGCTGATACCCTCACTCTCAAATTATCTTAACTACTCCATTTATTTGTATTTATTCACTTTATATTTATGCTGTATGTATTTACATATATTGTTTTTATCTCCTCTTGTGAAAAGCAAGGGTTTCATTCTTTGTACTTGTGTGCTTATGACCTAACACAGTGCTTGGCACATAGTTGTCACTTAGTTAGAACTTAATAACAGTAACAAGGTTGATGATAATGACAGCATTATAAGTATTTCTATAGTACCTACTGTGTGCCAGGCACTATGCTAAGTGCTTTACAGATATTATCTCATTTGATCAATTTACCGATTGATTATGTGAATTGTTTTCATATGTCATCTATCATTATACAAAATTTGTGTGTTATAAAACCCATTCAAACCAAATAAATTTATGTAAGATTCAATTTAAAACCAGCAATTTTATCAATGTAGGATTCCTTCCACCAACCAAATCCAAGCCATCTCTTTAATAGCTGTCTCAGAGCATTTCCTAAGACTGAAAAGTAAAATGATTTTCCCAAAGAGGGAAAGGAGCATTTGTTAAGTTTCTGCTAAGTGCCAAGCACTGTGTTAAGTGCTTTACAAACATTATCTTTGATAGCCCATGGTCACTTAGTGGTTAGGCATCTTTTACTTATTCCAAGGGCATGAAAACAATAATATCACTTTAATTTTATATAGTTCCTTTAATCTAAGGAGTCCTGGGCCCTTAACAAATCCTGGTCCATATCCCATGAGCCAGAGCAGAATATAACTCACTTAAAGAGATCATAATTTTTCTCAGTATTAGCATATCCATGAAATAGATGCAAATTGTCGAAAAAAGTTATAGTGCTTTTAAAACTACATAAATACCTTCTCATTAGTAGCAGGATCAGATCTGTCATGCAAGTTTGAAACAAACACTGACCATTAAGTAGCTGAGAATACTAGAGGAAGTATGACTAGCTAGGTGTGTATGAAGAATATTGAGTGCCTGCTATGCCCTAAGTGTTGTACTAGATGCTGTAGATAAAGAAAAAGAAAATGTGTGACATAATCCCTGTCCTCAAGGACCTTCTAGTCTCTTTTAAGTAATCAGAAAAATAAAAAGACTCTATGCTATAAATTGCTTAAGTGAATACAATAAGGATCAGAATGTTTGCTCTAGAAAATAAGAATTGTGTCATAGAAAAAAGCACGTCAGAAAAGTTTAGTTTATATGCTAGTCCATCCCAGCTGTGTGACTTCGGTGAAATCACTTCATCTCTCTCTTCTTCAGTCAGTCAGTCAGCAGCCATTTATTAAGTACTTACTATGTGCCAGGTACTGAACTAACTGAAAAAAAAAAGAAGGAAGTGAGAGAGAGAAAGAAGGAGAAAGAGAGAAAAAGATGAGAAGCAGGGAAAAAAAGAAAGAACAAGAGAGAAGGAAAAAATGGAAGAAAGAGCTTAGGTTCAGATTTGTCCGTTGTAAAATAAGTCAGTCAACAAGCATTTATTAAGGGCCTACTATGTGCCAGGCACTGGGTTAAGTGCTAAGGATAGAGAGAAAACCAAAAAATAGCACCTGATTTCAAGGAATTCATATGTACAAACAAGATACATACAAGATAAATGAGGGGTAGTCTCAGAGGAAAGGTTCCTAAGTTAAGAAGGACAAGAAAAACTTCTTGTAGATTATGAGAATTTGTGTGGAGCTTGAAGGAAGCCAGAAGGTAGAGATGAGGAGAGAAGACAGCCAATGAAAGGCTTAGATTCAGGAGGATAGTTGTCATGTAGCAAGAATAGCAAGGACATCAGTGTCCCTGGATCAAAAAATAAGGGAAATAAGCTATAAGAAGACCAGAAAAATAGGAAGGGGCCAAGTCCATCTAAAAGCAAACACATTTTACATTTGATCCTGGAAGTGATTGAGAGCCACTGTAGT
Source organism: Potorous gilbertii (assembly GCA_028658325.1). Lineage (NCBI taxonomy): Eukaryota > Metazoa > Chordata > Mammalia > Diprotodontia > Potoroidae > Potorous > Potorous gilbertii. The sequence continues at coordinate 93,739,012 of CM053773.1, read as the reverse complement.
TTATTGAATAGAAAAGGTAATAATGTCAAATCTGTACTCTACAAAGATAATTTAGACAACTGAGTGGAAGATAGATGAAAACTGGGAGAGACTCGAGGCAAAGAGAGCAACCAGCAGGGTAATACAGTGGTCCAGATGTTAGGTGTTGTGTCTGTACCAAGATGGTGGCAGTCAGAGGAGAGAAGGGGAAATATGCAAGAAAGGTTTCCAAGGTAGAAGTGAAAGAATTCAAAAACTGATGGGATGAGAGGAACTCTTGTTGGGGAGGGAGGAGTCAGAAGTCAAGGATGGCCCTAAGTTTCCAGATGTGGTGACAAGGAGAATGGTGGTGCCCTCAATAGAAATGGGAAGTTTGAGGGGAACTTGAAATGAGTTCAGTTTAGATATGTTGGGTGGAAGATTTACAGGACATTCAATTGTAGAAACAAGACTGTGAAGGTCTAGAGAAGTTAGGGCTGAACAAATAGGTCTGTGATTTATTATGAGGGAAATGAACTAGACCAGGGGTGGGATACCTGCAGCCTCGAGGCCATATGTGACCTTGTAGGTCTTTGGATACATCCTTTTGACTGATTCCAAATTTCACAAAACAAGTGTTTTTATTAAGGAGATTTGTTCTGCGAAGTTTGGATTCAGTCAAAGGCCACACCTGAGGTTCCCCACCCCTGAACTAAACACTCTCCAAGATCCCTTCTAATTCTTAACATTGCATGATTCTGTTGTACTTCCTGGCTATACTCTACTCAGTGAGTCCATGGGCATATTCTGTCCTCTACTTCAAGCTGCCCTTTATATGTTGTCTTCCCCTATTAGAATATAATCTGGTTGAGGGCAGAGACTATCTTGGTTGCTTACTTTTGTATCCCCAATGCTTCCTCCAAGTTCCAAGCACCTAGTAAACTCTTTATAAATGCAATCTACCAAGTCAAAACAAAAAGCATCTATTAACCACTTACTTTATGCCAGGAATTGTGCTGAGTGCTCAATGCCAATGAAAGGGAAAAAAATAGGCCTTGGCTTCAAGTAGTTCACATTCTAATAGGAGAAACAATGGAAATATCTAGGTACGTAGAAGAACAGAGTCAGTCAGATGGGCAACAAGCATTTATTAAACTCTTACTATATACCAGGCACTTAGGACCTGGGGGAACTAAGAAAGGCTTCCTGCAGAAGGTGAGACTTGAATTAAGACTTAAAGAAAGCCAAAAAAAATCCTCAAACGAAGAGGTAAAGATAAAGCATTCCAAGCGTGGGGGTCAGTCAGTGCCGAAGAGTGGAAACCGAAGATGTAATGATCTGTAAGGAGCAGCAAGCAGGTCATTGTCAGGGTAACTGGGTCAGAGTGCATGAGGAGGGTTACACAGGTAGACCCACGGGACAAGGAGAGGGCAGTGCTGACTGAAGTTCTCAGGAAACTCTGACCTGAGCCCCAGACTATCAGGAGAGGGAGAAGCGTTCCAGGTCAGGATAAAAAACAGGTCTGGGATTAACTCCCGACTGTTTTTCTGGGAATCTGCCCAAAAATATGCACTATAAACCGGGACCTGTTTTTTCATCGTAGAGTTTTCTTTGTATTTATGCATGAATTCTTTACTTTCTCTATCCCTTCCCTCATTTTGATCTTTGTTAATGCAGTGATGTTATGAAACCGTTATATTTCACATTTCCCAGTTGCATAAGCATATTACATTTTGTCATTTCTTTCTAATGAACTTATTTGTGTTAGGAACACTTAAGAAGCCTAAGTAATGGAGAGAACATAGTTAAATGGCTCACCAGTGGGAATGGATTTTGGTTTTTTGTCTGTCATGCATTACCGAAATAAGTAGGTTGGGTAGTAGTTCAGTTTAATTATGACATCTTCTAGTCACCTAAACTGGCCTTTTTGAAAGAAAACAGATTTCAAGAAATGTAAGCAAATCATTCAGTCTTCTGATAGAAAGCTGGCAATGCACCTAGATGTTCCCAGAGGGGCTGTGATTTCACTTCTCACTCCATAAGCAAAATCCTTCTGTTGAAAATTAAATCTTCACAGTCAAAATCTGTGATTTGCATGTGTTTGTTTATTTTGAAAAGAAATGTTACTCAAAGTCATTTTATTTATGTGTAATAGTTGTGGAGCAATATAGTATTAAGTGGTTTTAAGCTGACTGGAAATATTGCTATTATGTTGGGTTGTTGTTATTTTTTTCATCCTAAGGATATCTTACTAACACTTGTATTGCCTTTCAGTCTTCATTATTGACTTTAAGGACAACAAACCAAATAAAGCATTTTGGTGGACTATTTCCTATTTACATAAAGGCATTTCTTTTTCCTGGTTTCACACAAGTCGACTATTCAGCGCAGTCAATGCTGTTCTCTTATCTCCTGTCCCAAGATGAGTTCAGCATCTGGAGAAGCTTAAGGACCCAATGCATCAAATTATCCTGCTCAGGCTGTTGTTTATTGCAGTCCATTCTGTCCTGTCATCCCCATGACAGAATGTCAAAGCTTTTCTTTCCATTGCCTTCAGCTTTAGCATCTGCAGGGATCTGATATGCTACCCCTGTTTTACACAGGGGAGAAATGTCAAACAGTCATGATGAAGGCTACAAGGCAGACAACTGCAGGCACTGGTAACTTCTACTTTACTACTATTCGAAATGCCTTACACTGGAAAGAATATTTCTTACCCTTTACCAAGATGCCTTTTGATTTCTTAAACCTGATTTCGCCTATGACAGTCTGCCTTCTGCTTCTTACCTGTATCCTTCAAAATAAAATGACTCTAAGCAAAAGTTGATGTGACAGTTTTCCTAGAAGTACTGAAATGTAAGTAGACACATGAGTGTGAATTTCATCATTGAATACAAGTGTATATTCAACACTGACTTAACTGAAAAAGAACAGAAATATTAACTTTCTGCCCACTAAGACATATCCAAAACATACCTAAAATTTTTCATACGTCTAGTTTTAAATTTCAATTTCTTGTTCAAGTTATTTGTCTCCTACCTTCTTTAAATCAGAGAAAATGTATAAGTTGACATTTTATGTGTTTTGTTTTAATGGATTTCATATTGTCATCCTATGAGAAAAGTAGCTTCCTCCAAAAGTGTGCGCATTACTGTCTTTATTATGTTTTATGATTTTTAGATGTTTCACCATTAATTAGCTCTCTATCAGTTATTGGTACTAAAGCATTTCTTTTAAATAATTTGTGTGAATTCATATATTCTCTAGTGAATTTCTCATAGGAGCAGTTTCTGTGGTGTCATCAAAAAGTGACAATGTATTCACTTAAATTTGGAGGTAAATTATAACTTCCTTCATATATATAAACTAGGAATAAATTGTGAAGATATATTTTTGCAACCGTACTGGATTATTGCTGGAAAATACTTGGAACTCTAGATTAACTAAAAGGTTGATTATCATCATTGACTATAAATCTTGTTTTGAAGTTCACCAACTCTGCTGTTTTTGTGATTTTTCTGTATTGAATATAATAACTAAAACACTGTAATGACATCTCGATATCCTCTTCATTTTACCTAAAGAAAATCTCTTGGAAGCCCAAGTGTTTAAATCATCTCAGTCTCATGTCCTCGGGAATCAGAAATGTAGACCAGTCTGCAAGGGACCTTAGAAACATTGAATCAGGTCCCCGAAGATTGAGAGAGGTTAGACTTTGCTTTTTCAGACCTTTCTGGCCTGTAGGGAGTATTTGAGGGTGAAAGAAGATGGCAAAATGAGGTAATATCCAGCTCTATCTGGGTCAAATCTGTACATTGAGATTGCACAATAAATTGGTACTACTACATCTGCTGCCAGTTTCTAAATAGTCATAGAAGAGACCCAGTGCTCCAAAGTGATCTGAGGACTCTAGAATAGCCATTGACGCTCCAGGTAAATGTTATGTCCCACACTTGCAGATAGAATGCAGGAAAGATCATCACACCCTCCGGAAGCCACAACACAGTGACAGCTCTAAAGCCCAGCACAAGAGAATGCCCTTTGGAGCAGGTTATAAAGAAGCTTGGCCAGCTCTCCAAAACGCTTGGCATTATTGCCAAGCATGCCACTGAGAATAGAACCAATTTCATTGCACTACCTCAAAGGGACCCTCATGGCCACTGGACAGTCCTATGATACCTCCCTTATCAACTCACTCTCCTGCTCTCCACAAGCCTTCTTCCAAACCTGTTCTTCCCTCCTCAGAATTCCCAGCCCTCTCAGCTGAAAACCTTCCTACATATTTTTTTTGATGAGGCTAACGAGCTCCCTTTTCTTCATCTCCTACTACTCAGATACCACTGGGGCAACGGGCATGATTTCCTCCTTTTCCAACGCCTCACCCAAAGAAGTGGCCTTACTCCTTACCAAGGCGAACTACTCCACCTGAACAAACATCCCATTCTCTCCCGTCTCTAACAGATTGCCCCCATTCTTATTTATCTTGACTCTCCCCTTCTCTACTGCCTGTGAACATACCTCTTTCTCCCTGTCCTTAAAAAACCCTCATATGAACCCTCTGTCTCTGCCAACTCTTATTCTTTATTTGTCCTGATCTTGGTAGCTAAGTCCTTGAAGGGGCGGGGCCATTTGTGCTTCACTTCCTTTCTTCTTTGACTCTTATTTAACTCCCTGCAAGCCATCTTGATCTCATCATACCACCAGAATTGCTCTGTCTAAAATTACCAGCGATTTCCTAATTTGCCAGATCTAGTAGCCTTTTCTCAAGCCTCATTCTCTTGGTCTCTCTGCAGCGTTTGACACTACTGCTCACCTTCTTGAAACTCTTTTCTGTCTTGGTTTTAGAGACACCAATCTCTCCTGACTCTCTTCTTGTTATCTGACTTCTCTGTTTCCTTTGCTGAATCCCAGTCCTTCAAGTTTGCAACCTGGATGTCATCCTTAACTCCCCCTCTCATCATCCCGTGTCCAGTCTGTTGCTATCACCTGTTGATTCCACTTTGCCAGCATCTTTCAGTTATGCCTCCTTCTCTCCTCTCACACTGAGACCACCCTGGGGCAGACCCTCATCACCTCACACTGATCTACTGGAATAGCCTGCAAGTAGGTCTGCCTGCCTCAAGTCTCTCCCAATTACAGTCTACCCTACATTCAGCCACCAGTGTGAATTTCCTGAAGTGTAAATCCTGCCCTGGCACCCTGCTTAGTAAACTTCAATGGCTCCCTATTGCCTCCAGGATCAAATACAAAATGCTCTGGCATTCAGAACTCTTTGTATCTTACACTTCACCTCCCCCTTTCCAGTATTCTTATACTTTACTTCAGGCCACTCCTCTTTGGTCCAGTGACAATGAACTCCTTGGTATTCCAAAAACAAGATTCTCCACAACTCCCAGCTCTGGGCATTTCTTCTTCTTGTCCTCCATGCTTGACATGCTGTCTCCTCTCATCGCCACCTACTGGATTCCCTGGCTTCTTTTACACCCAGTTAAAATCCCATCTATTTGAAAATCCCAGCCTTTTTTAACCCCTCTTAATTCTAATGCCTTTCCTCTTTTCATTATTAACAATTTCTCCTACATATAGCTTGTTTGTATATGTTTTTTGGTTGTCTCTCCCATTAAGTCCTAAGCTCCTTGAGGACAGACTATCTTTTCCTCTCTTTGTATCTCTGATGCTTTAGTATAGTGCCTGGTGGGTGTCATCTCCAGTTGTTCTGGGATCTATCTCTAGCTCACCACTAGACCCAGAGGAGAGAGTGAGACTGGTGACTTTGCATAGCTCTGCCTCACTTAAACCCAATTCACTTGCAAATCATTACATCACCTTCCTGTTGTCGTGGTCCTCTTTGAGAGCCAAGGACAAAACAACCACAACCGTGCCTTGGCTTATAACTGATATTTAACAAATGTTTATTGACTAACACAGGATCACAAAGAAAACTAATTATATTGAAATATATTTATCAAAAGATATTTATTTTAAAAGGTCATGGACCTCTAGGTTAAAAATCCCTGCCATAGAAAGATAAAATTCCTTTGTGAGTATGTATTTGTGGGAAGCTAGAAACCTTTAGAGTTAGATCCTGAACTGTTTATTTGGCTTGGTGGCTTAGAAGGCTGCATTTAGAGCCAAGGAGTCTTGAATTGGAATTCTGCTTCAGACCCCTACTAACAGTGTGACCCTGGACACTGCCTCAACTTCATCATTGTAAAATGAGGAGAATTATAGCACACAGCTCACAGGATTGTTGTTATAATGAAATAGTGTATGGTAATACAAATCATACCTTAAAGCACTATGTAAATGTTGGTTATTAGTATTATTAATTTTCCAGTGATTTAGTATCCACTGTTAATGTTGATTTCAGACTTAGGTGTATAAAGTCTGGGAAATTCTGAGGGTGAAGGCCATTAGAAATGTAGTTCTAGGGTTGTTACACATGCCTATGATCTCAGGCTAATCCGAAGACTTGTACATAGCTCATCTTACCTCTATTGATGGAAATATATTGGACATTTGCATGACTTCCCATAATATCAAATATACATAGGTAAAGATATAAGCAAAATATTTTATTGGAATAACAGCTCTATAAATGGTTTGTGATTAGTGTAGATTCCCACTTTCTCTGAAGTTTATTGTCCGGAGGGGAGGGAGAGGAGACAAGTATTTATTAGGTGCCAGGCACTGTGCTAAGCACATTATAGGTACTATCTCATTTGATCCTCATAAGTACTCTGCAAGTAGCCACTCCTATAATTCCCATTTTCCAGTTCAAGAAACTGAGGAAGGCAAAGATGTCAGTGATTTGAAGTCGTAGCCAGCATGTGTCAGAAACCAGACTTGAACCCACATCCATCTGACTTGGAAACCCACAGTTTTTATATAGTGATCCAGTTCACAGATACAAAAGAAAATTTTTGAATATCTATTTTAAATATTGTATACCTAAAAAATAATTGGAGAAAAGAATCTTTAAAACCACTTTTGTATAAAGCTGATATAAAGACTGTGGTCTTGCTTGCATTGCTTTCTTTATGTGTCTCCAGTAATTAAGCAGACATAATATGGCACATAAAGGAATTTATTAAGCTTTTATTAAGGCTTGATAATTTGAGATTCAGATTTGAAATCTCAAAGGGCTCATAATTATTGTCATTTTATATTAAAAGCCACATTGAGAGAGAAACTAAACTACAGTGCAAAGAAAAGAAGTCTTTGAATGGGAAGAACAAAATGCCATTTTCATTAATTGAGCACTTGAATGCAAGTGTCTATTGTGCCTAGCATGAGGCTTTTAATAAGTCACACGAGTGTTGCATGCATGAATTAATTTATGATGATGTTTTTTTGAAATAGTGTTAATTGCAGGAGACAGAGATTTGGTGTTGGAAGGGAGTAGTTTCATATTCTCAATACATATTTTAAATTAGTCTAATTTACTAGATAATTTTAAATCCTAGCAGTTAGGCTTTGGGTTTGTCTCATTATAACAAAAACAAGTAGAGTTTCTTAATGAATTGTGAAGGGCAGTCTGGCCGTTATGGATATTAACAAAATCTTATAGTATATACACATAATAATCCACTTAAGAGCATATTCTATAGTAAAACATTACAACAGTTTGGTATGCTAAAAAGGGCATAGTATTTGAATTCAAAGGATCAGAATTTGCATCTCAGCTCTGCCACTTGCAGCCTATATGACCTTAGCATAGACAATTCACCACCAGTTTCTCATCTGTTAACTCAGGTCCGTTTCAGCTCTAAATCTGTGATCCTTTCATTACTTTTATCTTTGTTTAATCAGAATCTGTGTTTTTGTTCCAGCCTTTTAAAAACTAAAATTACATTGTAATGAGAGAAACAACACATGCATATATATATATATATATATATATATATATATATATATATATATATATATATATCCAAGGTAATTTGGGTCAGAGACCAATAGATAATTATACAGAAGATGCTATGTGATCTGAGTCTCAAAATAAGAGAGGAACTCTGAGAGGTAGAGATGAAGAGGAAGTGAATTGCAGGTGACAGGAGCTAAGGCATGGAGACAAAAGGTGTGAGGTTGTGTGCAAGGCGTCAACAAACAAGGATTTATCCAGGCCCAATGCTAAGCATGCAAAGAAAGAGCAAAACTAGTCCCTCTTCACAAGTTCATATTCTTTTGTTTTGTTTTGTTTTGATACGGGATCTTCTTATCTTGCTTGGGATGGAAATGCAGCAGCCACTCGCTGCCAATTGACACAAAAGTGTAAACCTACTTCATTTTTCTGACATGAGCTACTTTTCCCATCTTAGGCAGCATGGTGGTCCTCAGCTCCCAGGGATGTCCCTGGGACATTTTCTCCATCCCTTTCATAAGTCTAGATAATTAACAGAACAATACGTTGAGCCCTGACTTGCAGTGTTTACCAATTTCCATGATATAAGTGCTTATTATACTGAAAATTTAACAGTCAGGTCCTTGATTTAATGATCTGCTAAATCTGTCTCCAACACCCTTCTCCCTCTCACTGGAGCTAAAAAAAAAGAAGAAGCCTAAACTCAAATGATCCAATAGCTTTAGTTTCCTCCACTAAGATACTAGGCCCAGGGAGCTTATATTCTTTGGGAGGAGATAACCTGTATAGATTCAGGTACTTACAAGATACAGGGTAGATGTACTTGCTTGTTCAGTAATCAGTAGAGCATAGAGAAGCTTCCAGTGTACATAAAATATTGAAGTAAAGCTGGGACTGAGAAGTAGCACTAGAAAAAATTTGGCTGTGTGTAGTATCTGTGTGTTACTTCTTTGTGTATAGTCTGTTCTCAGGTATCTCCCCCAACTAGAGAAGAATAGCTATTCACCCTAACAAATGACTGCTGCTAGAGTAGGTGTTACAAGAATGATCTGCTATGGAGAAACCAAGAGGAAAGACCACGGTCCTACGGACTTTAACGTATTATCTTCAGCTCCTGATTGAAATACTAGACTGTGTCCCTGTAGAGGAATTCTACCACACATACACAAATGACTGAAATTATGAAGACAAGATCCCATTGTGCTTAGCATTTGTTAACTATTAAAAAAAAAAACACCACAAAACTTTGATTTGATAGAGTAGGCCTTTAAGGTTCTGCTCCAGCAAGGTGGGATATTCATTTGTAAAAATCATAGAAGATCCCTCAGATGATGTGCCAACAGAGAGAACTTTGTTCAGTGACCCTCTGGTTACTGATATCAAACAAGTTGTAAAATAGGAAGATAGGTTTTTGCAAGTCTCGTAGAAGATGTCCAGTTCAGAGTCCAAATAGAAGAGGGATGTCCTATAGATGGTGATATCCCAGTTTAGTTCTAGTTTTGAATGGTATTATTTGGATTTCATCAAGAGCTGGCACATTGAAGAGTCTCATAAACAAGAGCTTTTATCATTCATAAGACTTCAGTCGAGTAACACACACACATGCACGCATACAGGGAATAAAGAATGCCTATTGTCCCCACCACAATATACTGTTGAAAGGACAGCCGTCTTACACATATGTATACAATGCTGTATAGCAGTGAACTGGACCCAGATTTGAAAAGGAAAAAAAGAGAGGTTTATATTGCATTAAGAAAGTTGTTCAATAATTTAATGATCCTAAGGTGCTTCTTGTAACAAAGCTAGCTCATCAGTAGCTTTATTCCTGTTATATTATATAGGAATCGTAAGGTATCATAGTCTCCAAAGAACCAAATTAGAGGGTTTCCCAAGAAAAGATGCATGGAGGATGTGAATAGGCTTCAGTACACATACACACGCACACGCACACGCACGTACGCATGCATTTCCTAAGAGATAATCATGTTTAAAGCATATCAACAAGTTTCAAAAGAAGTGTATACTATCAGTAACAATATGCAAAATTCTCCAAATAACTAATAACAGGAGAAATAGAAATTAAAATCATCTGTAATTTTACTTCACATCCATCAAGTTGGAAAAAAATATAAAAGAAACAAAAACATCTCTAAATAAAATTCAAATTAATTGCAATGATCAATCTTGTTACCTGAGAGCAAATAATGAAACTGTCACATAATGGACAGTGTTGTACTTCGAGTTAGGAAGACCTGGATTTGAATCCTGCTTCAGACACTTACTTAACTCTGTGTCCTTGGATAGGTTACTTAAATTCTCTTAACCTAACTTTCCTTATCTGTAAAATGAAGTAATTGGACTCAGTGACCTCTAGGGTCCTTTCTAGCTTAAAAAATATGTTCCTATGAATCTTTTGATAGATGTGAAAAATAGTATCTTACACTGTTAGATATGATTGATTTTCCTGAAGTTTGTTTAAGTGAAGTCTTTGGATTTAGGGGAATAGAATATACATGGAAATTACTATTTTTTTAATTTTTTTAATCCTTCAATAATATTTTTAATGTTGTGTGGTAAATGTGCATGAAGGTAATCATCAGAAACATAAGTATATGACAGAAAAGGAGCTAGGCTGGTCATTTCAGAAAGCAAAGGGATAACTGAGAACATTTAAGCTCTATTGCACTCCATGTAATATGAAGACGTCTAGAGGGAAGCCACCCCCAAGAATGGTGATTGAACCCCCTGGACAAACAAGACTTACAGAGTGATAATGAACAAGATTTATATAAGATGAGAAGATTTGGAGGAGTCCATGGGATCTTTATAGTTGAAGGGAATGCTTTCATGAATGAAAGCATAAACCCATCACGGTATCAAAACCCTGGTTGTTTCTTGTATATGTATGTTCTCTTCCTTCTTCACCGGAGTACAAGCTATTTGTAGGTAGGGACTTTCTCTTGTTTCATCCTTGTATAAACAGAACCTAGCATAATGCTGGCATTCTTACGTACTCCGTAAATGACTGAAAGCATTGTCCAAAGATGAAAGCTCATTAGTTACAGCAATTCATAATTCATTTATTGTGAATAAATTTGTTAATTAATGGTTAAAGGTGCGTCATGAATTCATCATTTGTTCATTTAATAAACTAAGGTGAATTGCTAATTCACAATTTCATTAGAACTAATTAATTAATTCTTTAATTACAGCATTGTGTAACATGAAAACTTTTTTTAAAAGAAAAGGTTTTTAAAAATTACTTTTTAAGTAGAAAGTTAAACATTTTCCAATACTCCTTACCAGGTATGATGAGATAGTTTTTGTTATTCCAGCCAAATTTTCAATTTATGCACCTTAACAATTTATAGCCAATAGAGTCCATTTTCTTCTGCATCTGCTGCTCTCCCACTGTCTAAGGTCTTTGCTTCTAAGATTGGTCGAGTTTAAAAATCCATTGTCATGCTGGAAGTAGAAAGGCTAATCCCAGGGGGCTAAATTCTGCTGCTGTGGGCTTTATTATGAACAAGATGCTCCTAGGTTCACTTGGTGGCGATGAATGCCAGTCCAATTGCTCTTCTCTGATGAAGTGAATTGAAATTGAATTTCAATTCTAAATAGTAGAAAGTCAGAATAGTGTCATTAGAATCCAAAAAGAATACAGTGATTTATTTAGCTATATTCTTCCATCAGCAAAATTCTAGATGCATAGTGCCCTTAATTTACTTAGTCATGATTTGATCATTGTGTGACTAGATAAATTTTATGTCATATTAATGTGAAAGGCCAAAAGGCAGATTTAAGAAGATGGCTTTATAAAGCATGATAACAAAAACCCCAACTATTAATATTCAAATGATGTATTTTTTCCAGTTGCTCTCAGATTACTTATCCTGTCCAATGAGATGGACAGGATAAATAAAAGGCCTGGTTCTACCTACTTCCCAGGTAACGTTAAAAGACCTCGATGAAGTCCTCAAGCATAATGAGTAGACCCTGTTATATAGAATTTATGAGCAAACATGAGTAACAGTCACATAAGGTAAAGTGTGACTGGGTTGCTATTTGCAATTGTGAATTTGCTGTTGGAGGGAGTACCCAAGACAGTAAGATCGCTAATGTATTGAGCTATACTTCTCATATTAGCTACAGGTTAGTAAGAGAAATATGTCTGACTTATGAAAGTTCCTGTTTTTACAACATTGTTTCTTCATGTCATGATTTTCAAAGGAATTCTTTTGTTTAATATTTTTTAAGGCATCAATATCTATCACTAGTTTGAAAATACATCTCCCATTAATAAGACAACCCTAATTCCACTTAGCATTCAAAGTAGTAATGGACCCAAAAGGTGAATTTAACTTTGTAAGATTATTTTTACTATGTAGTTCCTTTATTGTCAGCTTAAACAAAAAGTTGGCACTAAAATATTCCATTAAGGACTGTATGACAGAGGAAAGATTATATAGGTTTAAAGATGTGATTTTGATTTTATATTGTTGCAAGTATACTCCTAAAATCCAAGAGCTTTTTTTTAAGCATAAATTAATTAAAGATGGTAGATTTTATGAGGACTCTTGAAAAGATAAGTAGGTGTCTGGTTAATTTTAGTTTTATTATTGCAAGGCCTAACAGTGACCTAAGTTAAGGCAAAAATGAATGAATGACTAGATTGTTATTTTAAGAGTTGTGCAAATAAGCCAATGGGATTTCCTAAACAGATGGTGAACTATATTTATTTCTGTTCTCTCTCAGAAAATTGAAGATAGATAGCTATGGATATCTATATCTACACCTGAACATGAAAATTTAGGAAATGTCAGGGATCTGTTCGCGTTACTATTGTCTCTAATTCAGCAACAACTGGTTGAGAGGGCACTTTCCTAAAGCCTTCCTCTGTGTCCTGTGAAATGCAGACCCAGACTATTAGAGTAGAATTATTATTAGATAAGTTATATTATACACCAGAGTTGTATGAATGAATTTTTCCTTAAATGTCAGATTATTTAAGTAGTGTTTTATAGTCTTTTATCCATTCTTAAATTGTTTACTGACACTAAAACAGAATGAAAATATTGCTTTTAAATTTGCTATTTCTTAACTTTCCCTTCAGAATTTTGATAGGGCTCATGTTGGACATACTATTTTATTTCAGTTAATATGATATTTCATGTTTCATGTAATATCATACTATTCATTTGGGAAACTGAATATTTTTTTCCATATCTTAGCGTATCCAGTAAATATATTTAAGTCTTTGTTACTTTTTAAACCATTTATTGCTGTTAAGAATGTTTGTTAATAAACACAATGAAAGAGTTCTGGTTTTCTGAAAATTAGGAATTGATCTATATAACATGATGTTATTTGAAAACATAAGTTAAAGGTTTTACCCTCTTTTTAATAACAATTATAAATGAATACATGAAAAAATAGGTGTTTTGAACAAAACCAGAGCTTCTGATTTAAAGAATGTGTTGTGAAATTCATTCAACACAGCAGAATTTGGAGTAAAAAGTGATAAATATTCATTAAAGTATCCATTTGATCTCTCCTCCCATCTGTGTTACTCTGATCATCCAGTGTCTAAATAACAACTACTAGAACAGCCAGGTCGGTAAACAAGATCTTTTAATGGAAGAGTCAACTTTTATTAATATATGTGCCTTTTAAAAATGACATTAAAATACACATGGATTTAAGAAAGCTAAACACGTAATCTAGTAGCATATTTTTGGTAAGTTATCTTATGTGTACTGTTTTGCATAAGTCAGTATCAGAACAGTAATATTTTATTAAACATAAATTCTCTAATGTGTAATTATTGGTAGTATACACACATTTCAGTTCTTTTCATTAAAAACTAGAAGGACACACATTATCCCCATTTTACAGGTGACGGAACTGAAGTATAAATTGAACAATTTTGCCAAGCAGGAATCGGGGCCTCACTGGAACCCATCCTGTTTTATAATCCATTTGCTTAGCCTATTGAACCATTCTCCCTGTCTGTTCTAGCAACTGGACAGAGAAATGTGACTGAAAAGAAAATGCTAATTAGCATTGCATGGATGGGCAAAAAAGAGATGAGACTTAAAGGAAAATCACCCCCTATGTTAGGAAAAGTGTAGGATGAATGCTAAAAAGTAAGATATGGGGGAGAGGAGGAGGAAGAAGTAGTAAGATTACATTTCTTATCAACGTTGTAAATTGTATGATGGGTTTGAAATTATTCTAAAATGTATTATTGGATTGTATGATATTTGCACAAAACCAGTACATTGCAATTCCCTGGTAAATACAATATAGGTAGTGATTTCATTTCACTGATAAGAAAATAAATTATAAGTGTATTGCTAATATATTACGTGCTATTTAACTCCCAGATCAAATCAAGGAAGAAATATTTACTTAAAAATGTGGAAGCAGGTTGTTTTTACTTGTTTTTAAATACACATTTCCTTTAATCAACCATATACTTTTAATAGAAAAAAGATTCATCATTCAACTGTGAAATCATTTATAGGTCATTGTCAGAGCAGTGAAATTAAATGGAATAGAAAAAGTTTCCTGACAACCATTTATCCACAAGTATTGTCACCTGAGTTTTCTAATATTTTGTAGTTTGCTAAAGCCCCAAGAAAAATTTCTCATGAAGCAATAGAATTTATACTCTGTGTTTGTTTAGAGATTTACTAGATGACTCTATTCATGTCTTGCCATTGCCAGTATGATCTTACTCAAGCCTAGAAACTAACCTGAAAGAAAATGCATTTTTTCTTCACTCTTGCGGTGGTAGTTTCCTTTTCCTCACTACTTATCAAGAATAAGGACTAACTCATATGGAAGGCAGTTGTATTTGCAAACTATGAGATGAATGGATGTAAATATTTTTATTGTTTTTAGTGTAAGGCAGGCCCATTGTAGGTGTTCCATCCACCCACTCATGCAGGTCAGCAACTGCTCTTCTATGGGTTTGTTGACTTACTTGGGGCAACCTGAAAATTTAGTGTTTTGCTCCTAGTCACAGAGGAAGTGTCAAAGGCAGGACTTGGTTGGTTGGTTGTTGTCCTTCATCCTCAAAGAGGACCAAAGTGACACCACCATGATAAAGTCAAGTTTCAGTGTGACTGACTGTGACTGATCATACCAATATGAGCTTGGAATACTCTACCACAGATTGGGCACAGATAGTCCGTGTGAACATTTGGGATGGTTACTCCAAATTTGCACATCCTACATTTACTTTGTGCTGGTTCAATTCTGCTTTGCTCATAGAGCCCAGCACCTTTTCTGATGTGGACACGCCGTGCTGAGCGATCTTGTACCAGCATCTCCCATGTCACAGAGACATGGAGTTTTAAAAGTGAAAAGGAAGGATTTCATAAATTCACACACACACACACACACACTGCATCACAGTGTAAAATTGTTAGCTTTAATAGATGGTTCTGAATCAGTGACTACTCTTATTGTTATGAGTTTTTCTTTGTAGTATAAAGAGTCTTCCTCCATTGCTTTTCTTAGCATAAAGGCTAATCTATAAATCCACCGATTTAACATAAAGATGTTAGGAGATCTATTTTCTAATGCTGCCAGTTAGCTTAATAGCTTATCATGACATTTCATCAGTATTCTGCAGGTCATAGAGTTAGAACCAAAAGGG
This sequence comes from Potorous gilbertii, assembly GCA_028658325.1. Taxonomy (NCBI): domain Eukaryota; kingdom Metazoa; phylum Chordata; class Mammalia; order Diprotodontia; family Potoroidae; genus Potorous; species Potorous gilbertii. Next base: position 93,723,521 of record CM053773.1, on the reverse strand, counting down.
ACCATGGAGACACTCTAGTTTAACACTCCTAACCTATTTTTTGTAGTCCCAGAGAAGTTCAGTGATTTGCCCATTGTCAGAAAGGATGTAAATGGCAGAACTAATCTGACCCCAGTTTTCTTGATTCTAAATCCAGTTCATTTTTCTGCTGAGACATGTTGCTTGAGAAAATGACTCACTGAAAGGATGCCTTTGGAAGATATTTCTTATCATTATCCTGTAAATTTTTTGACATGCTGTTTAAATAAGTGCATTTTAAATTATACGTTTCTACTTTCATGTTTTTTTGAAATATGATAATCTAGCTATAATATATTTACTAGAGAATTTTTTTTTCTTTTTTGGCTGTGACTTTTGGGTAGTTTAGGGATTCTTAATTTATATCTCCTTAATCTGTTTTACAGGTCATTTGTCTTTGATACTATACTTTACATTTTATCTTATTTTTTCATTCTTTTGACTTTATTCTAATATTTCTTTTGTGTCTCATGAAATCATTGATTTCTATTTGGTCCATTCTGATTTTCAGAGTTTCTTGCATGAATAAAGTACCAGACATCCTTATCTTTCCAATATTTTCTTCAATATCTCTCACTTCTTTTCCACTTGTTTTCTCTAATTTTCTCATGCCCAGCCTATCTTTTTCCATGAAGTTTAGCTTATATACATTTTGGAGGCATTACCTTAATCTGGGTTTGTGTCTATAGGGTATCCATTACCCCAATAGCTCTTTATGGTGCGATTTTTTGTTGTTGTTGTTTGTCATTCTTCCAGCCTTATTTCCAGACTTTGAACTTGGATGAAGGTGAGGGTCAGAGGCACACAAATACCACTATACTTGTTCCTCACTTAGTTGGCAGTCTAGGGCAATGGTGGGGATCCTATGTCCTCGAGGCTACATGTGACCTTCTAGGTCTTCAAGTGCAACTCTTTAACTGAATCCAAACTTCAGAGGGCCACATTTGAGAACCTAGAGAGCCATATGTGGCCTCAAGCCCACAGGTTCTCCACCCTGGTCTAAAGCATAGGTTCCCCAGTTGGGCCATACCTCCCCCTGGGAGGCACTGGAATAATGGGAGGAGTGGTAAAAGCCTTGGGTGCACTTGAGGTAGGTGGGGCAGATTGAATAAAAATAAGGGTTATAACCTAACCAAACCCTGGAGAGGTGCTGAGTAATTTTTTTTTTTTTGGAAACCTTTGGTTCTAGGGCCTGCTGCCCCTCCTTGCCCTGGACTACCACATGTAGATACAAATCTCATTTTGCACTGGGTTTGTGACCCACAATTAGGTAATACTGCCAGTTGGTACCTCTTCCTGCTCCCCACACAAAGTTGGGCCTTTTTGTGCCAGATCAAGGACCTCTTGTTGCCCTGGTGCACACCTGTGTACAGGCCTCTCCTTCAGTTCCTTCACTGGAATGTTCTACATGGCTATTCGGGGTTGTACTCTTTATCCAGTGTCCATAGACCTTTCTGTTTGTCTCCCTATGCAGACCTCGTCTTGAGAAATGACACAGTTTCTTTTTTTTTCTTGAATTCCCTGATCAAGATTCAGTCTGGTACATTTTCTAGATTTTTATGGAGTAGAGGGAGAGCTAAGCTCTGCTTCTGCTACTCCTCTGTCTTGACTGCTCTCTACATATTTAATTTGTATATTTGTAAATTCTGTATTTACTTTTCTGTCAATATGTTACGCTCCAATAGAGCAACCTGAGTGTAAGCTCTTTGAAAGGAGGGACTTTCTCACTTTTTTTATTTATCTCCCAGCACCTACAACATGCTAGGAGACTGTAATGGCTTCTGGGGAAGCAAAGCAAAAATGAAGCAGGTATTGCCCTCATGGGGTTTATATTATACTGAAAAGAAATGGCACCTGCACATTGGTAACTGCAATACATATATAAAGTAAATGCCAAGACATTCTGGATTTGCAAATCAGGAAACTAGCAGCTAGGGAGTTCAAGAAAGGCCTCATACACAAGGTAGAATTTGAACTGAAATTTGAGGGAAGCTCTGTTATTTTAAGATATGTAGTTAAGAAGCGACTACAATCCAGTATTAGCCTAGACCTTTGGCAAAAGCACAAGTACAAGATGAGTTTCATGTATGGATAGTGGCTACACTGCAGGGTAGATGAAAGGGTGTGTGAGAAGACTTGAAAGATAGCCCTAGCCAGATTATAAAGATTGTAACTATCAAACAGAGAAGATTGTATTTTCTCCCACAGACTAGAGGGAATCATTAGAGCCTTTTGAGTAGTGGTGTGACCTGGTTAAACCTGTGACTTAGGAACATCACGTTGGCAGATATGGAGGATAGATCAGCAAAAGGAAAGATTCGAGGTACAATGTGTAGTTATCCAGGGAGTTAATGCAGTTCTAACTGGAATAGTGGCCAACTTAGTTTAAGAAATGGGATAAATATCAGTGATGTGTAGTTATGATGGAGTTAGAGTGAAGAATTCAGAATGATTCCAAAGTTATAAATCAGTGTTACTAGAAGAATGGTGGTATCTTCAAAAGGAATGAATAAATTAGGAGACAACATGAGTTTAGGTAGAAAGATAATGTATTGTGTTTTGGACATTTTGAGTTTGAGGTGTCTACCTTCGGGATAATCAGTGTTAAGTGTCCAGTATCTGGAGCTGTGGCAGTCGAACTTAGGCAAAAGACTAAGACTAGATGTTGATCTAAGAATTATCTGTGCACAGAATCCTTCAGATATCTCTAAAAAAGAGAATCTGAACAAATTTTAGCGTGGCAGAATCCACTAGAAGGCAGAGTGTGGCAGATTTATAGCCTGGAAGGTCAACAGGCAGATTCTGTTACATGGGGCTGGGAGAGGCATTGGCTGCACCAGCACAGACCACACCATAGGGGAGCCGAGCAAGACTCAGGGGGCACTAAAGCAGAAGCAGCAGTGCGGATTCTGCAGCTTCTGACATATCAGCCCAGAATGGGAGTACAACAGAACTGACTAAGAGAGAAGTGTAGGACTCTCGGTAACAGCAGCAGCCCCTCCTAAGACTTTCAGTCTGCAGATTAAGTGTCTGTAAGTCACCGACTTGAACTTATGGGAGCCACAATGGTAGAATGATCTGTAAGTGCTCTCCCACTCCCCTTGTTGACCTTGAAAAATCCAGAGAATACTTTCCCAGGAAAAGTCCTGGAATAGTGGGATCAACTGAAGGGATTAAATAGGCTCTTAGATCAAGAGGCCAGGAAAATCATTAAGGAGAGACCCTCTTGCTGTGTCTGAAGGGGTCCAGTGCAGGACCAGAGCTGTCCCAGATAGCCCCACCTCGGCAAACCAGGAGGAGATCCTGAGCCCCAGTGGGGTGGAGCACATAAAGCACCAATACCAGGACTCCAGGTGTGCCTTGTCACAGCCAGGGGAATCGGGAAGACACTAGAGCAGATGGGGGTTCACCACCTGCTGAGCCTGCCTGTGCTCTAGCTCAGAAGAGACATGCTGTAGCCAGACCACCCCTCCCACACAAATCTCGCATTGAACTCCAGGGTTACTTCCGGGAAACTCAGATTTCACCTGACCTCTGTCTTGGCACACCAGCCAGTTCAGCTGGTTCTAGGCAAAAGAACCAGAGGCCACAACACACAAAACCTCAAGTTCTCAGCAAAGAGGCATAAAGCCCCCTGTGCCCAAAATGATGAGACCCACTTTAAAAGCCAGGAAAAAGACAATTATCATAAGCAAGAAGCAAACCAGAAAAAGAAAGACCATAGAATCTTACTGTGGGGACAAAAATCAAAGCACGAATACAGAGGAGATCAACATTTGAGATTGTACCCCCAGCTGAAACTTCAGAAGGGAATATGAACTGGTCTCAAGCCCGAAGAGTTCAAGAAGTATTTTAAAAGCCGAATTAGAGAAGTAGAAAAAAAATTGGCCAGTGATTTTAAAAATATGAGAAAAGAATTCATTAAAGAGAACGGCTCCTTTAAAAGAAAAATTGGGCAAATGGAAAAGGAAGCACAAAATCTAACTGGGAAAATTGGATAAAGGGAAGGGCAGATGCACAAGTTAGCTGAAGAAAACAATATTAAAAATTAGAATTGAGTAAGTAGAAGCTAATGACTAAAGGACATCAAGAAGCAGTCAAACAGAATCTAAAGAATGAAAAAATAGAAGAAAATATAAAGTATCTCATTGGAAAAACAACTGACTTGGAAAATCGTTCCAGGAGAGAAAATCTGAGAATTATTGGTCTGCTGTAAAGCCACAATGAAAAAAAGAGCCTACACAATATATCCCAAGAAATCATCAAGGAAAATTGCCCTGAGGTCCAAGATCCAGAGGGCAAAATAGTCATCGAAATAATCCACCCATCACCTCCTGAAAGAGATCTCAAACTGAAAACGCCAAGGAATATTGTTGCCAAATTCCAGAACTATCAAGTGAAGGAGAAAATACTGCTTCCAGCCAGAAAGAACCAATTCACATATTGAGGAACTACAGTCAGGAGCATACAGGACCTTGCAGCTTCTACATTAAAAGAAAGTAGGGATTGGACTATGATGTTCTGTAAGGCAAAGAATTATCTGCACTCAGTATCTGGTAGACATCTAGAACTCAACGTATCCAAATCACAACTCATTATTTTTCTACCTCCAAACCATGTCTTTGCCTTTCTTCATATCCCATGTGCTTAGCACCATGTCTGGCACACAGTATACACTTAGCAAATGCTTGTTGACCAACCGGACCCAAGAAAACTAAGAGATTCACTGAGAGAAAGAATGGAAGAGGACAAACCCTTGAGGTAAACTCACTGTGAGGAGGTGAATATGGATGATAATCCAGGAAAGGAGACTTAGAAAGAACAGTCAGATGGGTAGGGAGAAAACCAAGAAAGCAATAACACAAAAACTCAAAAAGGGGAGAAAATCCAGGAGGAAAAGGTCGTCAACACTGTTAAATCCTACAGCGAGGTCAGGAGGATGTGAATTGAGAAATGGCCATGGAATATTAATCACCCTTTACATTATTACCTCTTTTTAGCTTGAAGGAAAAAACATATGTATGCTTTTTTTTAAATCCATTTTATTAAGAGATTGTGATTACCTTCATTATAGGGGAGCATATCAGCTGATTTGTCAAATAATGTATCATACTAAATACATTGTACAAAAACCTCTGATAAGATCAATGGAGTTTCTCCAGTAGTGTAGATCACTACTTTATGTGTGATTTCTTCTGTAGTAGAAAAGCCCAAGTATATATTTTATTCTTCTGAAATCAAAATGAGAGACATCTTGGTACAGTGGATAGAGTTAGATGTGGAATCAGAAGACCTGCTTTAGTTAGTTTTTATTTCGGATACTTGCTAGTTCTGTGATCATGGGCAAGTCACTCCTCTCAAAGCATCATTTTCTTCATCCATAAAAGAGGGACAATAAAAATGTCTCCAGGGTCCTTAACTCAGAGCTTGTTATGAAGATCAAATGAGAGAATGTATCCAAAGCACTTTCTAAACCTTAATGTGTATGTAAATATCCACTTTTTATTAATATTAAATGTTAATAATCTCCAATCCTGCCTGTTGACTTTTGGATGATTATAAAAAAGGAAATATTAAAAACTGACATTTCCTCATCCAAATTGTGATTTTAACAACACTGAACTGCATTATGTATTGAAAGAGTGAAAAGCAAAATCCTTGAGAGAAGTATTATTATAAAATTCTTGAACTATTTCAATTACTTTAATTTTTGTTGATTACTATTTAGGATTTATAGCCAACCTACTTCCAAAATGGATTTGAGAGCAGTTGATTATAGAACTACTATGAGGATTCTTTTTCTGTTTCCCATCTTTGTGTTTCTTGTTTTGTTTTATTCATAGTACATATGATGTTAATAAACATTAAGGAAAGGGTTCTATATTTGAAGTTAGAAAACATTAATAACAGTCTCAGTTTTCCCATTTACCATATGACATTGAGCAAGTCATTTATCGTCTCTGAGGTTTAGTGTTTTTATCATCTATTTATTCTTCTTTAGTCTACTGAGTTCCAGGCCACATCAGCTACCTATTGGACATTTTATAAATGGTTTTCCAACAGGCATGCCTCTCTAGTTCAGCATACACAAAACAGAACTCAGTATCTGTCGTGACCCCTCCCATCTCCACCTCCCTTCATCACTTCCTTCCTTCAAATTTTCCTATTTCTATCTAAGGTACCACCATTCTTCCAATCTCCCAGATTCATAATCTTGGGTTTAACCTCATCTGTAAAATGCAGCAGTTGAACTCAGTGGCCTCAAAGGTCTCTTCCAGCTTTAAATCTATGCTCCTATGATCTTGGTTAGGGCAAGGTGGTACAGTCAATAGAGAGCCTAGCATTCATAAAGACTCATCTTTGTGAGTTCAAATCCAGCCTCAGACTGGACTTTCCAGCTGTGTAACCTTTGACAAGTCACTTAACCTTGTTTATCTCCGTCTCCTTATCTGTAAAATGAGCTGGAGAAGGAAATAGCAAGCTATTTCACTATCTTTTCCAAGGACACCCCAAATGAGGTCACAGAGAGTTGGACACAAGTGAAACAATGGAACAAGAAATGATCTTGGAAATATTGAGGAATAGCAACGGCCCAGCATCGTGTAGTATTCTATAAAGAAATAGGCTAGGATGCTGAAGACCTTACAGCGGGGTCTTGTTCTGTCTTCTTCGATTTCCCTTTCTGTAAAATTAATTAAAATACTTTCCCCGCCTTGTGCAATCACAGTTGTAAGGATATAATGTGTCAGGCATTGGGTTTGTTTTTCCAGTTTTCTCTTTGTATCCCTAATACCTAGCACAACCCTGGGTATATAGTAGGTGCTGAGCAGAGGTTTGTTGATTGTTGAGTGATTGAAACACTCAACCAGTGGACATCTATGAAAACTTTAGGGCAAAGTAGTGACATGATTATTATGGTTAACTATTTATATTGATGAAGTATTTGTAAAAAAGTTGTAATAGGAAAGTTTGGTTTATGTGGGGATGTTAAAATGAAGCTACACTAAATACTAAGAAAAATCCAATTTGCCATATTTTAGTTTTTCAAAAACCACCAGTCTACAATACACATGACATGGTAGAAATTTGTGTAACTGTGCATATGCATTATGGTGAACTAATTATCTCTTGTTCCCTTTATAATGTATAAGAGGAGCCAATTAGCTTATTCACTGTGACCTAAATGATTTTTCAATGCTTTCATTCCATACTTTCATAATGTTCTCAAACTTCTTATAGTCCTCCATTAGTATGTTTTGTTTAGTACCAGAGAATTGTTCATAATTATTTTTCTGGTATGTTAATGAAGAAGTTCTAATTTGCAAATAACTATTTAATCTATAATTAAGGTCTGGCAGCTCTCCTTTTTAAAAAAGGCAGTTAAAATGCATAGCCACTGGCCTGGGTATGGAACATGCAATTGCAAAACATTAAGAAAGGCACATCCCATTTATCACTTTTAATGAATCTTTCACTTTGGTACCACCATAAGCCCTTGATGGTATTCCTGTCATTCAACCATATGCTTCTAAAAGCATTAGCTGTTCCTAGGTCTTAGTATGTCTTAGAACAACACTGAAGTCTCTGAGTTTTGATTATATATAAGCTGCCTTAACAGTCATTATCCTTACCATATCCTCATTAAGATGATGGGCCCCCTGACCATGTTCTCATGTTTGTGTTAGCAATCTAAAATTCATGTATGCAAAAGGAGTTTTACTTATCCTTTTGAAAAAAGGATGATAAATATTTATATAGTTTTAACTCTTTCAGAATGATATGCAATCATGTTTTAGAAATGAGAGGACTTAAAAGCATTACACTGCAGATAAATTTGGGATAGCATTTTTGCTTTACCAGGAAGTCTAGAAGTAAATTACACACTTACCATTTTTAAAATTGTTTCTTTCACCCTCTTCAGTAATTTTCTCACTCTTCTCTCTTGTATTTTTGACAGGAAAGTCCAAGAATAGACTCTATTTTTTTTTTAGCAAGAAACTTTTGTTTTTCCTAAAAGAAGGATTTTGTAATGTCGAGAAGGGGAGCCTTTTGTTACCATATGATGTTCCATAGTTATTTCTTCTAATCACTTTTAAATTTTGAGCAGGCTCAGCATGTCTGAGTTCTAAATATTTAGAAATGCCCATTTGTCTAATCAATCAACAGGGGAATGAAACTCGCTTGCAAGCAGCAAATTATCCAGTGGTTTAAATAGTGACACTCTCAGTTGAGTATTTCTAGAAAGTATCATTGCATAAGAAATATCCTCATTTTCAGTTAGTATTTTATTGATTAAATCCACTACATATGGAACTTCTGCCTTCTCCTTAATGAATTGTTGGACTGAGGCAGAAAGTGGTAGTAAGATCCCCAAGATAGTTTTCTATTTAAAATCAAAATCTTCCCAGGATGTGTGAGTGTACCCAGTAGCTGTTTTATAATACATGAGTTTTAGCTCTTGATTTATCTTTTCTAGCTATAGCAATAAATGGAAGATGAGGACAAGATTGGAATTCCAGTTAAACTGAGGACTGAAAAATGAAATGGGGAGACAAGAGCTCTGGAGACAATATTACCTGGAGCCAATATTACCAAAATTAGGCAAGCTTTTCTCAAGCTTAATGATCAAGTTTTTCTACAAGGTCATTTGTGGGCATTAACCACTAGATTATTGGTTTAAAAAATGGCCTAATTATGGCACTTCTCTATTTAAAAATCTCCCAATGGCTCCCTAGGGATAGAGCACTGACCCTGGAGTCAGGAAGACATGATTTAAAGCAGACTACACACTATCTCCTGGATGTGTTCTTTGACTCTCCCACTTCCATGTGTTATTCACTATGTAGTTCTTTGTGGCTAGAATTTCTTCCCTCATCGTTGCCTGTTAAATTTGCACAGATCTGTTAAAGCACAAATCAAATGCTGACTCTTCATGAAGCCTTCTTTGACTTTCCCCTGTTGGAAAGAGCTTTTTTCCTCAGATTTTATTTAGCACTTTATCTTAAATGTTGCTAGTAGACTTACCCAGTAACATTATTTATCATACTAACCTATGTGTCTGATCCCCGCTTAAGACTTATGCCAGTGACCATTTCTCGTCTAAACCTTGTGTCTCCTCTGTTGCCTAGTACAGTGTTTTGGACAGTGGATATCTAATAGATGTTTTATGCGTGAGTAAATGAATGAGTCCACCGCAGTCAGTCAATCTTTTCCCTTTGGGGGTTCACTACAGTTATTAGATTCAGGTTATCTCTTCAAAACAGCCCTATCGTGATTGCCCGGACTATTGCCTTCTAACCAGTCTTCCTATTTCTACTCTCTTTCCCCTCAATCCATCTTTCAAACTACTGTCAGCTTAATTCTCCTGACGAATAGATCCAGTCATGTCATGCTTGTGCTCAAAAATAGTCAGTAGTTTCTTATCTGTGGCTGAGTCAAGTTCCAGCTCCTTAGCCTAGCAGTCAAAGGGGGTGCTCAGTGGCTGAAAAGCAAATTGCATTTTAAAATCCATTGATGAGGTAGCAAAATCCAGTTTTCCACACCCATGGAAGATCTTGTTCAAGGTAGAAATTTAGGTCTTAATAGGAACTAGTTCCCTAACCATCTTATGCTTCTAACTACTTATAGAACAGTTTCACATGAACTGATGTGCCACTACCCCAAACTCAGCATTTTCAAATTTTGCTTCGTCTTTTCCATCACTCAACTCTTAACCAGCTTCAGTTGCCAGCTATTTCATTTCTCCATGGTGCCAATATCCTTTAATCTTCCAGCATAAAACTTTTGGAATCATCTTTTGACTTTTCTTTCTCGTTTTCTGTCTCCACTTCCTAGGATTATTGCTAGCATATAAATAGGGCAAAATGAGTTTTGCATCAGAGGTCTAACATAACATGTGTCAAGAAACTACTCTCCATACTGATTTTTAAGTAGACTATAACTACCTAGGAAGTAGGATCTTTTCTTTTACGTTTCCCACAACAGTCAGTACATCAAAGGCACACAAAAATTTCTTGATTATTTATTATAATTTAAAGAACATGGGACCCCTGGTTCTGAAATTTTGAGTTTAAATCTCTTCTATGCCTTTTTAAAAAATATATGACCATGGAAAAGTCACTTAGTCTCACTGGACCTCAGTTGCCTTATTTGTAAAATGAAAAGATTGAATTACATTACTTCAGAAGTTCTTTCAATCTCTGACTCCAACATCCTATAAATATTATAAAGATACACACACACTCACATACTCACACACACACACACACACACACACACACACACACACACGGTCTACAGAGAAAGAAGGGGCAGGAAGGAAATGAAATAATAACAGTAAGGTGATAAGTAAAGAGGCAAGTAAATGGGGTAGAGAATAAAGAATAAATAAGGGGTATGATGCTCAAGTTTTCCTTTTCAGCCCTGTGGAGTCTCCCCAGATGACCAAGTATCTCCTCTGGGGCCTGAAATGTTCCCATTCATTCCCTTCATCATTCTGTGCTAGTTGTTCTCATAACCTCTGTAAAAACAGCAATAAGAATTTATATTTAGTCCAAGAATCTAGAGCTGAAGGAGACCTTGGACATTTGATCTCACCCCTTCTTTATAGATGAGGAACTGTGTCCCAGAACACTGAACAGAAAGCTGAGCTTCAGGCCCAGGTTCTCTGACTCCAAACCAGGCCTCTTACCGCCATGCATTTCTCCTTACCAGTCTGTCTCCTTTGCTCCTAAACCGTAATTGTAATCCCCATTTTATAGAGGAGAAAGCAGGCCATGGAGACTATGACTAGAGGCCACATAGTGTTAAACTGGGGAAGCTGGAACTAGAGGACAGTCCAGAGCCTGTCTTCTGGCTCCTACTCCATTCGCCTTTTAACCTCAAGATGCCTTTTGTACCCCTAGAAAGAGTAGTGCATGAAGTAAGAAGGGAGTGTGCATTTATATTGTGCCTTCTGTGTGCCTCGGGCAGCTGGATGGCCTTAGAATCCAGCCTCAGACACTTACTAGCTGTGTGACCCTGAGCAAGTCACTTAACACTTGTTGGTTTGGAGAGGCAAGTGGCAAACCACTCCACTTTGCCAAGAAAACCCCAAATGGGGTCACAGAGAATTGGACTCACCTAAAAGTAACTGAATAGCAATAACTATGCGCTTGCCAGGCAGTACACTAACTGCCTAATATCGGTTTTAATTGTTGTGCAGTTGTTTTAGTTGCATCTGATTCATTGTGACCCCATCTGGCGTTTTCTTGACAGAGATAGTGGAGTGCTTTGCCATTTCCTTCTCCAGCGCATTATACAGATGAGGAAACTCTGACCAATAGGGTTAAGTGACTTGCCCAGGGTAAAACAGCTAGTAAGTATCCAAGGCTAAATTTGAACTCTGGTCATTCTAGCTCCAGGCCTAGTGCTCCATCCTGTGCCACCTCGCTGCCCTGCCCATCATCTTAGTCTGAATGAATTCATTAGATCAATGACTAGGGACTACACAGCAGGAAAACCCTAGGATGGGTAGGGGATGGCACTCTGCAGAGCTTAGGGCATACACAAAGAAGTTGGAAAATTCTGAGACAGCTGTACCTACAAAAATGATTGTGTCTGGAACAAGCTCAGTTTGATTAGACTTCGTTCTCTGCAGCTACCTTAGTGCTTTCCAGGACATCCGGTCTAAAATATTTGAGTCAGTATTTAAAATTATCTCATGCTTAGTTCCAAAGTTATCACATATGTCATATCATTAACAAATATAGTTTTTAACACACTTATTTTTCCTGGTTCCAAAATTTACATAATTTCTATTGCCTTTAAAATCAATTGACATATTCAGGTAAACATGAATTAAAGAAATCTCAAGTTGCATCTTAAGGTCAGTTATAACAATATGAATATTCTTAAGTTCTTACAATCAAATAGTGATACAGTCACATCATTTATAGCATTTTGCAAAATTCAGACCTACTCAGTGGCAGTTCTTGATATTCATTCTCAGCAGTTCCTGCCTATGTCTATGAAAAACAGCCTTTTTTAAAGAAATATTCAACTATAAATGTTAAATGTAAGGTTTAGGACATTAATATTTTATTTGTCAGGCAAGGCCGTTTAATATATAGATATGTCATATCTATTTCAGTGGTTAAGGTTTCTTTTGAAAAATATTAGCTTAGAATCAAAATTGTGTGCTTTATAAAGTTAAATCTTCTGCCTCTCATTTGTCTGGTACTTGAGTTTATATGGAAAACCACTAGCATTGTACAAAGACTCATTCAAAACTTTCATCTCCCTTGCAGATCAGTCCTGAAAAATCAAACTGTCCCCTCTGAAAGTTTTTTTCCCCTCCGCCAGTTTTGCTTACGCCAACACCAGCCCCCTGACTACCTGAATTCTGAATTTTCCAGTGTTGCATTTCTATTTTCTTGCTTTTCTGTGATCAGTAGAAAATAGGGGGGAAGGAATGAATCTGAATTAAGGTAACCTTGAAGATTAGAAATGTCACTTCAAAAACTTGTAGGAGGACGGGGAAACGGGAATTCTGCTCTTTTCCAGTGTGACTAATCAGTGACTACAGCAACATTTAGAAAGATTTCAACCAGGTTTCATTAGATCTTTCTCATTGAAGTCATGTTAAGGAGAAAGGAAAAGGAGGAGGGTAAAAAAAAAAAACCTAGTAGAGAGGGAAAGAAACAAATCATAAACAGATTTTATTTTAGAACAACATGCTGCTTTGAGGAATAGTAGTTGTTTTTAGGTCACCAACTGACGTTTCTGAATACTATATTCATAGATACGGCACGGCAGAACTTGTATGTGCCTGAAGAAGCTACATTTTCACAGCAGGAGACAAAATCAAAATGAAGCATTCAAATGCAGGTGCACAGGAATAGAAGTGGCTATTTACCCTGAAGCTGAGTGGCCCTTCCCCTCTCTCTCTCCTCTCTCTCTTCTCTCTCTTTTCCCCCCTCTCCCTTTTTCTCTCTCCCTCCCTCCCTTCCTCTCTCTCCCTTCCTCTCTCTCTCTCCCTCTCCTTTCCTCTTTCCCTCTCCCTCCCTCCGTCTCTTTCACTCTATCCTTCTCTCTCTCTCTTTTTCTCTCTCCCCAAATGTGTCTGCGTTTGTCCTCCACCCCACCCCCACCCCCCAATCCTTCTACTTCCAGTTCCAGTTAGGCCTGAAGTATTGTGGGTGAGGTGTGGGGGTTGTGGGAGAGAATAATTGTTATTCAGTTGTCTTTAATGAGATGTATTGCCCAGTGTGAAAAGATTGAGGGAATATCTTTTGTTATGCTAATTAGACACCATTAGAGACTTGCTGTCTTTGACTTCTACCTAATCCTTTCTGCTTGCTTAGCTGCCATCCACGCTGGCAAATGGTTGAAAGATGGTGGTTCATACAGCACATGTTGTTTATTGCCACATCTATTTTGTACTCGGCAGTGGTGCTGTGGTAGGCTAAGATTTATCTTACTTAACACAATCTTTATTTGTAATGTTCATTTGAACAAACCGCTTCTAGAAGGATCGATTCCTGTCTCTGAATACTGTTTGTTTTGGTACAACCATACAAAAGGAGAAGTGACTGACTGAGAAAGTTGGAAGAGGTCTCCTTGATCGCCTGGATTTCCCTATTAGAAATAAGTAAGTTGATCAAATCCTAAGCGTCAGGGAGGCTAGAAAATGGAAACAAGGGGGGAAAATCCATAGGCATGGTGACACATTGAACAAATTCAAAATTTGCATATCTGGATGCTGTTTTTAAAAGTGGTTTCCTAAGATTTCTTTTAGTTTAAATTAAGTAATTTCATCCTGGTAGCTGAACTAGGTGAACATGAACTATGAAAAATAAGCATGTGAAAAATGACCACAAGAATTAACCACAGAATGATTTTCCAGAGATACTTCTTCTCAATTAAAAGGCAGAGAAATATGTGTTGAATTCCTAGAAAGAATGAGGTGGTGCTGTCATTAACTGCTTGCCTGAGAGATTGGCAGGATAAAGTCCTATTATAATAAACTCCATGGGACATATGATTGTTTTATTATAGAAAGATCCTGTTGAAAATGAGTACTGTCCATGGTTAGAAAGCACACTCTCAGCTGCAGCAGCAAGGTAACGTAGAGTTAATACCAAACCTTTGTCATAAATTATTAGGTAAAAACCTATCAGGGGAAGTTGAGAGGTGTTACACACACCCTTCCTCCTCCATGCTTCTGTCGTTGTGTGTTTTGTTGTTTCCATGAGGGTTTGGGACTGAAGTGTTTGAGGTAAGTAGGAGTGAGCAGAGGCAAAGGTTAATTACCGAAGAGCCCTAGAGCTCCATGTGGAACTTAGCTCTTCTCCTCCCTCCTTGCAGTCTAAGGAGTGTTCCATCAAGTACGCAGCATTGTTCTTCTTGTACTGAACAGGGATGACGATAACACTGGTCGTATATAACTGTTTGTTTTAAAGGATTGCTACAACCAGATCAATGAAGCACTGCCATTATGGGTTATGGGCAGGCACTCTGTCAGGATATGGAAATGCTTTTGTTGAACAGAATGGAATTTTACCTCCAAATGAACAGAGGTAGCCCTAACCTGTCTTTCTGCTAAAACTGGAAGAGACATGGGATGGAAGAAAATAAAAGGCAACTGCAGAAGAGAAAAACCATCAGGGAAGTTGGTTGGCTATAACTCAAAGAAAAATTTGAATCTGATTTGATATAACAGAACTGTGTTAGATACATTGAGTGAGGTTTGAGTCTTATTTTTCCTCGACCAAAATATACACAATTTTTAGTGCTTTTGAAATCAGTGAACACATTCAGGTACACAAGTTGTCTTCTCTTTGCAATCTCTGAATGCTTTAATTGGCTAAAGAAAATGAAACATGCTACTTGGAAGAATGTGAGGATTCTAGTGATATGCATGGCTATTAGTATGTGAGTAGATGTTAATATGTCAGCACAAATTAAATATTTAAAGCATGTTCAAGGGTAAGAACAATCTTACTTCAAGGAAACACTTAAGGTATTAGATGCTGGTTTGTTTTTTTTACATTATAGTGTTAGTGCTACTAATAAAATGATATAAAGAATATCTGTGTATTTACATTGAAGAAATATTATCCTGAAGAAGAAAACTGTGGGAAAGTCATAGTCTGTGATTAAACCTAACCCACTGTGAACAAAATATATGTTCTACCATTCTTTCAACTATCTTTTGGGATCCAAAGGGACTATTTCGTAAGCTGGTGGTTAGTGTCTTAAACATGATAAATTTACAAGTTATTGTTTGTTTTTGTCTCATTTTCAGTTTTGACACATTCTAGATGTCCTTGCAGCATTCCATGGTGGAATGGCATGATGGAATAAGGATGATATTAAATTTTAATCTTATTGCCACTATTCCTGTTGACTGTATTTAGCATAAGTGTGCCTGCTTCTTTAATTCCCTCTTTTCTATGGCCAGAAAATAGAAGTGTGCATAAACAGTCAGGAAAATTACTGTATACCCTGGGGACCCCGCGTCGCATGCTCTGCCTGTTGTGAATGATGAATCAAAATGGAAAGGTTATCATTTTCATTAGCTAGGAAAGAACAAGACCATACTTTTCTCCGAGTGTAATTACAGTGGTTCACTGGCAACATTACACTGCAGTAATTAGTCTAAAGGTGTATGTGAGGTCAGTCTTTTGCACAGACACTAGAAATATTATTTCAGAGTTTAAGGTCATAGCCTTGTGTTTAACATGTTACAGGCAGCTTAAAAAAAAAAAAACTAATTTGACTGAGCCAAAGAAAGACATTTGACATTTCCCAGAGTTCATTCGTTCAGAAACCAGTCAGGTAGAAAAATTGCATTTTATTATCTACAGTAAAGAAAAAGCTTAGCTTCAGAAGTATCATGTCAGTAGTTTTTCTTTTTTTTTTTTTTTTGCAGGATAAACAGAGACGAAATTCTAGTATATTTGGGACGTGATGTTAATAAGTATGAGGGCTTTTTATGTTTATGTGTTTAAATCTCCACATTTTCCCTGAGGCAACTGGTAGTAGTGTGGACAGAAAAATTAATTGTTAGAATTGCTTTCAGAAAGAAATTTAATTTCTTTACCTTACTATAACTCTTATAAGAGATAAATGTTTGTATTACAGAGTTCCTCAAATATGCACACACTTTTAAAAAATTGTCACACTCATACTCTTAGCAACAATATGAAAATGCTGAAATTTCTCAAACACAAACCCAAATAAGATGGAAATGATTTTCCAAAATTGAGGTTCACATTTTCCATGTTGAAAAATATGAAGAAGAAACTAGAAAGAAAAACAACTTTTTAAAATCATATTTTATGGAGTATGCCAAAATTAAAATGCAATTTATTTTTAACTTTTCAACCTACCAGTGAAAACTTTGCTTTCATATAGTCATTAAATAATATGAACAAGATTTCGAGCTTTTTTGAGTCCTGGACCCCTATAAATATATAAAATAAAGTACATAAGATTACCAAGGAAGCTAATTATATTGAAATGCAATTTTTACAATATATTAAAAAAAAAAACACCCAAGTTCTTGGATCCCAGATTAAGAACCTCTGAGAAGTGTTAGGCCAAATAGCCTGACCATTTGTTTGATTTGGATAATGACTGCCTTCTAGCCCCAGATCTCTTTGTAGGTGGAGTTTTGGGGTTTTTATTTGTTTGTGTTTTTCCCTCTCTACTAATGGTCATTTAATACTGCTCGTGAATAAGTAGGGAGGAAGAAGGACCTTCAATGAACATTTTCATTCAGTCACTGAGGGCTAATGAGAAACTTCATTTTCTTTATCTCGTTGTGTGTTTTCTGTATAAGTGGCCATCTGTTTAGAATTTGGTATTTTTCACAACTTCAAGTAGTTGGGAAAATTTGGGCATCACAAATAACACAACTGATTATTCAGCCTAGTGAAAATTTTCAAAAATTAAATATATTAAATCAGTTCATATTAACCACAGATGTTTCCTTACTTTTAAGTCTGATTGTGTCTGAATTTCGTCCTTTAGGCTGTTTGGAGTTTTGCACAACTATCATGTAAATTATTTCATAGTGCCTTCATTCTCTCCTTTTATATTAAAGTATCAGAAACCATTTAGTATACATCCTTTCTTCTTTCTTTTGTCACTCAAACAAGTCCAGCATGATTTATTTCTATTTGTATCTTCAAAAATATGAGGAGGGTGTTGGTCTCCTTTCTCCATTTCTCTGCCAAGTGCCATATTTCTCAGTTCTTTCTAATGACACTGACCTAAAAAAGGAGCATCTGTGATTACCTGGGGTCCATGAACAATTTGCTTCATCTCCCTTTATGGAAATTACCCTCACCTGTAAAATGAGGGCTATTATTTAAAAGGATGTGTTTGAGAATTTGTTTCATAAATCCCTAAGAAATCAAATTTAAATGATATAGACTAATATTCTTTTTTTGCCCTGCATATTTGTTATTAATATCACTTTGCTACTAATTTAATTAACTGTTGCTCCATATATATATATATGTGTGTGTGTGTGTGTGTGTGTGTGTGTATGTGTATATAAAATATACACATACACAATACATATATACGTATGTATGTATATATATATACATACATACGTATATATGTGTGTATATTTGTGTGTGTGTGTGTGTACACTTTATTCCCATCCACTAAGACTCAATATGTCAGTTATAAAATATACCTAGCTAAAATTGGTGACCCTGAGTCCCAGCAATGACAGATACTCCCAAAGGCACACATAGACCTACATTAAATGAGGAGAACAACAATGAAAATGAGAAATGCTTGCTTCAAAAAATCTGGGTCCAGATTTAGGCAATACACACTTTTGGCAGCTCATATTCTTGGAAATTAGACTGTAATGTGAAATTGTTTTAATGAATCTGAATTTCCTCTGGAAACATTGTTATAAAGGATTAAATCCTTGACCAAGGAGATGTTTTCTGACTTCTTTTAAGGTGATCTCAAATACTATGTGCATTCCATTATAAATTTTATATGTATATATATATATGTATATATATATATATATATATATATATATATATATGCATATGCTATATAGGCTAAATCTTTCTAAAAATATACACTAATCAAGTAAACTTGAAATTCCAGTCACATAATTTTAAAATAAAATACAATATATAGAAATAGTACAAAATATATTAGAGAGAAATAGTTTATCCTATCTGCATATTTTATATTTTCCCACATCTAATTTTTATGCTTCTGAATAGAATAATAGGATGCCAAAATTCATGGTTATTGTCCAATTCATGTGACTACTAATTTGTCCAATTTTTTTATTGCTAGTAAAAATTAACTTCTAAATCCCTTCCCACCTGTCCTCTGCACCAACCCATTAAAGGGAGAAGAATGACAGGTCATATAAAATAACATATAATTCTAGCATCATTTAATACTTTATTTTGAAATGAATTCTTTTGTTCTATATGCTACTGTGTCCTGAAGCTACCTTTTTAGACCACTCTTTTAAGCTACAATTTTACCTGGTTTTTAATAGTTCCTACTATATCACTCATATTGTAATCATGCTTTTACATTAGGCTTCTGCAGAGATAAAATTATATAATATACCTTCCTTTCAAATTTATTATAGTTTTTTTTTCTTAATTCCTAATAGCCAAGGTTTTCTGTAATCCCTCTAAGAAAAGCCAAATGTGGAAAAATGGTCTTGTACTTTGGTGTCAAAAATTTGTGAACTGTGCTACATAGGGTAAAAATCTAATCCAAGGTTCCAGATGTTGATAGATTGCAATGATTTAGTGAAGTGACAAATAGATGGCCTTGCTTCCCAGATGGCAAGATGTCTATAGACATGGACAGGGCTGTGTGTGTGTGTGTGTGTGTGTGTGTAAAAAGATGGGGAAGTAATTCATCTATCTTTGTGTATAGTCTAAAGTCTAATCCTTGTTAGCCCCTTTGCTTTCATCCGTCCATGGGCTGAAGAGTTATGGGACAAAGGAATCATTAACATTCTTGTCATCATCATAAATAGCAGAGGAAATTGTCTGTACTTCTTTGCCTTTGCCTTGGGCATCCTTCCTAATTTACTTACCAGTTCTTTGACAATTGAAACTCTTGGGTTAGTGCAACAACCATCGCCAGATGATGATGATTTGTCATTTCTTTAGCTAGTATTTAAAAAAAAAGACCTGAAGCTTTATATACATACATATGCTTAAAGTCAACCCATAGATTATTCTGCTATTAGGTAGGCTATGTGATCAATCTTCTTTATTGTCTCTTACAATGGCTACACTTTCATGGATTTTCTCCTATCTTTCTAACTATTCCTTCCCTTTTTCTGGTGGTCCCTTGTTATTTTCCTGCCCCATAAACATTGATTCTCCACTGACACCTTTTTCTCCACTTTCCTTTATAATCATTTCTACTCCCAAGACTTTAATTATCACCTCTCTAAAGACGACCCTCAAATCTCTGTCCCTATCCTTCACTTCTTCTCAAAGATTCAGTACCAAAATTTTAATTGCTTTTTAAATAGTTCCATCTTAATCCTCCAGAACCTCAAATTCAAGATATTCAAGAATCATCTTCCCAAAACCAGAACCTTGATCTCTGGTGACCACTTAGCTCTGTCTAGTTCCCCCAAAATTCTCTATTTCTGTACAATATAGTGGGGAATACACTGAATTTGGAGTTAGGAAACCCAAATTCAAGTGCCACAGGCATTAGCTTAATGGTCAGGTGCCCTTCACTTACCCTTTATGTTCTTGAGTTTCTTCAACTATAAAGTGGCAGTAATGCTCTATAGTACCTGATTCACCAGCTTATGAGGCTCTAATGAGATAATGTATGTAAAGAGCTTTGCAAATCCTAAAGTGTTACATAAATGGGAAATATTATTTGTCTTATTGTTATTTCTAATGCACCACCCTAGCAGTGTTATTTTTCCATTATACCCCTGTAGTAGTCTTCTATTGCCTAATGAATAAAGTATAAACTAGTTATATTTAGATTTGAGGTCCTCTCTCTTATCTTTCCTGTTCACATACTCTTCTTGCCAACAAGTCTGGACTGCTTACTGCTCACTCCTTGTTTATCTTTCTCATCTTTCTCTTGTTTCTGTTTCTTTGCTAATAATTTTTCCCCATTCCTAGAACAGTTTCTCCACCAACCTCATCTGCACCACTCCCTGTTTAAACACTTTCTTCTAGCACTTACCCCCAGTGCCTTCCATATGGTAAATGCTTAAAAAATGGTTTTTCACTCACTTCAAGACATACTCAGAAACTCCATGAAAACTTCCTTTATTCCCCAGCTACTCCCTTGCCCCTTCACTTTCCCCAAATATTTGTGATTTCTCCATCCTTAAATTTCTCATACTATTAATTAAACATCTCTCTCCAGACATCCTGCCAGAACTTAATTTTTTAAATTTAGTTTTAGCCAAGAGAAATCTACTTCACCCCTTCCATTGGAAAAGAAAAGAAAGATACCTTTGAACAAAAACGTATAATTTAAGCACCTACATTAGCTATGCCCCCAAATTATGTATCTCAATCTGCACTGAAGTCCATCACTCATATCAGGAGGTGGGTCTGCCAGAACTTCAAAGACATCATATCTAAAGCCAAATTCATCATCTTTTGCCCAAATCATCAGCTTTCTTATGACTGCTATTGGCATTACCATTATCCCAGATGGCTTAAAACTCAAAGTTATCCCTGATGTCACTTGCCAAAATAATCTTCCTTAGAGAACTGTTAGAACTTTTAACATTAACAGTAGGTGAAAAGCAAGAAGAAGAAAAAAGAAAAGCAAGAAAAGCAACTATTATTTTTGATATATCACTAGTTACATCATATAGTAATAAAGTTAAATTAATAACTCATATTAACTTTGACAAAGAAGATGTTGAAATATTATTTGTGGATAATGTTTATAATTTATCTTAAAAGTCCAAGAAAACAAAAATGGGATGAAGAACTTCAACAAAATGGCAGGATTTAAGATAAATACATGTATCATTAGCATTTCTGCATACTTCACTTGATCTCTTTTGATGGAAGTACTACCTCTAAGGATGAATAAAGTGTTTTATTTTTCTTTTTTCTCAATTTGAGGAGGGTTGAGTGGAAGAGAAGGGAATAAAGGAAAGTTTTATCCCCCTCCCTCAAAGAGGAAAAAGAAAGAAAAGAAGGTCACTGAAACCTGTTTTTGAAATGGAGAAAAGATCAGCAAGAAAGCCAGAAATAATAATAGACAAGACAATGATATTAATACGTTAAGTTACATACTTAAGAAGACAAAAAATGTACATTATAGAGATTGAGTTTCATGTATGACCTCTTTTCTATTTTATGTGGAAGTACTTATTTTAGTTGATATTTAAAAGTTCAGTATTTTTAAAAATTGGAAAAATGAAATAATGAAATAAAGATGAAAATAAATGAAATTTTGAAAAATGAAATAAAAGTTGTGAATAGAAAAAAATAAGTAGTGCTTTATTGCCTACTTACCTCGTTCTTACACTTCTCCGTTGGCCTTTCAGTAATGCCCATTGAATAGATGAATCAAAGGTTTTTTTAAAAAACAATTACTACATGCAGAGCTTTGTGTTAGAACTTGGAGTACAAATAACAATATAAAACAGTCCCTGCTCTCAAGGAACCCACCTTCTAAAACAGAGACAATACGTAGATTTGCTTTAAATCAAATGGAAAGGTCCTGTGATTACAGCAACAAGACAGATGTTAATGCCTTTTTTTAATGTCATTTCCACTAATATAATCATATCTGTTTTGAATAGATATAATTGAACCATTTTGGCACCAACTTCTAGGGTGCCAAGAATTTTCCTTTGTGAGATCTTTGGAAGATCTGTGGGAGCACTTCCACAAGGGTTGCTTCCCAAAAGGTCTTAAGTTTAGATCCCTGAGATATTTTCATTAGCATCTAAGGTGAGATTGTAGTACAAGGAGTAGGGGTGGCTTGATTTGCCTAACCCATGTCACCTCTTTTCTCCCCATCTAGGGATCTTACAGCTTCAGGTAGGTTGTCTCACCTTCCCTGTGGGTAGCAGTTGGTTAGCAGTTTGTAAGGATGGCTGAACTCTTCTCCACAGGACTTATTTTCCTGGATAATACTTGATGAAATTCAGACTGGAGGTGACATCACTGGGTAAATATTAACGTTTAAAAGAAAAAGATGGACCTCTGTTTCAAGGAAGAGTTTGGAATTATTAATAGGATAGTTTTACAAAATTTTCCCTGGCTTCCTTCAAATCCCTACATTCTGCAAGAAACCTTTCCTTAACATTCGCACCTTTTCTCTGTTTATCATTATCTTGTATGTTTTGTTTGAGAGAAGCAGCTAAGTGGCACAGTGAATAGAGAGCTGGGCCCAAGGTGAAGAAGGCCTACTTTCAAATATGGCCTCAGACACTTATTAGCTGAAAGACTCTAGGCAAGTCATATAAATGCGTTCTGCCTCAGTCTGCTAAACTGTAGAATGGGGATACTAACATCATCTACTTCCCTGGGTTATTGCGAGGATCAAAGATAATATTTGCAAATCATTTAGCATATTACCTGGAATAAAATAGGCACCATACAAATGCTTGTTCCCTTCCTACCTTTATTTGAACATAGTTTTTTGCAGGCATAAAGGAGATGCCTCTTTAGATTATGAGCTCCTGGAGAACAGAGAGTCTTTTGCCATTCTTCATGGCACCGGCACTCAGCACAGTACCTGGAAAATATTAGTCACTTAATAAAGGATTGTTGACTCGCTGACAAAAGCAATACAGCCTTTTTGCTTTTTCCTTTTAATATCTTAGTCCCTGTTCATTGTCCACGCCTCAGATATATGTGCTGGTAGATGAGCTCTAAGTATCAACCCTTCACTTGCATTTTAAAATCCTAAATTGCATGTAATAGCGTTTAGCCACTTGGTTTTGTTTTTTTCTTCTGTGAAGTTATTTTGCACTCTTTTGAAAAGGTTTCTACGTAAGCCTGACAAAACCTAGGGAAAAATTAATAGAGAATTAAATCTTGTATATATACACTCCAAGGAAGTTAAAGATAGAGACAGAGAAAAGAAACTAAAATATAATATATACCAAGGTATTCTTAGCAATATTACAGTGCCCATTAATTAGGAAATATCTTTTTAAACCCAAGATATATGAATATAATGCTATATTATTTTTCTAATACAAATTTAGAGATAAATTTCCCTTAAAATTTCCTTAGCTGCATCTCATACCTTTGTATATGCTCTTTGATCGTTACCATGTTCTTTGATGAAGTCTTCTATTGTTTCTTTAATTTGTCCTTTGACCCAACAATTCTTTATTTTTGAAAGTAACATGTTCAATTTATTAGACACTTAAAAAGCAAGCTATACAGAATAGAGATTCACAGTTTCATATGTAAACTTCTATGTTCTACATATATGTATATGTGTACATATACATATATGTAACACATGGAAGTGCTTGTTTTAATGGTTGTTAAAATAATTGGTTTTCTTAATAAATTAATTTATTTGTTTTTGGTTTTCAACAATCACTTTCATAAGTCTTAAATTTTCTCTCCCTCTCTCTCCAGGACAGCATGTAATCTTATATGGGTTCTACACATACATTATTGTTAAACACATTTTCACATTCATCATGTTGCATAAAAGAATTAAAAAGAATGAGAGACACCAAAACATATCTCAAGAGAAAATAGTCTACTTCATTCTGCGTTCTGATTCCATAGTTCTTTCTCTGGATGTGGATGGCATTTTGCCTCAAGAGTCCTTTGGGAATGTTTTAGGTCCTTACATTCTAAGTCTATCAGAAACAGTCCTTGCACACTGTGACTGTTACTGTGTACAGTGGTTTCCTGGTTTTACTCATTTCACTCAGCATCAGTTCATGTAAGTCCTTCCAGTCCTCTCTGAAGACCTCCTGTCCATCATTTCTTATAGCACAGTAGTATTCCATTACATTCATATACCATAACTTGTTCAGCCATTCCCCAATTAATGGGTATCCCCTCAATTTCTAGTTCTTGGCCACCACAAAGAAAGGTAGTATAAATATTTTTTGTACATGTGGGACCTTTTCCCATTTTTATGATAACTTTGGGATACAGTCCTAGAAGCAATATTCTTGGGTCAAAGGGTATGCATATTTTTGTAGCCCTTTGGGCATAGTTCCAAATTGCTCTCCAGAATGGTTGGATCAGCTCACAGCTCCACCAACAAGGAATTAGTATTCCAACTCTCCCACATCTTCTCTAACATTTATCATTTTCCCATTTGTCTTGTTAGCCAATCTGATAAGTGGAGTAACACCTCAGAGTTGTTTTGATTTGCATCTCTCTAATCAGTAGTGATTTAGAGCATTTTTTCATATGACGATAGATAGCTTTACTTTCTTCCTCTGAAAGCTGCCTGTTCGTATCCTTTGACCATTATCGATTGGGGAATGACTTTTATTCTTGTAAATTTGAGTCAGTTTTCTATATATTTTAGAAATGAGGCCTTTCTGACAGACGCTTGTTGCAAAAATTCTTTTCCACTTTTCTGCTTGACCCAACAATTCTTTAGAACCAACTTATTTATTCTACAACTAATTTTTAATTCTTTCTTCACAGACCCTTTTTTGAATATAATTTTTACTGCAGTAAATGAGTAGCAGGAAAATATTTAGTATTTCCGTGCTGGTTTTCTGTATTTGTTTCTGAAGTTTTTATGTGTCCAGTAAGGGGATCAGTTTTTTAAAATATGCAATGCATAGTTATGAAATATGTATCACCAAAGATCTGTTACTTCTATGGGTCTTATACTTTTTGTTGTTGTTGTTGTTGTTAGATTTGTCAAGATCTGAAAGGAGTATATTGAGGTTCCCCACTATTATAGTTTTATTGTTTATTTTTGCCTACAATTTGATGAACTTTTCCTTTTTGTATTTGAATACCATGCTTGTTCAGTACATTTATAAAGTATTGATATTGCTCAGTTATCTGTATTGTCTTTATACCACAGATATTTTTATTATATCCGTTATTCTTATTGTGTCAATTTTTGTAGTCTGGTCTGAAATCATTGTTACTACCCCAGCCTTTTTTAATATACCTAAAGTATAATAGATTCTGTTCGAGGGCCTCATTTTAACTCCATGTGAATCTTTATGTTTCAAGTGTAGTTCTTGTAAACAGCACATTTTTGTATTCTTTATTCCTACTCCATTTTGCTGTAGTCTTCTGTTTGTGGGTGAGTTCTTCCCAATCACAGTTACGATTGTTTTTTTCTAATCTTCTGAATTTTCCTTTACTTCTGTTAATTTACAGTCCCAGTTCATTGTTCTTTTGTTTCTTTGGTGATTCTTAACATCATAGATTCCAGTTCTTCTGTTCTGCCAGTTATTTGTTAAGGAGGACACAAATTATGCTATAATTCTCATTCCTCTTCTAAACCTCTCGAGAACAAGGTGTTTTGGTTCCATATTCTCCTCCAATTCCACAAAGACCTCTTTCTCATCAAATGTTGGATTATTTTCCATTGTTTTGAAATATTTATTCATAGATACCTGAAATCCTTTACCAGATCTGAAAGTCAAATCTTCTTCTTCTTTATTTTGCCTCTTTATTATCTGCTTTTATTCAAGGTCTTTGAATTTTCTTCCTCCTCAGATCTTTGATAGCTTCAGTCATTTTTCTCACTTTCTGACTCCCTGCTCTTTGTTGGAGCTTTCCCTGGTGCTGAATCTCATTGCTTCTCAGTCTCTTTTCCACACTGGGAAATATGTGGTTTACCAGTGTGGGTCTGTGCCTCAGGTGACTTTTAGGTGGGCAGAACTGATTCCAGCTGGGTGGTAGGCTCTTTGCTTGAGGCATCATGGAGTGCCAGACGGTCCCCACATGCATATAGTGTCTTGTTCCAGTGTTCTGACCCACTCCCTCCGTTCCTCAGATCTCTGAACTGGCACCAGCAGTTCAAAGTACCACTCAACTGGTACTTTAGGGTTGATTTCTGTAGTGAAGCCAAGGTAGGCATCAATTAATTGGTTTTGGTTTGCTTTTTTCCTTCTTTTTAGTTCCCAGTGTCCTAGATCATGAAAATTGGTGAAGTTGTTTTATCTTTTGTGCATAATTTCCATTTTGGATGTATTTGAAGGGACATGAGGATCAAAGAATATGTCTGCTCTTTCCTCTTGTTCACATGACCCACAAGTCTCCATAGTTATGACTGTTAGTGTATATTTACATTTATCCTGTCCTTTTGTATATTTTCTTCTCCTTTCTTATGCCTTGTTTACAAAGAAAAAGGTGATGAAAAAGAATTTTGCCTAATACTTGGAATCTATTAATGATACAATCTATTTCTGCCTTGTTGCTGCCTCTCATTGGATTTTGTTTGTGAGTGCTCTTTTACTTATCATGTACACCTTCTCTCTGTGCCCTGTTTCCCTGTTGAGTTAATGTATTTATAGAGGTACCTAGGTGGTTGAGTGGATACATCACCAGTCCAGGAGTCAGAAAGACTTGAGTTCAAATTCAACCTCATACACTTACTAGCCGTGTGATATTGGGCAAGTCACTTAACCTCTGTCTGATCAAGTTTCCTCAACTGAGAAATACCTACATCCCAGAGTTGTTGTGAGAACCAAATGAAACAGTAATTGTAAAGCACTCAGCACCATGTCCAGTACATAGAAGGTGCTATATAAATATTAGGGATTATATTATTAGCTATTCTGCACTATACTATGTGTGTGCCTTCCCTTGTCCATTTCAGATGCAACTGAGATGCAAGTGATAACTCTTTTCCCATATTCCTCCCTCCATGTTTGCATATTTTGCATCTTATGCACCCCTATTATGTGATAGAGTTCCTTTCCTCTTCCTTTCCATTCCCAGTATAGTCCTTCCCATTTCCTTCTCCTAAGAATATCAAGAACAAAATCACTCCCAGGTCATCTGGTTTCTCTAACTTTTGACCATATTAGGAATCTGAGAGAACATTTGATTCTTCTTTCTATATTAGCGTGTATATAATTCATCCTTACACAGTCACCTCTAAATCATCAAATGTGTGTGCCTTTCTATATTTTTTGTGTCTCCTATGTTTTCCTTTCCAAGTATCTACTCAGTTCTGACTTATTTTTTACCAGAAATACTTGAAAAAATACTCTTTTATTGAAGATCCATCTTTTCCCCCAATAAGATTATGCTGTTTTACTCAATAAGTTATTCTTGATTTTAAGTCTGTATTTTTTGCCTTATGGAATATTACGTTCCAAACTCTTCACTCCCTAAGAGTGACAGATGCCACTTTTTTTTGACCAGGAAGTTCTGGATTTGGGCTGGGAAGTTCCTGGGAAGTTTCATTTACGAGAGCTAAGTAGTTTGTGAATTCTTGAAATAAGCTATTTTGGGGGGAGGGGGGAGGTGTCATGATTTTTAGGTAATCTGATGATTCTTTGATGGTTTCTCCTTGACCTGATGTCAAAGTTAGTTGTTTTTGTAAAGGTATACCTTACTTTTTCTTCTGTTTTTTCAAACTTTTGATTTTCATTATGATATTTGTTTTTCTACTGTAGATTTATTGTTTTCTATTTGACCTGTTCTTATCTTCAAGAAGTTCAGCTTTTGAATAAGGTATTAATTCTCCTTGCTACTTTGTCCTCCCTAGATATTCCATGTTACATTTCTTGTTTAATTTCTTCTTGTTATCATGTAGTCCTTGTGGTCAAGACATTTTCTCTGAGGCTTTACTTGGATTTTTGTGAAGTTTTTACCATTTGGAATTCTCTCAGGCTTAGGTATTTCTTCATTGTGTTTGGCATTTATTTGTGTATATGTGTGTGTGTGCATGGGTGTATAATTCTCTAGCCTCTTCTCTTACCATGGTATAGGTCCAAGCTACCTAGGTAGTAGATTAGGCCAGGGCTACCAGATGTTAGGGCTACTTATATGCTTCTCTGGTTCCACCTCTTGCGATAGATGGGGCTCTAGGTTGCCTCATTCTAGGCCTAAGCACTTCTCTGGCCCTATTTCTTGCCGAGGCATAGGGGTCATGTGTGCTAGATGCTGCTCTGGCCTTCCCTCCTAATATGGCACCAGACCATTTCACACCAGGCTAGGGAAGGTAGCCTTCTACCTACCTTAACTTGTCTCCATTCTCTGCTTTCTCAGAATTTTGACACCTTTTTGCACAATCCTAGAATGGATAGAGGATTTTTGTAGCCAATTCTCATTGATAATTTTTTTTATCATTGTTACTTTTGATTTGGTATATTTTTAGAGCTTTATTGGGATTTTGTGGATAAACAAGATTCTACTAGGTCCAACACTCCACCATCTTCCCACAATTCAGGTAATATTGTACAATAAAAATGATAAATAGGATGCACTCCAGAAATTGTGGGCAGATAAAAATAAACCAAAAATAAGTTGAACTCAGAGAATACCAATATATATAGTGAATACACCATAGAAAATTAAAGCAGCACTACAAGGAAATTGAACTCTCTTGAGTAATGGAAAGATAATGAAGATCCTCCTTCATAGCAGAAATGGATAACCCAAGATTTCAAAACACTGGGGAAGAATTTCATCATTCAACAGAAACTATTGGAAAGATTGAGTAGCAATTTGAAGAAAATGGGATAGAAAGTGTTGTAAAATAGTACATTCATCTTTCAGTATACTCTACAGAAAAATTCCATATTCCTTAACGTGTTATTTAAGTACTTCTATAAGAGTTACATGAACTGATGCAAAGTGAAGTGAGCAGAACCAGGAGAACATTGTGCATAGTAATAGCAAAATTATATGATAATTAACCATGAATTATTTACCTATTCTCAGCAATACAATGATCAAAGATAATTCCAAAGGACTTATGATGAAAAATACTACCCACTTCCAAAAGAACTGATGGAGTTTGAATGCAAACTGAAGCACAATTTTCTTACTTGGTTATTCTTGGAGTTTTTGGCCTGCATTTTCTTTCACAATATGGCTAATATGGAAATGTTTTGTATAATTGTACATGTATAATTGCTTGCCTTCTCAAGTAGGAGGAAAGGAGTGGAGAAAAAGAACTTGAAACTAAAAATTGTTTTAAATTATTGTTAAAGTTTTTTGTTTACATGTAATTGAGGGTGGAAAAGGTCTTCCATAATCTGATTCAAATATATCTTTCTATCCTTTGATAGGTGATCACTCCCCTTTGTGCAAATTTTCTGCCATCTTCTGCCTTTGCATATTTGTACAGAATTTCCCCCAAGCCTTGACTACAGTCCCTCCTCATCTGTTAATTGTTGAAACCTTCATTGATCTTAACTGCCCACCGCTACTCCTCCCACCCTTAGTAAAAAGTGCTATCTCCCTCTTCCATTTTTCTTATACAACACTTTATCTGTATCTTCTTTGCCCTTATCACAGTCTATCTTCTATTATATGTATTTGTTTGCATCTGGCGTTATAGCAGTAGATTGCAGGCTCTATGTTGTAATTTTTGTATCTCCTTCCTTCATTTCAGTCCCTTGCACATTTAATTAATTGAATTTTTCTGCATTCCTCCATTTGTCTTAGCCATTTGTATATATGTTTTATCACACCACCCCATTAGCTTTTTAAGTTCTTTTAGGGCCAGGATTGTCTTTTTGATCTTTGTGTACCTTGCACCTGCCAAAATACCTTGAACATTCTTGTTTTTTTTAATGAATGTGTGATTTCCTTGATTTGAGTGGGTAGTTTGTCTGGTGCAACTCATCCATGATTTGTATCCATTACAGTTTTTAACTGTTCTCTCTCATAAATCCTACATAATCCACCCAGCCTGCTGATAGCTTCTTTGTGTATTTTAAGATTACTAGTATCATCCAGGGGTGGTAATGCATACTTGTTGTAATCCTGGTTACTGGGAAAGTCTCGTGGATTTCTTGAGCTTAAGATTTAGGAGATGGCAGTTGATGAGCTGATAAAGTGTCCACACTGCATCTATCACCAATAGGGGTGGGAGCAGAGAAGGTACCAGGAACTACCTAAAAAGGGCAAATCAACTTGTCAGAAACAGAGCAACTCAAAGCTACCAGGATGATCTGTAATGGGATCAGGACTCTGAGTGACCTCTGTGCTTCCAGCCAGGGTGATATAGGGAGACCTGGTCTCAAAAAACAAAAATAAAACCAGATTTTTGGTGTCATGCAGCATTTGTTTAACTGAATTAAACTGACTTTAATACTCCTCTCATCTTATCATGTACTCAATCAGATTGCCCTTGATGTTCATTTTAATTGGTTTTGTCCCAGATAGAAAGGTTGGCAGAACACATAGTACTATCTGCCGTAGACCCTATCTTCCTTGACAGATGGCCCTTTCTCGTCTCAAAGTCTTAGCTGTGTGTTTTGCCCTGGCTTCCAGCTTCCTAACATTCTTTTTTCCCTTGAAGATTGCCTCAGGAAGTCAGAATCCCATGACATAGAGTAAGAGGCAAGGGACAGTGAGAGTCATAGGATTATCTAGAGGTAGAAGAGACCTAAGAAGGCTTTGAGT
The DNA here is from genome assembly GCA_028658325.1 of Potorous gilbertii. Taxonomy (NCBI): domain Eukaryota; kingdom Metazoa; phylum Chordata; class Mammalia; order Diprotodontia; family Potoroidae; genus Potorous; species Potorous gilbertii. Next base: position 93,692,949 of record CM053773.1, on the reverse strand, counting down.
CTAGCCCATCATTTGACATTGAAAAAAACTGAGTCATTGACGTATGGAGGTCTTGGAGTAAGGAGGCTTCCTAGAGATAAGAGACCTTGAGGTGTTCTTAAAGGAGGTATAATCGGAGGAACGGAGAGGAAAAGGAATCCCAAGGGAGAAGAAAGTATAGATGGAAGTGGTTATCAACAGTGCATTTGAGGAGCATAGGAAGGAGACCAACCTTGACAACCTTGACCTGTCATGGTCTGAATTCATCTATCTAGAAAATGATATTTGGTTAGACTTAATGATCTCTGAGGTCCTTCCTAAAAATCAGAGAGGCATCTGTGCCTCTATCTACATGATGGAACTGCAAGGAAGCAGTGTTATTTGTAGCACTCCACATTTCACCAGACCATTATTCATGATAAGAATTAGCATAAATAGCAGGTATCCATTCAGCTTCACTTAGTGTTCTTTAGAAACAAAAGTTTCCCTCCCTAACTGTATAAAAATGCAGGTGTCTATCACCATTACTATTAAAACACTGGACTACAGTCAATACATATTGTATGTAATGGTGAGTATGTATGCATAGCTACCTAACTGCATTAATTCTGTTGCTGAGAAGAAAGCAACATAACTCCTCAAAATTCTACAATTTCCTATTATCATATTAGATTAATTTTTAAAAAACTTAATAATGTTAGTAGAAGTATAATTACAGACTTCTTCAAGAACCATTGACAGGTACTTATGCTAAGTTATAAGCTGCTCACACTGTGAACTGTGTGCAAACATTAAGTTTTCTCTCATAGAAATATACTTCAGCACAATCCAAGGTTGGCCAGTGGATTTCATGAATGTGGCCATTGTAGCACAAACAGAAAGTTGGAAAAACGTTCTTGCTTGCATCTTGATTTTTGAATAATTAATATTTAACTCTTCTTTTCTTTCATGGATAAGTCTCTCATTGATATCATCTATGAGACCTTTACAACCTTTGACTAAAAGCCATCTCTGCAATCAACAAATTAGGATGAGTTTGGGAATTTGAGTTTTGTAGGATTGTATACAGCTGGATTAAAATTTCCTGAATGTCTATAGTCAGAACATGTTGATAAGTATCTAACTGGGAAGAGAATTGTTTTTTTAGTCAGCCTACTAACCTGATGTAATTTGGGGAGTTGAGTTTGTCAAGCAGCAAAGCCAAAAGGAAATCATCCTACAACCAAATAATACAGCTGGTTTGCTGTGTTAGAGATTTTGGCAGCACCCTAAAAAATAAGTCATACTTTAAAGAATCCATCTGACAGTGGGATAACCTTGTAAATGACAGTGATTTTCAGTATAGCTATGGAAGAGATAGGTTTCAGTTTACCTTTTTTCACTTCATTCTAATGTTTCTTTGATCCCGCAACGAAATCCTAGTCCTGTATTTCTGACATCTTCAAACTTTTAAAGTGTTAGATTCACTTGAGAAAGTATTTGCTTGCCACAAAAATATATGACAAAGAATAGATCATTGGTGCAGAGGTAGACAGTGGAAGATGAAAATAACTTTGGAAATAAGTGAAGAAGGCTTGAAAATACACAATAAATGTTTAAATGCAAGTGCTTAATCTGCTACTAGTTGGAGACATTTTCCTCAGCTCTTAATCACTCAAATAAGTGTTTATTATTACTCTTTTCTATTGCCAAAATATTTCCACAAATTTGGATTGAAAGCAGCTTGTTCTGGCTGATTTTGCAATTTGGTTATAAGAAACAAAATGATGTTTGGATGGATTTGTTGTTTTTTTTCATCTTAAGCCTTCGTTATCTTTGGTAAAGGAGGGACTAAGATCGGATGTTCTTATCAGTTATGTGATAAAAATGATAAGATTTCTAGTTATATTAATTTTTTTATTATGTTAGACTTCTCACAGGACTTTTGAATTATTATATGACTGTCTGTTTCAGTTGTTGAAATAATTAGTAGCTGTCTCAGCTTGCCGTAAATTCAGGCAGAGAGTGTACTAGTAGACTCCCAGTAGAAACTTGATAAATGTTTGTTGAATTGGATTGAATTAATCAAAAGCTTTTTATTAATAATTTGTGTTTGTGCTTTGCAAAGGCTAATGTCATCTTTCCCAAAGCAGCTATGTGGTACAGTGGATGGACCTGCAGTCAGGAAGACCTCATTTCAAAGGCAGCTTCAGATACTTACTAGCTGTGTGACTCTGGGCAAATCTCTTCATCTCTGTTGTCCTCAGTTTCCTCCTCTGTAAAATGAAGACAAGACTAACACATACCTTTCAGGGTTGTCACAGCACCTGGCAGGTAGTAAACACCTGATGCTTCTTTCCTTCCCTTCCTTTCTTCTCATTTTTTTCTTCTTTCCACAGATTGGTGAACGACAGCAAGTGCTGGTAACTGAAGAATCTTTTGATTCCAAGTTTTATGTTGCCCACAATCAATTCTATGAGCAGGTAATAAACCCTGTTGTAAAATTTGCTATAAATCTGAGCTTTCCCCTAACAAGAATAATAAGCGATGAAAGTAAAACATTCACATAAAATCAATGAAGAAAAAAGAATCTGTGGCATCCAAACTGGAGCCAGCTGACTGGACTGAGCCATAGGAATCTTTATGGAGTATATTCTTCTCCCCAAATGTTTACAGCAGAGTTTGCATAGTGAATGTACTTTAATTCACATTAACCTGTAACAGGGCCAGTCTCTGACTGTGGGGGTTTGGGACCACTCATTTGTAAATGTGGAATGGAAAATAGAACTGAGGGGCACTGTCAGAATTCATACAGCCTACTGGAGAAAACTTATTAAAAGGCATTCTGAAAATAAAGATCATCTTTGTGAGAGACAAAAGGATGAAAGGGAGCCTGATGAACAGAGATTCCTTACCATTTCCTTTTTAGCTACCAGTTTTATCACAGGATCATAGACTTAGAGCTGGAAGGGACCTTAAAGGTCAGGGAGTCCAACCCTGTCATTTTAAAGATGAGGAAACTGAGGCCCAGAGAGAATAAGTGACTCCCCCAAAGTTATACAGTAAAGAGGTGACAGATCAAATTTAAAACTAGGTCCTCAGCCTGCACGCCCAGCATCTTTTTCATTGCATCATGCTGCTTCCCACTTTTCCTAGAGTCTACCTTGGCTGTGATGGCAAAAAATAGAGAAGAAAAGGAGGTCTACTCCTTAGATCAATTCAAAAAAACAGGATGAGAAGGGCTTGACCAGATTTTACATTAATAGTTGCAATAAGTTGGAGGCAGGAGGCAGCATAGATTCCCTTATCATCTACACCTCTGTTCTGCTCTTGCTACAGAGAATGGTCCACTCTAATGGTAGAGTCAGAGAATGATTCTTTTATATGTTTTAGGAAAAATTAAAATGAGCTACATTGAGATACAAAGAGTTTATGATGAGATAAAGGAATTTAATATAAATGTCAATATGTAGCTTAGATATGGATGTAGAGATTGGGGAAAGTACTGACAGAAGTAGAAAAGGCTTATTTCATTGAAAATTATATATACTTTATCTAATTACCTTTTATGAAATACACATATGAATACATATACATATATATGTATAAAAATATGAAATTTTTTGTGCCACTTTTCTACATGCCAGTCCTGACTCCCTAGGAGTAGCAAATAACAGCTACTACTACTTCTAATAATAATACTACTATTTCTACTACCACTGCTGCTACCACCACTAATGCTACCACCTTTACTATTGCTCCTGCTGCTGCTAGCAGTACTACTCCTACTACAACTACTACTACTACTACTATTACTACTACTACTGCTTTTCTCAGGAGAAAAGAAGTCCTAAATTTTTCTGTGAGTTTTTCTTTGTGTTAGCCACTGAAAGTTCTGCAATTGGCTTAGTAGACTAGGCAACTGCCAACCAGTCAGCACTGGTGGTCATCTAGGTGCCCCCTTCTAGGCAGTACAAAATGAGAACATGAAAAGAATAGATGGAGTTTACTTCTTACTCTAAACTCTATATAACCTGAGTGCTTTTCACTCTGTTTTACACTGCACAGTAAATGCACAGGAGTCCCTGCTGTAGCACACTCAGAAGAAAAGGTAATTTGCAGGTGGAACAAGGATTCTCACCATTCCATGTTGGAACTTGAAGCTACATCACCATCCTTGTATTTTCTCCATGTATCCTAGAGAATAGTGTTCTTTTATAGGCCAGAATGACGCTCTGCCACAGGAAAAGACTGCCTAACTGCATTACTAGTGCTCCTTCCTTCTTCCCCTTCTCCTTTCCCACTTGGGCTTTTGTCTCAGCAGGGAATTTTTTTCATTTTAAAGGCTATGCAATGCCTCATTAACTGTTTCCTTCCATTTAAAGAGGAAGGGCTTTTTCCATTTATTAAATAATAGGGGAAGGAGGAAACTTTTTGGTATTCATTCAGTTCAAAGCATAAGATCAGGGGTTTGGCGACAGAAATTTTACCCTGGAAGATTATTAAATTTCAAGTGTACTATCAAGATTTTTTTAATTATATAAACTCTAAAGCGTTCAAAACAGGAAGAAATCTTGCATCCCATTTCAGAAGTCAATAATTTAGCTGTTTCAACCTCCCCTTTTATTTCCCTCAGTTTTCATATAAGGAAACTGAGTCCCAGAAAGGTTAAGTGATTTCCCAGAGTAATATGACTAATAAATAGCTCCTTCCATTGCATCAGAGATTTAATTAACAGATAATTGAAGACCATTTTAATTATTTTTTCTGATGTAACTTTACAACCTGACAGTATAGGGCTAAAAGTTATTTTTTTCTAAGTCATTATCCTCAGTATTCCTCAAAATAAGGCTATGTTTGAGAAAATCTGAACTCTAGCTGTCTCCTCAAAGAGATTTAGTGCAGATCTGATTAATCCAGCGTCTCTGTCTTTTTTCACCATCACTGAGCATATCAAGGATAGCATCAGAATTATTATTTGTAAAATAAGCTGAGATACAAAGGTGAATCTGTCATTAAAGTGCAATGTATCACAGAATATGAGTTAGTAGATTTATGCTGCATACTCACCTAATATATATTCAATTGATATTTTATACTTGCTTGCTTGAAATAACTTTCAAATAGCTTTTGTTCTAGAAAAGCAGTACAATAAAATGGGCAAACCACAAAGACAGAGAAGGGAATGTTTGAGGTAAACTAGGTATTACCAACTCTAGTGAAAAGAATCCTTCTGACAGATTCCTGTGAGTTAGCTAAAAGAAGTTTCATTTCAGAGAAGCTGATTTTTAAAAGTAGTATTTTAGAAGTGACAATCAAATTGATTTTATGAGAAAAGGAAAGAACTCGATATTAATCTGCCCCATTCTGAGATTTTGGAGTTTTCTTTTACCTGTTTTATCTTTGTCTCCAGTATCTAAATGAAAAAAAATAAATAAATACAATACTGTATTTCAAACATCACCTAAAACTATCATGCTGACAACTAATAGGAGATCAAGTATAAGTGACATTTCCTCAGAGTTGCCTCAGTTGATTTAATTGAGAACTTAAGTTATTTGCCTATGGTTAAGTAACACAATTCTTAAGGACTAGACTTTGAATGCAGTTCACTCCTGGCTCCAAATCCATCATTTTCCCTCTACATAGCATCCCTTGTATCTGTCAAGCAGTAATCAGTAAGCAAGTATTTGTAAATCCCTTCCTGTATGGAGATAGCAAGATGGCACAGTGGATAGTGTGATAGTGGACCTGGAATCACAAAGATTTGAGTTCGAGTCCAACTACAGGCACTTAATACCAGTGACTCTCGCAATTCACGTAATCTCTGTTTGCCTCAGGTTCCTCAACTAGGAAAATTGGGATTAATAATAGCACCTGGAGTTTAAAGAATAAAATGAGATAATACTGTAAAGCACTTATTTGTATAAATGCTAATAGTGATAATATTTACTACAATGTTCTAGGCACTCTATTAAGTCCTAGGAAAACAAAGAAATGTGAAAACAGTCCTCGCCCTAAAGGAGCTCATATTCTATTATAGGAGGCCATACATAAATAAGTGGGTACATGCAAGATATATAAATATATGTATACACTGAGTAGATGGAAAGGAATCTCACTGGCGAAGGTACTAGCAGCTAGGGATCAATAAAGGCCTCCTGCAGAAGTGGGTATCTGAACCGAATCATGAGGGAAGCTGGAGAAATTGAGAGGAAAGGATGAGGAAGGAGAGTATTCCAGGTGTAGGGGACACCTAGTACAGAAGTTCAGAGATACGAGAAATAGCAAATAGCTGTATGTTGTTTAGTTGGATCATAGAGTGTATGAAGAGGAGTATAGACTGGAAAGATAGGAAATGGCAAGGATACAAAAACCTTTAAATGTCAGCAGACTTTATATTTGACCTTAGAAGGGAATAGAGATAGAAGGATGCACAGGAATTTATTCAGCAAGAAGTGGAGTGAGGGAGTGTGGCATTGGCAGACCTGTGCCTTAGAAAAATCTGTCAGCTGAATAGAGGATGGATTGGGGTAGGGAGGACTTGAGGCAGGAAGGCTAATTTAAAGGTAATAGCAATAGTCCCCATAAGAGATGAGGACCTAAATTGATAATTGTGTGAGTGGAAAGAAGAGTCGTTGCGAAGGTAATAACAAGATTGACTATCAGGGGTGAACGGGAATGAGGAATTGAAGATAATGCCAAGATTGCAAGCCTGAATAAGTGGAGGATGGTGATGTCTTCAACAGTTGGGAACATTGGGAAGGGAAAGATGAGTTCTGTTATAGCTATGTTGATTTTCAGTTCAATAAGCATTTATTAAACACCTGCTATGTGCCAGACACTGTGCTAAGCACTGGAGATACAAAAAGGGGTCATAGACAGTCCCTGCCATCCAGTAACTTACAATCTAATGATTTGTTGCCTTCAGCCATCTACAAGACATCCATTTCAAGCCACTTTTAGGCCACTGATGATGTAAGACTGAAACCAGGAGAGATGGTAGACCTCAATTTTAGGTCTTGGGATCATATAGAGAATACTCTATAAAGATAATAACTGAACTAATTGGAGCAGATGAGATTACCAAATGGGTTAGTATAGGAAAAAAAGAGAGCTCAGGACAGAGCCTTTGTGGGAAACCTACAGATGGTGGGCATGATGTGGATGGAGATCCAGCAAATGAGACTGAGAAGGAGGGTCAGACAGGTAGAAGGAGAATCAGCAATGTCATAAAAACCAAGTGTGGAGAGAATATTCAGGAAAGAGGTAGAATTGTCAATACTGCAGAGAGGTCATAAGGGATAAGAACTGAGAAGAAGAAGGGGTAAGAGAGCCATTACCTTTGCCAATTAAGAGGCCATTGGTAACTTTGGAGAGAGAAGTTTCAGTTCAATCATGTCAGAAGCCAGATTGTAGAAGGGTTAGAAGACTAAGTGTAGGTTGTCTAGTAGGTGCCTAGCGAAAAATTACTTTTTCAAGGAGTTTAATTAACTAAGAAGAAAAGAGATATGGGATTGGTTGTTGTCCTTCATCCTCAGAGAGGACCAAAATGACATCACTATGTCAGGGTCATGATACAGTGTGTCCAGCTGTGACTCATCAGGCCAATAAACTCAGAAGGCTCTACCCGAGGTTGGTCACAAATAGTCCATATGAACATTTGGAGTGGAGATGTCTCTAAATTTGGTGCATCTCCCATTTATAGTATTTATATATCTCATGATATAGGATTGTAGCTTGTAGGGACTGTAGGATCTAATGAGTTGGGTATTTTTTTTTTAATGGCTAGGGAAGACATGGGCATGTTTGGAGGCAGTAGAGAAGGATTTAGTAGATAAATAAAATGAAGAGAGGGGAGACAGTAGAAACAATATGATGAAGGATATAGGAGGTGATGAGATGAAGGGTGTATATAGTGGTATTGGTCTTGGCAATGAATAAGGAGGAAGATATGTGTGTGATATGAGGTGATAAAAGTGAGGAGAAGAAGATAGTCTTGGCAGATGGCCTGAATGCTTCTGCTGAAGTATGAGGCAAGGCCGTAGGTGAAAGGGTGCTTTGATGGCAGAAGAAATGAGAATGCTTACTATAGCCCCTGTGGAGAGTAGGGTAGTGAATTGATTTGGGAGGAATAGAATAATTGTCTTTTCCCAGTGAGGGCCCAGTTGAACTCAGATAACATAAATTTGTAGTTCCCTCAGCCAGCAGTTTCTAGATTTCCTCCAGCTCTGTTCAGTCGCATATAAATAGGAACAAAGATGGAGATGATAGCTGTCATCCAGGTTTGGGTTTTGGGAAAGTGTGATCTATAATAAAACAATGGAGTAAGGGATGTGAAGACAGACAATAGTAGATAGTATAGAGTTGAATTAGTTCACCAAAGGTGTGAAGATGGGGAAGGAAGGAGAGTGTATCCAGTGGGGAGGTGATGACCTGGGAAAGACCTGAAGGGATGAGGGAATGGGTTTGTGAGATAATAGGGACATTGGAAGGATGAAAGATTACCAAATAAAGGAATTTTATGGACGTGGAACATTTATAGGCGATATACAAGAGTGTACTTGTCTTGTTTCTTATTAGAAGAATCAGAAGTTCTTTGTAATTTGTGTATAGTTTGTGTTTTCTCCTTGACCAGAAAGAAACTATTTAAATATCAAGGGACGGTAGTCAAGATCACACAGGACCTTGCAGATTCTACACAAAAAGATCGGAGGGATTGAAATAAGATATTGTATAAGGTGAAGGATGTTAGACAACCAGGAAGGATCAACTACCCAACAAAACTGAGCATAACCTTTCAGGCAAGAAGATAGACATTCAATGAAATAAGGGATTTCCAGACCTTCCTTATGAAAATGCCAGACCTCATTAGAAAATTTCATTTTCAAATACAAGACTCAAGAGAGGCATAAAAAGATAAACAGGAAGAGAAAAGAAAAAGAAAACTTGTTACTTAATATGGGCAAACTATTGGCGTTACCATCCTCTAAATGAGTACCTGAAAAGGCCAGCCTAAAAAGGCCAAGGTCTCTGCATTCTGGGCCATCTCCAGTCATCCTGATGTATTGATGAATATCTGGTCACTGGACCCACATGACTCAGGAGGGCAAAGTGAAGTTGGTGACCCTGCACAGCCCTCCCTCACTCAAAACAAAGTCAAGTGCAAATCATATCATCATTTCTCTGATGTCATGGTCTTCTTTGAAAATGAAGGATGAACACAGACAGATAGTTTATATACCTTTTCTCAACACTGAGTAATATAAAACAACCACAGCGCTATCCCCCTGAGTGAAAACTCCTGTCTTTTCCCTCATCTACTTTTAATACCATAACATTTCCTATAACCATTCAAGAAGATGGTAACATAGGAAAGTAGTTGAAATGTCAGTTGTTCAGGTGCACAGAATTTTAAATTTTGTTTCCATAAAACAATTAAAAAACCCCTTTTCTATTGAAATTTTATCTTCGTAAATCTCAACATATAACTAAAAAGCAAGTATAACCTTTGTTAGGCTTTGATGTAATTTCTTTACAGGTGCTTGTGCCCAAGAACCCCATATTCATGGGGAAAATGGTTGAAGTGGACATTTATGAGTCAGGAAAACACTTTATGAAGGGGCAGCCAGTGTCCAATGCCAAGGTGTACACCCCATCCATCAGTAAACCATTAGCAAAGGGAGAAATTTCTGGTTTAACAGAGGTAAGTAAAATATGTTTTTCTCCTTTACTAGACTAGTAAAAATGGTAGCTGTTAAGCATAGTGATTTCAGGCTATGTTTCTGTTATCATTTATAGTTCCCTTTTTATGTATGCATGAGGCTTTAATCCTTTCTGACAGATTGAAATCTGTATTAGAGAGATGCTTCTGCTGATGCCTGTAGCTTTGCTTCTCTGCCTGGAAAGGAAATAAGCTGTTTCTGGTGCCAGGCTGTGCATAGAAGGCAAAAGTCATTATTTTCAGGTGAAAGATTTAACACCAAAAGAATATCTAATTCAATATATTTCTAAGTCAGTAGATCTTGGGAGTGGGGGAGAAAGACAAGGATGTAGTAGAGGGAGAGATGTTTTTTCATCCCAGATATATCTTTGAACAGATACTAAGCCATATCTGTGTGTGTGTGTGTCTGCGTGTCTGTGTGTGTGTGTCTGTGTGTGTGTGTGTGTGTGTGTGTGTGTGTGTACACAATACTTTTAAGTAGGGTCTTTGCCTGGTATCTGCCTAAGTCATATGGAGTGAAAATTAAACATTTTTTATTTCTATGAAAAAAAAAAGTAACATGACCCTTATTTTATACCTTGGTAAATATGGCTGTTTGCCAAGCTCCCTCTTACATTTCATTGAGCCTCAGTTGTAAAAGCTGATGGAGTGTGAAATGAAAATGTGTATCACATTGCTAAGCATCATTTGAGGTCGTCTCTCTACCACAATTGTTAAGCACTCCAAAAAAAGTATGTAGCTGTGGTTTAACATATGGAAGAAAGATAGCTGATGGCTTATTCAGCCATGTAATTCCAAAATTGTTTCTATCTGTGTGTTGTCTTTTTCTCTCTTAAAATAAATTGCAAATGTATATTAACATAAAATGAGGGAAATGTAGCTTGTATTAGGCAGTGACAGTGTACTATTATTAGAATTATAATTTCCTATTACTGTCTTGGTGGATTTAATGGGACTCCTTCTGTATGTTGGAATCTGGGGAGGAAAGAAAGACATTACTCATGCTTTGACAGCACTTGAATGTAGTAAATCTGGTATTTATAGTAATTTCTTTGATACTGCAACTTGGTGGTATCATAACATATAGTGTATGTTACTGGAATTTACTGGTGAGAAGACTCAAAAGTACAAATTGACTAGAGTCTAAAAGACCCTAAGCATAGCTAGATTTTTTGGAAATATTATTTTGGCAGCAGTGTAAAGAAAGATTGGAAAGGGAAGAGATTTGACTTTGGATTATGAGGATATTACAGTAGTTCAGGCAAAACATAATTAAGACCTGAAGTAAACTAGTTACTATGTAAGTAGAAAAAATGGAGGACTTATACAAGAGAGGTTATAGACATGAAATTAACAAGACTTAGCAACTGATGAGATGTGAAAGGTGAGAGAGGGAGGAGAGGACAGCTCAGTACATGAACGTGGACAATGATCTGAAGTATGGTGATAACCTCAGTAGGAATAGGAATGGATGATAGGACAAAGGGATGACGCACTCTGGAGCAGAGAACAGTGTAAAATTGAGCTATTAATGTCAAAGAAAATTATGAAGCTAAAGCAAGAGCAATGCTCTGGGAAAGCAGGGATGGATGGAGCGATTAGGAGTATCAGTGAAAGAGAATAGGTGAAGGAGAGGTGACACGCAGGGAGAAACAGAAAAAAGGGAATATCAGGCCCGTAGACGTTCCTGGATCCTGTCTGAGAGTCAGTCTGAAAAGCCACCCTCCATAATTGCGATACTGAGACCCTGAGACAATTTAAGACACTGAACGATATAGTTGGCATTCAATCCAAAGTCTCCTGATTTTAAATGTTGTCCTTTCCACTGCTCTGTGTTGTCCTTCATTATAGCATAAGTTAGTGTGGAGTATAGGGGTCTACAAAATAGTTTCTGCTTCAGGTTTAAGTTAATGGCTTCCAGTTTTCACCCCAGAAAAAAACAAGAGAATCCCAGAGTTAAAAGGAACCTCAGAGTTTTATCAAACATGTACCTAACAGTAGTCCTTTCTATAATATCCTTGGCATCGGTTTTACAAAAGAATTTGTCACTTCTCTGGCTAATCCATGTTCATTCCTGTAGAGCCAAACCCCCATGAGAATTTGTGTCCTAGAGAATTTTCTTATTGTTGTTGAATTTTCAGGTGATCTCTTAGCTATTGGAAAGCTGTCCTCTTTCAGGACATTTTGTAAGTAGGCTTCTTTTTGCCAAATATTTCAAGTCAAAAATATCATACTGAGGAAATTCATTCCTATTGTGATAAAGGATTCTTTATAGTGAAATTCATATCAGTGTAGGCAGCTGCATAGTATGAGAATGTCTTCTTTAGTTATTTGGCCAGACTTTGTCCTTGTCAAAATGGTCTCAGAGACAGTTTCATTTTTTTACACATCAGCTATTTTGGAACATGGATAATGATCTGAAATATGGTGATAATCTCAATAGGAAAAGGAAACCTCATAATCCAAATGAAATAATTAATGTAAGTGTCATGGTATAACGAAAGAAAAACTAGATTGTGAGTTAAGACACTTGGATTCTTCCAATTCTAAGATTCTAAATTTAGAAATGTAGACTGAGAACACTTAATGAGTGTCAGTATCAAGCAAATTCAATTTAAAAAACCTTTATTAAGTGCTGAGTATGTGCAAGATTCTGAGTATTTGTAAAACTTATACTACTCTATAAATGGTAGTGGGCTTTGTAACAGAGATATAAGTGCATGCTCACTGCCCTCTAGGAAATTAGCTTCCAAAGTGTAGAGATGTATATCAATGACATCTTATTTCTACACATTTTTCATTCCATAAAGGAAAAGAAAGGGGAAAGGGAGAACAAGAAAAAAATGACAGAAATCATGCTGATTATTTTTAGAAATATTGGAAACCTAAATATAATCTTTAATTTTATCAGAACTTAAAGAACAATATTCTCCAAAAGCTGAGGCATAGCCCTCCCATCATCAGACTATAGTATCCAGTTAAGTTCTTTATAAATTAATAAACATGGTTCAATATATGTACTTCCTTTTTATCTCCCAGAAAATTAAAAGTTCCAGGATACCTCCCTTTCCAAGAGAGTTCATTTTCTGCAAAGTCCCTTTCTATTATTCCATTGCTTCCAGATTCATAACTTTCCGTATCTAGTAAGTATACTCCGAGAATTATTGAACTTTATAGCTGCAAGTACTTCAGGAATCAAGCCCAGCTTCTCTACTTTTTGAGATAGAAAAATGGAGACCCTCTCCACCTGCCTATTGTAAAGCCCATCTAAAGTCAAAATACATACTAAAGGATGTAAAATGTATTGACACTTTTAAAATGTTGCTTTCATTCAACTGAAGTACACAAAGTACTCAGCTTTTGTTTGATCATCCTATTACTAATCTGAGATTTCCTTCATACTGAAAAGACTTTGGTTATCTATTCCATCTGAAGTAAAACTAAATAGGCCTCTCTCTCTTATATTATACATACACACACATACAGTATATTACTACTTCATAATAGATAACACAATGTGACAAATTGGCATTCTTTCTCAAACCGTAATAAAATTATCTTGATCTTGAACAAAGGCATTTAATATGAAAAATATCAAATGAAAATCATCAAAGCTACTTTGGAATCAAAGGGCATTTTTGTATTTTCAATTATGTTTTTGACAAAATGCACAGAGTTCTGAATTGGGCATCTACTAGACAGAATTTTTTTTTTAATCTAAGAATTAATCTTATACTAGCAACTAAATGATCAGGAGCTGGAAGATGAGAGATGGAGAGTAAGAAAATATAATTCCATTGCATTTTATTCCGGAAGGATATTGTTGACCTCCTCTATAGTGGACTTAGTTTGGATAAATACATTATCACTGAAAGCATGCACAGGTACTTATGAATTTCCTATGTGTGCACAATTGGATTTGATGATAGAGCTACAAGTCTGACTTTGGAATGTAGGAGAATACCAATGTAGTTTGGTCATCATCCTGAAAACTAAAAGGACATTTCTGACTTCCTATTTTAGGTTCTCTGGTACTGTCCTGTCTCATTGCTTTTCCTTTATAGCCCCTTCTACTATCGCAGTCTTATTCATAGCTACATTTGAGGCTTATCACAAGAAGGAACATTCCTCTTTCTGCCCCAATTAATTATAACAGAAACGGTTTCCTTCAAATATGTTCAGATTGTGGTCTGGTAGTTGTCGTAGTGGCTAACATTTATGTAGCGTTTGCTGTGTACCAGACAGCGTGCTAGACATTTTACAAAGCTTATTCCATGTGATCTTCACAATAACCTTGGAAGACAGGTGCTATTATTATTTCCACCTTACAGGTGAGGAAAGTGAGGCCGACAGAGCTTAAGTGACTTGCCCAAGATCGCACAGCTAGTGTCTGAGGCCAGATTTCAACTCAGATCTTCCTAACTCTGAGTCCTACCCTCTATCCCTTGTACCACCCATGAGCCATCTAGCTACCCAAAGTAGACAACAGGTATTTTCATTACTTTTTTAAAAGATTTAAAATACCAGCTTTTGGTTGAATATCTATGATCCAAGTGGGAAAAAAATGAATTTCTAATTTTCTGTCTTTGTAATGTTTTTAATATTCAGTCTCTATTTAAGGTACATAATGTACACAATAATTAACCTTTAGCATTAAAGATAAACATTTAACAAGCCAATAATTTTCTCACTTTACTATTTCTGATCAGTCTGTTGTTTCTTACAAACATGAGAAGAAGCCAGGATGGATTTTGTCTTTATAACTCTTGTAAATACAAAAAAAGTAAGTAGTAAAGAAATCAACTCACTAGCTACCCTTACTGACTTTCTCTAATACTTCATGCTCATTATTTAGTACAGTATTATAAATTGGAGCTTTGTGCTTAACCTTCTGTATTATACTAGTGAAGGGAAGGAAGCCTGAGGGTGCATGACTCCTACCTATTTCTCATCTCCTAGCACTTTGATCCTTATGCTGGAGCACCAGGAGAACAGATTGGTTTTGGAAAGGGAGCAGAAGTTTTACATAGTGCCAGTTTTCCTCATTACCTGACAAAGGGTTAGCAGACTATGCAGGTGTCCTGAATTTTATGTACACTCTGTGCTGTATTTTTTGAAGCTCTGACCCTTAGAAAAGCTCTGTTAAAATTTTCTCCCTATCTAATATTCATTTCCCAAATCACTCAAGTGAGAGGGTCTATTACTTCAGGGCCAGTTTTGAAAGCAAATGAAAACTGTATTCATGAAGTTAAGAAATGGCTTAATAATTAAGTTAAAACAGTTGAAAGTGGATCTAATTTCAAACAGATCAACTAACCGTGTTAGAAGCAAATGAGGGTGTGTTCCTTCCTATTTTTCCTTCCACTCCCCCCCCCCCCAAGATACTGGCTCCAATCCCAGGTGGCTTTTATAGAAGCATTCTAGACACACACACATGCACACACACACACACACACACACACACACACACACACACACCCTTTTGGAGGTGGTTTTTTCATTTTATTTAAGGAAGGGGGAGTTGCACATTTTTTAATGGTGTCCTAGAAATAAAACTCAAAGCATAATTGTTTTAGGCATGCCTTTTCTTCAAACTGCATCCCATTGACCCTCTGCATTACCCATTGAACATTCATGGAGCTCATCTGTGAATTAGTACAATTCTGTAGACTGGATTTCATACTGAAGAATTGTATTTTACTTGGTTCAGTGACAAAGCAGAATTAATTATTGTGCGTATCCATATTAGTGCATTAGTTCAAAATATATTCGAGACATATGTGACATCTTTAGGGTACCAATTTGAATACCAACCAAGGTAAACATATATGTGATATAATACAGAGTAATTAGCACTCATTCCAATTGCATCACTAATTGTGCAATTACCTGTGTTGATTTTCCTCTATCAGTGACTTGGTTAAGGCAGCAGTCACTGAGCTACTGCTTGCAACCACCCTAGGGGCTATTGGGAACCCCTGAGAGACACTAAGGGAGAACACAAGTAGCAGATGGGGAGGAGAGGGTATGGGGGCATAGTGGAGTAGTCAGAGATATCTCAAAGTAGTGCAACCAAGTGAGAAATGAGGAGACATCTGAGCTATGCTCCTTCCTTAGATGGAGGTTTGGAGTCCACTTTCCAGTCAAAGAAGGAGAAGATAGTGATGAAGTGGAGGGCCAAGGCTGATGAGATCATAGAGGATGATGAAATCATTCCAATACTGAGCTTCTTGGAATGTGGTGGAAAAAGTTCAGAGTAGTATAGCGTGGAGAGAAATGAGTTGTCTAAGCTGAGTTCTCCTTAAATGGAGAGACCTTTTTAGTGAATAAAGCAATTGAGGGGGAGTCAGAAGACCGTACATGACTTTCTACCCTCTGATACTGGTCAATTCTGTACCTATAAGAAATGCAGATATTACAACATTTTACCTGTGTACTTAAGTACATTTTAAGATCTATGATTTGATTATTCCCCCTACCAACATAGATCAGCTTTCTGTGCCTTAGTAGATGGTGTTTGGGATTGGTTGTGGAAGAAAAAAAAAATCATTGGTCTGAAGCCAACATATGGTGATAAGCCTCTCTCAAAACTTGGTAGGGCTAGTCCTTGGAGAGCAGACTTCCAGCTTATCACTGGACCCATACTGGAAGCTTTTCTAGCTTGGCATGATCTCCCAGAGCCTTTGGGAAACCAAGGTCACCTAGAATGTATGTGACCTTGGGCAAATCATAGTTCATAGAATCAGAAATTTCAGATTTAAGGGAACCTTTGAAGTCATCTAGTCCATCTCCTCTTTGTTTTTAATTTTTTTTTTTTTAACAAATGAGTTAAATGGAGACCTGAGAGGTGTAAAGATTTGTTGGTCATATAGGGACCAAACAGCAGAAACAAGATCCTTTAACTCAGAAGGAGATACTCTCCACTCAGCCACATCCAAGTGATCCTAGTCTGCTCAATTCCCAGTTTGACCATAGGCCAAAATTCTCAGGCATGTTCTGTAACCAGGATGACCCTTCAGAAATCAGCCCTAAACTGAGAGTCCTTCAACTTTCTTAGGCTAATTAAGCAAGATGGCTCTAGGATGCTCTGTAGACAGGTTAGTCATGCTTGGAGCTGAAGAAAAGCTCCCTATTTATGGGCTCATGGCTCTCCATTTTTACATGATGGTAAAAAATCAAAAAGCAGAATTCTTTAGGGCACAAACTATCCAGCTTTTTTAAAGTAAGTGATGATTTGAAAGTACAGTACAGCTCTTTTTAATTTCATGTGTCTCTTCCAAATAAGCCTATATTAAGCAATCTTACACACTCTTTCCATTTTTCTCTTTTTTTTTGGTTTCTCTTCTCCCTTGCCACACCCCCATGCATTCCCCAAGTAGCCTTCTATCTTTTCTCATAATTTGGGAGGGATATGTCATTGCACACTTCTAAGAAAATCCATGTCCTTGCAGCAACAATTAGTAGGAAGTAGAAATTTAGTAGTCTCAGTTCCCACTTAGAGTCTATTCCTAGAGTCCCAAAGTAGAACTCTGTTTTACCACCAGAATAGTATTGGACATGCAGTGGCACAGTACTAAAGTTACAGTACAGGTTAGATATATCCTTGTTGGTCAACAAGCATTTATTGAATGCTTAGTATGTGCAAGATACTAGGCTAAATATTGGGTGTATAAACAAAGGCGAAAACATAACCACTATCTTTAAGGAGCTCATATTCTAGAGAGAGACATTTGCAAACAAGTATATGCGTACAAGATAGATGCTAAAGAGGTAGAAGGTATTTCAGTCTTAGAGGGATGGTACTGGGGGTGGTGGATGCTGACAAAGACAGGATTCCTAAAGGTCCCATTTGAGCTGTATCTGAGGAAGCTTAGGGGAAAGATAAGAAGGCAAAGCATTGTGGGCACGGATTTGGTTTTGTTGTTTCGGTTTTTTTTTTCATTTCTTTTGTGGTTGGAGTGAGAAGAGAAAGAAATATCGATTAATTGGCAAATAAAATAGGTGGCAGGGTGGGATCACTTAAAAAAAAAAAGTGACAGAGCCCAGAGATACATTGACACGTGCAGGAAGCAACAAAGAGACAAGTGTCTACATTGTGGAAAACACAGAGGGGAGTACGACTAGGAAGATAGGAAGAGGGAGTGGTGATGCCCAACAGGATTTTGTTAGCTAGTCTAAAAATTTGGCCCCATATATAATATTTTCTGTAGAAAAAACATTAAGTTAGAAACAACTGACTTGAAACACAACTCAGTGTTAAGGAGTGCTCATAGAACAGGAATCTACTGTTTTTAAACATCTTAGACTTTTTCTTGCTTTCAAAATTTAAAAGGTGGTGGTTCATATGTGTTATTTCATAGTTATCCTAAACACAGATGTGAATAATTAAATCAATTAAACTCTCTGTAAGTTCCATTTTTAAAGGAATATTCTTTGATAGAGCCATTTTGACTTTTTTATTTCCATGGAAGGAATAAGAACTGACAAAAAATAAATAAATACACACGTTTGTGTGTATATGTGTGTGCATATATATATATATATATATATATATACACATATATATATGTGTATATATATATAGAGAGAGAGAGAGACAAACACACACACACATACATACATACATACATAAATATGTTCCCTATCGTGGATATTTGAAAGAATATAAAATAACCATGTTGAAATCTTTGTAATGAAAGCAGTCTGGGATATGAATAAGTCCACTACAGAAGGCTGAATTAAAAAAAAAAAAGTCCAGTGTAATCACAGGTAAATGGGTGCCATACAATTTATCTTAAATGGCTTATCTGCGTTTTCAAAGCCAGAAACCGTTGATGGTGGTCTTTAGGAAATAGGTTTCCCTTTTAACTAATTAATTATGTGACAGAGACAGAAGCAAACACCTGTCATCTCCTTTACTAATTTTGTACAGCCTGTGGAGCTGAATGATGCTAAAACCCTACCTCACATTCATTTCACTTATGCTCATAATGTGAGTGCCTTTGAAAATCACACTTAGAAGAGAATGAGAGAGCTTCTATAATAACAGCTCACATCACACATGACTTCTCTTTCATTTTAAATACAAACCAAACATCTGCCAACTCACTCCCATGGTTACCTCGTTGGAGGAAACCCTGAGGAGGAATTAGTTTGCATTGAATTGATTTCTTAAAGATTAAATTTAATACTAGCAATTGTATGTTCGGCAACATCCAAAAGCAACACTTTCTGTGTTCAGCCAGTGGAATGAACAGTGGTTTTAGTTGTGGTTTCTGATATTATCAAAAGGCTTTCATTATCAGCAAAGCATCATTTCCCCATTCACCCTTTCTTCATTCCTCCTCACTTCACCTGTGCTACAAATATATGTTGTGCTAATGGTTCTCTTGAACCAGGAACAGCTAGCTGAGTTCAGATTTCTGCCACAGAATATGTCAACGGGTGACTATAGTCCTCCTTATCACAGCCCAGGGTGTGTGCATGTCTGCATGTGACTGTGTGTCTGTGTTTGTTTATCCACATCCCTAAGAAAAAATTCCCTGGAAATGCCTGGCTTCTCAGGTTTTAGAGCCTTCTGTAGTAGCTTTTAGAATGAGTTTTAAAACCAGGGGTGGGAGAAAGTGAGTAGTAAGTACTTTTAAATATAACTAATACAAGAAATGCTCTCATCTTCTGTTTCACAAACATGGGATTGTTTCGTACAGGAAGGTACATGAGAGGCCATCTAGCTTAACTCCCTTCTTTTAGATATGAGGATGTTGTGCTTTGCCCCCCAAATCAACCAACAGTAAGGAGCAGAGCTACAACTGGAATCCACGACTTCAAATGACTTTGATCCCTTGTTGCTTCTTGCCTGAGCCATTGGAAAAATTACCCAAGTGATCTTCTTGCTTTCAGTCTACCCCCCCTTTACAGCTGCCCGAATAGTCTTATTAAAGGATAAATCAAACAGCCCATACCCTGGGTGAGCTTCTATCCTATTTAACAGAAATTTATTGAGGCAAACATGGTAGCTGAAGTCAAAGAGAGATTACAGATCTTGATCATTTCCATTATCTAATTTGCATCATCATATCTGACATTTATATTTAAATTGGGTTGTAACTATCCTGTTCAGGCTCTATAGTACAATACAATCACTGTACTCAATACTTGAATTAAAAGATCCAAAACTAATTTATCTTGAGTCATGTACTATCAAAAAGCAACTAGGTGGTGCAGCAGGTAGAGCACTGGGCTTGGAATCAGGAAGACATCTTCATGAATTCAAATCTGGCCTCAGACACTTACTAGCTGTGTGACCCTGAGCAAGGCACTTACCTCTGTTTGTCTCAGTTTCCTCATCTGTAATTGAGCTGTAGAAGGGAATGGACAACCACTCCAGCATCTTCACACAGAAAACCCCAGATAGGGTCACAGAGAGTCAGACACAAACGAAAAATGACTGAACAGCAACAAAAAGTACCATCAGGTAGCTTTCATTGTGGTTAGCTAGTACATGAAGCTCTAGCAGTGCCTCTGAGCCATGAAATGAATTTACATATAAGAAATATTTTGAATCCATTAAAATCTCAGTTGAGAGTTAAAGAGTTATCTTCATGACTTTGTTGACTAACATGAAGAAAAGTCTTAGGGAAAGCACTGATATGATCGGCAGATGCTAGGCCTTGGGTTTTGAAGTGACTGTGTGATTTCTTTTATTCTACAGATTTAAAGTCTAAGACTAGGGCATCAGAAAGATAGGGATCAATGAAAGGATGCAAGAGCTCATAAGGTATATACCTCTGGCAGTTGTCAAGGCAGAATTATTCAGAATATAATCTGAAATGCATTTGATCATACAGTAGATACTTTAATAATTAATGCTATACCTTATTAGCAAAACCTCATGTTTACTCTACTACCATCAAAACAAGATGAAAAGCTGGCCATGATGCTAAGTTCATGGTGACTGTTTCACTGTATTAGAACTTAGAAATTTTCTTCCTTCTTTTAATGAGACTATCAGTGTTAAAGGTATAGGATATTTTCGTTGTTGCAAGGAAAAAATTATGGATGATACTTAATTTTAAATTGTTTCTGCCCCTAAAATAAAGCATGCAGATTGGCAATAATATGTACATATGTGTATCTATAGTAGAACATTAATTATTCATATGTATATACATATATATGTGTTGTGAAATGTTTAAAATAATAGTGAAAGACATAATCTGGTCTGATTTTACAATTTCTGATTTGATTTTAAACATGTGTATATGTGTGTGTGTTGACACATATATACATGTAAAAGCCATATAGAAAATATGAAGAAAATTTGATTGGGAGTAATTGGGGATTCCTGATTTTGCATAATATCAGATAAAATGTCACATTTAATTGTCTAAAAAAATGGGGGAGGGGGGCGCAAGTAGTTTGCCAATACTTCCTTAACCCTACTGTCTCCGACAGTTACATAAAATATAAGGGGACCATAATTGTCAGTCAGCCAAACTTCATACAAGCTGGCAAACAGAATGTTATTGTAAGACAGTGGCAACCACCTGCAGGTATCAGGGACAGAAGCGCTCATTTAGAGTCTGCATTGCAAGATGGGAAGACAGGTGGCAACTCTCTTCCAGGGACATCTTTTATTTGAGCAGAACCAGACCAACTGTTTCTCATTAAAACATATTTTGCAACATTTCCTAATGTAAGATCAAGTATATTCTACCCAACATCTCCTCCAAAAAATATCACTTCCATGTGTGTGCCATCTATACAGGTTTTACTTACAAAGCTGGATGGATTTCAGTGAAAGGAATATGAAATTACTATGTGTGAGATACAGTATTAAATAAATGATATTGCATGTTCCATTCAGCATATGAGTAACATTAAAAGGGAAAAAAAAAGAAACCAGTTCCATGGGATGGAGATGCCTATAAGTTAAATGCCCAATGTAATCTGTATTTCAGAATTCTCAATTTTCATGATCAATTTTATTAGTACTGTCCATTGCCATGTTTTTTTTTCTTGTTTCATATGAAAAATACTGGTAAACTAGAAATGTATTCTTAATGCATACTGACAGTCTAATAGAAGTAGGATAAGAAACTGGACTAAGTCTTATATGAGGCACTGTTATACAGCCTCTTGTACTTTTCTTAACCATTAGGTTACACAGGCTTCATCACAATTAAGTACATGTTATATTTAATAAAATCGTTTTATTGTGGTGGTTAAGAAGATTCTCCAATAAAGCCCTACAATGATGCCTAGTTGAGGCAGAGATGATCTCCTCCCCAGGGCTCTTTCAGGCTCTGCCAGCCAGAGTGAACTTCACAAGCAGAAAAAACATGTAATTATGGGCTTAATGTCCAACTGAAAATCTATCAACAATGGACCTAGCTAACTCTAAAGTTTCAAAAGCTGTGAGAGACCTGGGGGGGATCATTTGATCTAAACTAAATTCTGAACAGACAAGTGATCTTCGTTAAAAATGGGACTGCTTGCTGCAGTAGCACATCTCACTTTTGGGCAGCTCTGATTGCTAAATGTTTCCCTCTATTAAGGTGCACAACTTCCTGCATGTTCCTGTCCTCGACTTCTATTGGTTGTCCCTAATTCAGCATCTGGAGCCAATGAGAATAAATTGTAGGGCGGAGAGGGCCTTGGAGGTCTGACCCTCCCATAAGCCTCTCAGTATCAAACCATCCATCGACTAAGCCGTGAACAGGTTTCCATCTGTGTTTCAGTGGAGGCATTAGCCATCCAGAGGAAAACATGAAGCTTTTGAAGTATTGAAGGGAAGTACAGGGAGGAGGCAGAGAAGTAGGAAAAGGGCCCCCAGGAGTGGACAGGATAGAACTCAGACCCCATGTGGTGAATGCATTGGGCTGTTGAAGCTCACACTATCACTCCTTCCCTGTGTTTCCCTACCATTTTAGTTGAAGATCCATGAAAAATCCAAAGGAAAATAAATGCTAACAAAAACCCTGAGGACACTCAGTGGTGAAGTGCCCCCTGAGAAGCCTTTGGCTAGTGGTGTCAAACTCACATAGAAACAATTCATAAGGATACCAAGCCATACATAAGGATCTCTGCAGGCCATGTTGACTTAGTTTTCAAATATAAAATTATTTTTGTTTTTTTATATTTCTATTTATACTGTTAAAGATTTTCCAGTTACATTTTAATGGAATTCAGGGTCCCATCAGGAGCAGCCACAGGTTGCATTTTTGACACCTCTACCTCAGACTGTCTACTGAACTCTAGTCTCCCTTTCTCAGAAAAGGGAGCATTCTAAGAACCCTTCCCACTTAGAAGACATAAACTCACCATAGACCCCTGAGCCAGTATCTTCCCTGCAACGCAGATAAAATATACATGTAGAACAGAACAAGAATAAAAGATTTATTTAATTTTAGATGAAGAGAGCTCTCCACTTTTGCATTGTTGTTCCAAGGTATACAATCAGGCCAAAATATTGTTACCTCTATAGGTGGTTATGTTCCTGTTTCTCCTAAGTCATATCCCAGTTGTAAAGTGTCCTGGCCCAGTGTACAGGGGATAATTTCCTCATCTGTGGGATGATATATATTTGACAATTTTGCTTGGTATGAAACTTAAATTATTATGTTTTTGCTCATTTAAATCCAAGTTACATATCTTTCTTAAAATAATTGATATCGACTCGTAATTATTTTTGCATTATAGATTTGATAAGATAATCCTTTTCCTGAACACAATCTAAAACCATATTTTTCTTACTGTCAATTTAAAAAGTGTAGAGAAGCTAAAATGACAAGGTTAATTGATCTTACTCTATCAGTGTCATTATGTAGGGTAATGCGTCTAACGCAGATCCCATTTAGTGCCTTGTGACTATAAATTGCTTCTGTTTTAGATATTATTTCTGTTTCCTCTACCTTGAATAATGATATTAATTAAAGAAGGAAGAAATAGGGGACTACATTATCAATATACTTCTAGATTTATTCGTGTATTTTATTTTAATTGACTATTTTAATATTACCTTCACTTCCAAATATATTCTTCCCCCACCCATCAAGCCATCCCTTATAACAAAGAATAAAATAAAAAAGAAGTGAGAAAGAAATGGAAGCAGTTCAACAGAACTAACATGTAAAACAAGTCTGACAATGTTCAGTGTTCCACAGCCCTCTGTTATAGTGATTTTTTTTAAAGGAAGAAAATGAAAACTAAAGTAGTTGAAATTTGACCCCCTAATCTCAATGAACATGAGGGAAAGCAATATTTCTCCTTTACTGACTTTTATCTGTCATTTAAGGACAATGAACTTGGGAATTAGGAAGTGATTTTTTTTTTCGAAATTCAGTAAGACAGCAATGAAATTCCCTTTCTTAAAGGAAAAAGTAGCATGTGATAAGCAAATGTAAAACTAACTGCTCGTAGTAATATGGGTGGTCATAGTATGCTACAAATCTACTATAACCTGATAAATGAACCCCTGGATAAATCTTTTACATTATATTTCACCAGGCTGAAAAGTTGTATCAGTGAAAGACATTTCTGAGTAGTGTGATTTCTCTAAAATTCGGATGAATCTCAGAGGTAAAGTTGTGGCTTTTGAAAATTTTGGTTTCACTGAATAATAAAAATCCCAGTAAGTGAAATTTCATGAATTGGTAAAAAGGCAAATTAGTCTTGATTTTTAGAAAGAAATTGCATTGTTAGTGTTTAAGTGCCCTAAGGATAGTTTCTAATTACCTTCTTTTATAAAGCTGTACATGCTTAGTTTTCTTTGAAATTTAGTGATTTCTTTTCCCAAGTTTTACTTTTTTTAAAAAAAACAAACATGACCATACAATTAGCCTTTTATCACTTACAATGCAAATATTAAGCTCTCATTATTTCTTCAGTGAGGTTCTAAATAACTATCTGTCCATTACATGCTTATTAATTCTGTAAAAATATCACTTTGCCATAGCAGTGTATTTACTTCTTTGAGACTGGTACACTAGACTTTCTAACCCATTTTTTTCCTTAGTATCACAGCAGTGCTAACAATTGAAATACCCAGTTAATTGGCTATAGTTTATTCTTTGGTCAGAAACAACTGTGTTAATTTGTACACTTGAAAGTCAGTGTCATTAAATGACTTTAAGTGATCATCATTACTGAGTTTAATCAAGACCTTTATGATTAGGCGAGAGAACATTAGAACTATATATTGCTTCAGCCAACCCTAGAAGAGGTCCTGCCCTATAATATACTTTTTTCTTGATGTGAAAATTTACTTTTGTAAATTGTAGCCATTTCAGATTTTAACTTCTTGGTCAACACATAAAATATAGATGAACTCATATGATTTTGTGACCTGTAAGAAACTGGGATGAATCCACTATTAAATTCTATTTTTAAAAATTTTTCTTTAGTTCCAAATGTTTTTACATGTTCAGAAGGGAAAAGAAGGGTTTGATCTCCAGAAAGCCTTTTACAATAAGCTGGGTTGGAAATGCTATTTGTTTGTTGTAAAGTGGTTTGGATTTGTGTTCTTTGTATTTATTATTTTTGTATTTTATGCAAAATAACTCTTAAGCTAAAGCCAAGCATTTTATATGGGAGGAAGGAATGAGTGCCTTGACTGCCAAGAAAAGCATCTACTGATTAGAAAAGACAGTCATTAATTTTTTATGTCTTTATTGATATTTTCTATTTCTTAAACCACGATAGTTATCCTAAGTATTTTTTTTTAGAGAGGAAAAAAATCAGTACAACTGATTGATATGCTGAAAAAGTCCAGAAACATGGAATATGTAACACTTGTAGATCTCTCACCTCCCTGAACTGGTGGATTGAGAGTGTCTTCTCATATCTCTTCGTTAAATTCCTGTTTGATCTTTATAATTTTGTTATATTTACTTTGGGGGTTTTTTTTAGTATCTATGTTTTGTAGTTTCTTGCATATTGTTTCCTTGTCTTTCATTCTCAGCTTTCATTTCATTTCATTTTGCATCAGTTCATATAGATCTTTCCATCCTTCTCTGTATTCATCATATATCTAATTCCTTACAGCATAGGAATATTCCATTATATTCACGTACTATATAATTTATCTATGCCTCCAATTAATGACTGTCTGTGCCATTTCCAATTCTTAGCTATCCCAAAAGATGCTACTGTAAACATTTTGTAATATAGGGAGATTTTCTTCTCATCAGGTACTTTCTTGGGAGTATAAACCCAAGGTTCAAAGGGCATAGACACTTTATTCATTTTATTTGCATAACTCAGAATTTCTTTCCAGAATGGTTGCACCATTTCACAGCTCCACCAACAATTTGCTAGTATACCTGTCTATCCTACAACTCCTCCAACATTGACTGTTGTCATTTTTTGTTACTTTTGCCAATTTGCAGAGTGTAAAGTAAAACTTGGTCTGTTTTAATTTGCATTTCTCTTATTATTACTGATTTGGAACAGTTTTTTTCATGTGGGCAGAATATTTTGCAATTCTTCTTTTAAGAAGTGTTTGTTCATAGCCTTTGACTATTCATATCTGCCATGGATTTTTACTCAAACTAAGGGTAAAGTCATGTCACATGTACTGCCACAAAATATAATGAAGAAAGTGCTAAATTAGGAACCTGGGCATCTTACTGCTATCTATGTGACCTTGAATAAGTCACTTAAATTCTCAAATACTCAGTTGATTTTTTCTGCAAAAATGAGAAAGTTGTAGCTCTTCGCAGCAATGCAATGAGCCAAGACAATTCCAAATGACTTATGATGGAAAGTGTTATCCACTTCCAAAGAAAGAGCTGATGGAGTCTGAATGCAGATTGAAGCACACTATTTTCACTTTTATTTTCATTTTTTTTCTTTTGATCTGTTTCTTCTTTCACAACCTAAATAATATAGAAATATGTTTTACAAGATTGCACATATTTAATCTCTATCAAATTGCTTACTGTCTTGGGGAGTGGTTTGGGAGGAAGAAAATTAGAAGTCAACTTTTTTTTTTTAATGAATGTTTAAAATTGTCTTTACATGTAATTGAAAAAGTAAAATACTTTTTAAGGTCAAATATTTTTTAAAAAACGAGAGTGTTGGACAAAATGAATTCCAGGTTTCATCTTAGCACTGAAGTTTATTTCTATGGCTTTTTTCTGTTTTTTGTAAAGTAAGAGAGATAATGGAATAGTCATGAGTTAGGAAAGAGTATTTATGAGCTTCTGTAAATTAGCAAGGTCTCCTAAGCATAGTTTAATTAGAAAGTCCTGAACAAAACTACAAGGTGGTACAAGAGGACCATAAACAGGCCTGGATCTGTAGTCTTCTGTATACTTTTAGCATGAGCGAGAGAAGATGAGACTTTTCGCAAAATAAAATGGGAAAGATGAAATATTATGGTGTAATGAATAATGAGTTGGCTTTGGAGTTTAAAAATCTTGGGTTCAAGTCTGCTTTCTGGTATGTTCTAGCTCTGTGACCATGATCACTCTAATTTCTCAGTGCCTCAGGCAACCTTTACATAACAGAGGAGTAGCTGTTCTATGTCAGTGAAGAAAGTTTCCATGTGGGAGTTCCCTACACTGAGGAATCATTGGTCCAAACCAGAAAATAGGATGAGGAGGGAAGATAACATTAATCAAATAACGTTTGCTTAATAATTAGATTTTACGGAGAGAAGGTCTTACCTAAGTGTTTATATTTCTTTCTATTTCACTCTAATTTATAAATCATTTCTTTAGACCTATATTTAAAAAAAATTAGTTAATATTTTAAAAATTGTGTTTTCATTTTTTTAAAGATTAACATAATTGAATATCCTAAATGCTCTTAGAATTAGTTAGCCACAGTTACATAAAATGATCTCCTTGCAGAGAGTGGAATTACAAATATTATATTTAAGGATATATAGGGCAAGTTTTACAAACTTATATGTGAGATAAAATGATTTAAAGTTGGAAGAGATCTTATTGGTCTTCTGGTCCAACTCTCCAGTTTACAGATGAAGAAACTGAGATCCAGAGAGGTTAGATGACCTGCAGCAGATTGGACAGGGAGCCAGTAGCTGGCTTTAGACTCTTAATTCACCTGCCCCAACTCTAACCTAGGAACCTCTCTACATCTTAGTTAACATCATAGAAATCAAGAGGTCCTTTTCCATCAGACACCAAGCTGCGTCAAGAAAACAAAATCTGTTAGCTGGTCCAACATCAATTGTGCAGTGTTTTTATTAATAGCATGATCTACACTGATATATTCTGAAAAGCAGGAGAATACCTTCACTATCCTGTCAAAAGACCAGCCACTTTGTGACTGGTGTCACTTTTAAATCAGCTGAGAGTGGCAGCCTCAGCAGGCAATTCTCAGACCCAATATACTACACAGGAAGGTGAGTGTTTGAGACAGGGAGGAGGCCCTATGGGCAGATTTGGAGCACCACCAAGCTACTGAAGAAGTAAGTTCTTGGCGTTGGCAGGGTCCTGCTGTGGATAAGATTGCTGTGTGTGGGTCCCTTTTTTCTCCAGCTGTGTACCTTTGTGTTAAGAATCAAAGGGCAGGGAAGCCAGCAGGATGTCAGTGCAGGCAGCGAGGATTATGAGAAATAATAACATTTGAACTGTACTGGAGCTAAGAGATGTGCACTTATTATTAAGTTTTATCAGTTTTGCAATTAATTTCTTTTGAGGGACAGTTTTAATACAGTCACTGCAAGAATTCCTCATGTTGCTCTAGATTCAGATATTAACAGCTGGAATGTGGGATGACCACAAAAGGGTGGCATTGTGGGTATGGAAATTGGAAACAGTCTCAATCTAATAGAGAATTTATTTAGCATCTGATCTGTGTCGCAGACTGTGCTTTACAGACATCTTGAAATCACCTTTTCTCTCTCCACAGGAATTCCGATATGTGCTTGAAAATGGCTCAAGAATGAAAGCACACACATCTGCAGAGGCTGTGGAGGAATCTTGGAGTTCCAGGATAGGCTTACGGATGCTCTGGACATTGCAAGATGGTGGGCTGAAGACGGTGTCGGTGGGCTTGGTTCTGCTAGCTCTTCTGGTTGCTTTTTTTATTAAAACACATCAGTAGAACACTCAAATAAAGAATCTGTGGAAAGTAATAAATTTCTAATTAAAAGCTCCTTTGGAAACTTGACCAGATCTCTTTTGAAAGGGCATTGCTTTATAACTCAACTCTCCTCTTTCTTCTTCATCCACAATTTTAATGAGGACAGCACTGCTTGAGTTTGAGTGGAATCCATTGATTATCTGGCCCAGAACTTAGTACTGTTTTGTCTATAAATATCCTATTTTTAAAATTAAATCCTTTGAGATTATTTTTAGCAAGACATACAGAGTATCTGTGGTTTAAAATCTTCTGTCTTCAATTTTGAGACTAAGTATACTGCAAGTGATTCTAAGTATTTCTTTGTAATATGAAAAAGTTTGAAGCTTTATTAAACCTTTTTTAATGTACCTTGTCACTTGTCCTTTTGTGTTGGTCACACTGCAAAGAGTCATGATTAGGTATCTGCATCTACAGCTATATGTCATTTCGCCCAAGAAGCATATTACTTTAAATGTTGAACATAAATATTTTGTAATTGCATTCATATTTCAAATGGTCTAGGAGTATTTGCTATTTTAAGAGCCTGGCAGGAACATTTTATTAAGTGAAGAATCATCCCATAACTTCTTTTGTAAATATAAATTTTTATATGTCATGTTGCTTTAAAAGTAGGTTACATGTCTGTGTCTTTTCTTTTTGGTCACTTATGAAGTAATTTGAGGCAAGATACTGTAATGGATATAGGACCTGAATTTGAATCAGAAGATCTGGATACAGATTCTGGCTCATATTGTCAGTTCAGTTAATCCAAGTGAAACTTGATTTTCTCATTTGTAAAATGGGGGTAATGTGCTTATAGTATAAACCCACACAAGACTATTGGGAGGAAAGCGCCTAAACCATAAAAATTCAATGCTTGATATGTAATATAATGTTATTTTTGTCACTTCTCACTTTTGATCTTTACAAGATATGATTCCTGGTTTTCTAAAGTAAAAGTAGTTGAGTTGTTTTGTTTAAAATAACAAAACAAAACAAGGAATCTGTTGTTTAATTTTATTCACAAGGAAACTTGTGAATTTAATCCAAAAAGGCATATTTAGTTTTTCCTTAAGAATATTTGTATGTTCATCCTGCTCTCCCCTTTTTAACACTGACTTTCAGTCTATTATGTGCCCTTCAATGAAACATTATGTTTTAATTATGTCAACATAGAAACTGCTTTTGATACTACAGCAAAACATTCTCTTGACCAAAAAATATTAAAATTGAATTTTTTGCGCCATTATAGAGCCTCTGTGAAGTAATGGCAAGGCCACTCATATGGAGGTCACAGGTTTAATACAAATCCTAGCTCTCTTGCCATACAAATATACTTTTTTGGTGTTTTTCTCACTCTTGTTCTTTTCTAGATATATGATTGTTTTCTTAAAAATTTAAATCCAGTCACTTCCCTTCTTGGGGTCCAGTTTCCTCATCTGAAAAATGAGGAAGTTGGACTGATGTCTTTTGAGGTTCCTTCTGGCTCAAAATCCATAATCCATTCCACATGGGGCAGCTATGTAGGTATGTATATAGCGTGCCACGCCTAGAGTCAGGAAGACTTGAGTTCAAATCCAGCCTCAGACACTTCCTATCTGTTGACTTTGGGCAAATCACTTATCCCTTGGCCTCAGTTTCCTCATCTGTAAAATAGACATGATAATAACATCTACCTCCCAGGATTGTATCAAGTATAATAAATGGGAAGCACTTAGTGCTATATACGTGTTATTATTTTTATTATGAGATCATATGGGCGATCCTAGTTCATGGGTTTAGAGACGGATCTTAAAAATCATCTAGTACTATTCCCTCATTTGCTGGTGAATAAACAGAAGCTCAGAGAGCTGAATTGCCACTTGTGTAATTCAGTTTGACTCAACAAGAAATTATCCAGGCTAGGCCCTTGAATGTGCTAAACCCTCCCCGCAAAAAACAAAAGAAACAGTCCCATCCCCTGAAGAACTCACATGCTATTGGGGGGAGGGGAGGATATTTATACAGATCAATCATACAAAAAGAATCTCAAGGACAGATCGCTAACAACTGGAGACACCTGGAGAGGCCTTCTGTTTGAGGGACTACTGCGGCTCTATGAAAGAAACTCATTCTCCTTTGAAGCAGGAGTTAAAAAAAAAAAAGAGCCTTAAACCGCAGAGGAAGAATCTATGTGAGGCATGCAGGAAGGAGAAGGAAAAGCAAATGCATTCATTTGTCCAGAACATAGATTGGATGCGTCGAGAAGAATGTGAAATCAGTCTAAAAAGGTGGGCTAAGCAGTGGAGTTCATATTTGATCCTAGGAACTATAAGAAATTGCTAAGGCTTTATCAAGAGTGGGGAAGGCAGTGTGATGGTCACATCTACTTTTCAGAGATACCAATTAGCAGCTGTGTGATCAGTGGATGGAGCGAACAGGCAAGGGCAGAGACCCGAGGGATGGAGAGCAATTAGAAAGCTGATGTTCAGGCAAGAGGTGAGAAAGGCCTAAGCTCTAGTGGTATCTGTGGGAGTGGATAAAAGGGAAAGATTCAGAGGCTGTTGTGAAGGTAGTAGTGATATCATCTGGCAGATGACCAGGTATATGAAATGAGCGTCAATGATGACTCCCAAATCAAAGAGAAATAGGTGTGTTAATTTAGAGAACCAAGGGATCTTAACGCCATCTTATTCATTTTACAGATGAGATACTAAGATCCGCAGACTTGCCCAAGGTCACACAGGGGCACAAAGCAGAATAAATATTTGGACCCAGGTCCCCTGTCTCCAAAAAATCAGGCTCTGCATGGCACCATGACAAATTCATTTGCAAAACTGAGTGCCTAGGAGGATCCTTGATGGAAGAGGGCAAATGAGGGAAACAGGTTTTAAAAGAAAGACAAAATATGGAATGTTTGTGGTAAGCAACAGAGCTGAAATCTGAGGCAGAATCCTCCGACTTTGTGGCAAAGCCCTATCATTTGGAGAAGCTGTATACTTTGTGTGAATTTATTTCAAACCCTTAAGAAGTTGTACAGTACATTTCCTTTTGTACTTTCAATAGCCCTGAGCCTACAACAGCTACTTTGGAAAGTCTTCTTATCTCAAGGACATGAGGCAGTATGGTACAAGAGAAAAAAAAAAAACACTCATAATTCGAGGATCTGGGTTCAATGCCTGCCTCTGGCATTTCCCGTGGCTTTAAATGAGATGATCCCTAAGATTTCTTACAGTTGCAAGTCCTGTAATCCTAGAAAATAAAACATGATTTGCATGATTAATAGATGACCAGTTCCTCCATTTATTCCTTGTATCACTGATGACAGTGAAATCTGTCAATGATTGCCTCCAACTTAGGCAAAAGCAACAACTAGGGTTTGAAGCTAAAAGGAGCCTTTGAGATCCCCTAATCTAGCCATTGAGTTAAGAGGAAATTGACATCTAGGGACATTAAAATGGTTTACCTAAGGCCACTTAGGTAATAAGTAGTAGACCAAGACTCAAATCAAGGTACACCCCCAAGTCTCTTCACTACAACACACTGCCAACTGAGTGAAGTATCCAAATGCCATCAGTAAAGGAATTTTTTTTCCCATATGCTGGTCTACTTTGAGAGAATCAACCTCCTATTCATTTATTCATTCATTTATTCAACAAGCATTTGATAAAGGCCCACCATATGCTGGAAATATGAAAAGAAAGAAAAACAGATCCCTGCCCTGAAAGAACTAACAATCTACTCCTTGACCTTGTTCATTTTATAGTTTCTTCCCAGGGAAATATTAAATATTATGGAAAAAAGTAATCTTAAGGATAATTATTTCTGAGGATGGTAAGGACAAAAAAATGAAATAAAAGTAACAAAATTTCTTCATGCAGTTGGGAAGATCCATTAAGATGAAATGTAATAGAGATATATGAAAAAAGTTTTAAACTTGGACTCCAAAACTCTACTTCATAACTACAAGATGCAGAAAAGGCTAAATAATAGCTTGCCTGAAGAAGATAAGAGGGAATGAATGGACTTCCTTCCTTTAATTGGTAAGATGGAGGAATATGGGTACAGAATATTGCATATGCTGTCAGACATACTGTATTGGTTGGTTTTACCAAATTACTTTTTTTACTTTATAAATATTTCTTTATAAAAAAAATTTTGTCAAGTAGAGGAAGAGAAGGGATCAATTCAGAAGTTAATGAGATATCAAAAAAAGGAAAAAATTATTTTTAAAAGTTTTAGTGATGCAACCTTGGGTCATCAGTGTGATATGGAAGTCAAAAAAATTAATATTAGTCTATAGTAAAAGCATAGTGTCTCTGACTTGTGAGATTTATATTTCCCTAATCAATCCTATCTTGAGCATTGTGTTTAGTCCTAGGCACCATATTTTAAGATGATAAGATGATTTTAATAATGATAAGCTTGAGGATGTCCAGAAGTACGCAATCAAGATGGTGAAAGGCCTCAAAATCATGCCATGCGAAGGAAGATCATTTGAGAAAACTGGAAATATTTAGCCGATAGAAGAAAAGATTTAGAAGGGACAGGATAGATGTCTTCAAATATTTCTTTGTTGTATTTGAAAGATGACTTCAAGGTCATGTAGCAAAAA
Organism: Potorous gilbertii; assembly: GCA_028658325.1. Classification (NCBI taxonomy): domain Eukaryota; kingdom Metazoa; phylum Chordata; class Mammalia; order Diprotodontia; family Potoroidae; genus Potorous; species Potorous gilbertii. The sequence goes on along the minus strand of CM053773.1, from coordinate 93,659,581 downwards.
AGGACTAAATATTTTCTCTGATTCTCACACCTTTCAAACCTCTCCAAAGTAAGAATCCACCAGAGATAAAGCAGTATCAGTCGTCTCCACAACCTAGAACACCCAAGTACTCCAACAAGGTACTAACTTGAACTAATAACAAGAGAAGGCCAATATTCCCTAACATCAAACAAGCACTCACTCAGCACCCCTTCACCTACTATACTGATACAAGTTGAGTCACACACTTGCAACAGAAACACCACACTCCATCCCTCCCACTTCCTTCCTCCCTGTGTCTTGGAGATAAACAGTAGAAATCTGCTCAGGTTGTGTTAGCCATGTGGTAGGATTCTGTGTCTCAACACAACTCAGAGTAAAGGAAGAAAGGAAATAAGGACAAGACAGATTCATGCTTGTATCTACACCCCAACCTTCCCATTTCCCAGTGCTAAACTCCAAACAGCAGAAATTTGCTTAGGCTATGATAACAGCTTGGCAGTGCTCTGTGAGACAGAAAACTGAGGAACAGAGGGAATGGGGGCAGGATGTATGTGTGCTGGGTGGTATGGCATTCCCCTAAGCCTGAGGGACGAGTCTAGTATATAGCTGTGACCAATCCTACCACACACCCACACACAGAGTTACTCCACCCCACCCCATCCCAGAAGTTACTAGAAGAAATCTAGGCTGATGAACCTTGAATTACCCAGCACAAGAGGAGGCTGAGCCATTCTGAGATCCAGCCCCCAAGGGAACAGCCATGAAAGAGGAGGGAGTCAGAAAGTGAACTGTGGAGCAAAGGCGGGGAGGGGGAGGGAAAGAAGGCTGATGTTACCAGACATCAGGAGAAAGAAAAAGACTTTAAGCACAACTAGATAAACTAACAGGACAGACATTAGCAGGAGAAGGAAATATGTCTTCCAAATCTAGTAAAAGAGTTCAAATATTTTTGAATAATTATTTTAAAACAAAGGAAAATGATTCAACACCTAATGAGGCAAAGGACCCTGTGGATTTTAAAGAGAGGATGGAACCACAGCACACTGCTCCTAAATGTCTTAAAAATAAGAATTGTGAAAACAAAATTTATAGCCTGCACTCATGAAATGATTGGCAGAATAAAAAAAATCTAAATTTACGGTGGCAAGACTCATCAAAGGAACACAAGATTGAGAATGCAAATACATAGGAAGGACAATCTGAAAGAAGAGAAGCAAAAAGCAGTAACATCAAATACATGTTCTCTATACAAGCAAAACATTGATCTTGAAGGCAGGATGTATAGAAAGAACTTAAGGATTATAGATCTCTGAGAAGTTTTTGAAGGACTGTCATACAGAACAACCATGTCAAACTCAAAAAGAAATACAGGGTTAATGAACCACATACAATGATCCCTCTAGACTACATGTTGACTTAGAGACCCTCATATTAACATCCTGTATTTTATTCTTTATTTTATTAAATATTTCCTGATTGTATTTTAATCTGGTTCCAGCAGCACGAGGTTGTATTATGCACCATGAGACCAGCAAGCTATGTATTTAATACCTCTGATATAGAAGACCTTGGGGTCATGGGATCATAGATTTAGACCTGGAATAGATCCTAAAGGCAATTTGAAGATAAAGAAACTGAGGATGAGAGAAATTAATTGATTTGCGCAGTCATATAACTAGTAAATGTCTGAAGGAGGAAAAAACTGTAGATGGAAATTGCCCATAGGCTTGATGAAAACAAAAACTTCCTAATAGTTAGAGGTATCAAAAAGTAGAGGGGGAAACCCTGGCACAGATGAAAGAGAAAAATGGTCACTGATCACTTGAAGCTACAACATAGGCATGAGGTTCTTTCAACAAAGGGGGTGGAACTGGACCCTCTGAGAAGGATTTGGTGAGAGGTGTGGTGATTGAAAAGTTCAAGGACACAATTTCTGGGTAATTAGTCAGTTTATTAATAATGCTAGCATTTTCAATAAAAGATCAATGTCACTGTTGAATGCCAAAGATAATCATTGCAGTGGGCCCACAGCTTATAGGTCCTTGGAAGAGGCATGTTCCTGAGGAAGAGAATGAACTCTAATTGGCTAACAAGGAGAGATGGACTTTACAAAGAGAAGTGAGCTCACTCCATTGTGGGGCTGAGAGTGACATGACACTCTTGACCAAAGATACTATCCCTATAATCACACAGTGACCAATTTTGGGCAATCTATTCAAAGAACAGATTGACCAAGATTGAGGAGAGTTAATCTCATTAGCAATATGTCCTTTAAGAGACTGAACTTTGAAATGAAGACTTTAGAAAAAGGGGGTACTTTGGATCTCCCCAAATCGGTTATCAACAATTATTTCCCTCAGAGGGCTGGGATTACTTTAGAAGTTGTATAAACACTGACTTTTCTTTTTCTTGTTAGTTTCAGTAGTTGCTTTCTCCTCTCTTCTCTAAGGGACCAGAACACAGTATTCTGCTCTGCTGCCTTGCCCACTCCCTTATGCGTGGGACAATGCATCTAAACTGGAAAAGCAGGGATGCATGTGTGTTTGTAGAACAGGGCATGGCGAAGCCTGCATCACTCCATTCTGTTCTCAAGACACTATATGCATGGTATGCCTTCCTCTTCTCTGACTTAGACATAAAGATGCTTTGTGGCCACAAGATCCTTTGTCATGTGTGAGTAAGTTATGAGAACAGTTCTTTGATATCAACCTTGCTTTATTCCTAAGAAAGCATGTCTAAACATTAGTTTTCCATATGCAGTTCAGTCAAAACATATGCCATTTTTATTGATTTCTCTCAGAGTTGAAAATCTTAATACATGTTATGTCATGGAGAGAGAATTAATTACAAATGAAGCTTCAGGATGGTTTTGTCATGATGAAAGGGATAGTGCTTTCATGGATTGCCTGGGGGTGGGGGGGATCTTCATGGTTCAACCTAATTTACAGAACTTCTGTATAAATGAACTTATATTTCACTTGGGACCATAATTACTTTTTAAAAGATTTTCCCTGATGATAATGTTTGCTTACCAATAGTACATATGTGATGAATCTACAGCAGGCTTCCTAACGGTTTTTTTGTTTGTTTTATAATCTCAGAATTGTTACAGAGGTTATACAACTTAATTAACTGGGATACATCTTTTAACTTTGCTGTTTTCTACCTTCCAGGTTCTTTTGAACATTTAATGCTCAAAGAAAGCTATATGAATATAGCAAAGCTGTGATACTTTTATGTTAGCACATGAGATCAAAAGCAAATACATGTGGAATAAAATTGTTTATTCCGGAAGGGGTTTAGAGTCTGACTCCCAGCAAAATAGAGCCAAAGAACGAAACCTTGAAATGAGAAGGGACAGCAGCTGTATTCACAGAGATCGGCTTAGGAAATGGTGTGGTACCTACATGTGGACTATCAATCTTGGAGTCAGCAGGAGATTTTGCACAGCCAGAAATAAAGACAAACAGGGAGTAATGAGCAGGAAGACCCAGAAGTCACCAAGGGAAAAGAATAGTGAGGGGAAAATGGAGGTAAGACAAGGTTAAGACTCCAGTAAAATATAATCCCTCTTCACACATACACATGCACACACATTTCCTGTTTCCCTCTCCCTCTCCCACCTTTGGCAGGTTGTAGGCTCACTAGATAGAGCCCTCAAACTCTGATCTTATCAAACCAAACCATATTGCTTTAGGCAGGCAAAACTGGAAAAAAATATAAGAAAGGGAGTTTCCTTATTGGGAAGTTCCCTACAACCATGGAATCAGATGTCTCTCGAAACAAAACAAGACACTTTTTCAACCACAGGGACTTAAACACTCCAGTAACGAGGATCCCCAGCATTGTATTCTGTTCAAGGCAATACTTTCTAGGAAAAAAACTAATTGGAGTGCATTCTGATGAGGGCAGCAGGGGTGTTGAAAGAACAGAAACCATGCTATTTAAGTATCATTGAAGGAACTGGGAATGTTTATCTTAGATTGGACAAAACTGGGAAGGGATGAGTCAAGAGAGCTGTCTTCAATTTCTTGAGGGACCTTTCAGGCAAAAACATAAGTAGGATCGATGGACTTGTTCAGCTTGTCCCCAGAAGGCAAAAGAAGAGCAGGGCAGTCCGGTTAGGCTGGACATCCCTTCATGTAGGCTTATTCCTCTCCAGGACTTGTGATTGGTGATCTTACATAGTTTTTATATTCATCAGGGATAGTAGATAGCACTGATAAAATCATCTTACCAAAGACTCAGGAATACCCAGACATGCCTGGCCTCCAAAAAGTCCCTACTCTTACTTTGTTTTTGTGACAAACAATCCAGGTCATGAATCACAGGCCTCTCATCTGGATGAGCTACTCAGGGATATGACTGTGACACAAGACATTGCATAGGTTATTTGGGTTTTTCATTGCTCATCAACTCAAACAGCGTAAGGCTTAAAAGCTGCCTGAAGGTAGTGTCTCAGTTAACACCTAGCTACTGAAATCAGAGAGGAGTTTCTCTGTTAAAAAATATGAAGGAATGAACTCCGAAGGTGTACACTAATCTTTTATTCAATAAGCAAAAATTTAAACTTAAAGGAAAGAGCATGCTTATGATTATTTTTCGCCTCATGAAATCCTTTCTAAGAAGAATTCATCACTGTTGGCTTTTTAAAGAGCTATTCCTTGAAACACTCAACACAATAGTCTTACTGTTGCTAAATTCAGTCTCCTTTCCGGGTAGGTGCTTCCATTTATGCCAGTGGCTGGTGTTAATTAGCGAACTCATTGCATGTCAACAAGTCAGCCTCATTAACAAGCCAGTCCAAAAATGGACCTTGCTAGTTCATATCCTGAGACTTCACACGAGTGCTAGAATTCAAGGAAGTGTTTTCCAGAACACTCTCTTCATTGATCTATCTTAAGGGCTAGTGGCACCAATGGCCATGGAATTTCCCTATAAAACCCACAGGACCATAGATCTAGAACTCCAAGGCATCTTAGAGGCTATTGAATCTAACACCACCAACACCATCCCCATTTTCCAGATGAGATCAGGCCCGGAGAAGTTACCTAACTTGTTAATGTCTTACCGGGTAGCAAGTGGCAGGTTTTTGAACGTTAAGTCTCTGATTTCAAATCCAGTGTCCTTTCCTGTGAGTTAGAGATGCATCACAAATCTCTAATGATAAAACATATCAAACTGGTTATAGATCTTGACCATTCTACCTTCACACTATCTCATCTTCATCCTCCATTAAGAGGCATTAGACCCTATCTAACTTGGAATACTTTAATGGCTTTCTAATTGGCTTCCCTGCCTCAGGCCTCTTCTCTTCTCCAATGGATCGTCCATATAGATACCAAGGTAATGTTCATAGAGCACAGTTCTGACCATGGCCACTGTCCTCAATAAATTTTAGTGGCTCCCTATGAATACAAAGTCTTCTGACATTTAAAGCCCATGGTATACACCATGCCTCCAAACTCCTTTACTAATGCTATTAAACAGTGCTCCCATTGAACCCTAAAGTTCAGCCAAACTATTCTTCTTGCTCTTGTCTTTCACACATAACACTCCATTTCACCTTCTCCTCACCTGTTGTTCCCCATGCCTGGAGTGTCCTCCCACTTCTCCATCTCTTGGAATCTCTATTCTCTTCTCCTACTCATTAGCCAACCTGGTCTGATACAAATTTATGTTATGTGTTATGTGATGTGATATGATATGATGTGGTGTTGTGTTGTGTTATGTGATGTGATGTGTTATGTTATGTTATGTGTTATGTGATGTGATGTGGTGTGGTGTCGTGTTGTGTTGTGTTATGTGATGTGATGCTAATGTTACGTGTTATGTGATGTGATGTGGTGTTGTGTTATTTTATGTTGTGTTATGTTGTTTTATGTTATGTTATGTTGTGTTATGTTATGCAGGCTCAAATGAATCTTCACTCTTGCATGGAAAGCTTTTTCTTTTTAATCCCTGGTGGGTACTCACACAGTGGCTATTCCAACTTGGAAGAAAAAAAAATCTCAACCTTTTATTCATATCTTCCTTTTATGTTACTCATTGCCAAATGTATCCTCCAACCTCCTATCTAGCAAGCTATCTCATATATCAAAGAGAAGTGAATAGAAAAAAATCAGTTTAGCCAAAATAACCACCACATGAACCAACATTTCTGATGTGTTACGTAATAACCATATCCATAGCCTCCTACCTCTTCAAGGAAGGAAGGTTGATGTATTTTCTCAACTCTCTCAGAGGCCAAGCATAGTTATAATCACACATCATTTCAGTTTTGAATTTTTATTCATTCTATTTACATTTTTGTACTTGTATATATGTTCTTGACTCAACTCACATCAGTTCATCTAAGTCTTCTCATATAGTTCTGAATTTTTCACCTTTGTCATGTTTGTAGTGGATGGAGAGTCAGCCTTGAAAGACCCAAGTTCAAGTCTCACTTCAGACATATACTGAATTTGGATGATCTTGGACACTAGACCAGTGGTATCAAACACAGGACTGGGGCTACTAATGTGAGCATAGAGTCTCTGCATGCTGCATATTGACTTAGAAAACCATGTAGAACATAGATAATGTTAATATTATATTTTTATTTGTTTTAAATATTTTCCAGTTGTGTTTTCATTTGGTTCTACCCCATTTGGGAGTGTTGCAGGTACAATGACACTAAGGGGCTGCATTTAACACCTCTGCTACGGTCTAAAAATCTCATAGAGACTATAAATTGTAGAGAAAGTCCAAAAATACCTTGGAATTCTGTATATCAATGATTCTACCCCATATCCCTACCCCATTTCCCATATACATATTATCTCCCCCAACAAAATGTAAGTTCCTTGAGGGAAGGGATTGTTTTTAATTCTTTGTAACCCAAGGTCTAGCAGAGTACCTGGCATATAGTAGAAATTTTGTAAGTGTGTGTTGGCTGATTGATTGAAAAATCACACACACACACACACACTCCAAATTCTTGTTGGAGAACATCTAATGCTTTAAAATGTGTGAATCAAAAGAGGGGGAAAGATAATTTAATGTTAGCAATGTCAAACTAGCCATTTGAGGGATTGTAGGAGCTTAAAATCATTCTTATGTAGCAAATACAGGCTCTGAACCCAATCTCCCAATTCACACAATCACTAGCTGGTGAGATTTCCAGAGCATAACTGGCTACATCTCCCCTCCCATTACCAAAGTTCTAGGGGTACCCCTGAGGGTGAATAGGTTTCTTCTAATGTCACCAGATCAATACTAGACTCCGGTACATTGCCCTCAATATAAGTTGCTAGTGATTACTGTCCCAATTTCATAAAGCAATACCAATTAGCTTTTACAAAGGTAAAGCAATACCAATTAGCTTTTACAAAGGGATATTTACCGAAAATATATAGCAAGAACTAAAATACAAAAACAACCCCCCAAACTAGAGCACATTTTCCTCTCCATCACCTTGGTACCTAGGGAGAAGGACTTAAATTTAAAACAAATTCTATTTTCACCAGAATGTTCACTTCCAGGTGCAACACAGCTGATAACTAGTAGATCCCTTGCTTTCAGGGCAAGGTGTCTCAGCTGCTGAGTAGATTCACTGCTGGGCTAGGTCAAACAGGTCATTCTTCAGAGTTGGCTCCTTTCTGGCATTGGTTGCTAGACCTCTGCTGGCTCTTCTGACCTTTTCAATATCTCATAAAGTCCTATAGCAAAAGAAAGAAGAAACAAACAGGAGCTAGCTCTATCCCAGACACATGTGCTTAGCATTCTCTGCCCGTCCCCTGTGCCTGAAATGCTCTCCTTCCTCCCCTCTGACCACTCACCTCCCTGGCTTCCTTTAAACCAACTAAAATCTCACCTGCAGGAAGCCTTCCCCAACCTTCTTAATTCTAGTGCTTGCCCTCTTTTGATTAATTCCTATTTATTTTGTATACAGCTTGCTTTGTAAATATTTTTATGTTGTCTTCTTCATTAGATTCTAAACTCCTTAAGAACAAGGGCTGTCCTTTGCCTCTTTATTATATCCCTAGCACTTAGTCAAGCCTGGCACATAAAAGGTTCTTAATAAATGTTTATTGATTTGAAGACAACGGAGTCAGCCCATGTTGGTCAGGGAAAAACACCCTCCTTTTTTTTTCCTCTTTCTTCCACACCCAGAATCCAGAGTGTCATCCTTATACCTTGTGGCCAGCAAGAAGGAAAGACTGAATTATCAGACTAGTGTCTTAATATGGCTTAATAGAAGCCAATTTTTTCAAGGCATTTCTTCACCATTCAGTAAGCAAAGAGAAAATGGTCATATAATACCAGCTCATGCCCTGAAGTTCATTCACTACAATCTTGCACTTTGAGATAGGAGGCTAATTTGTATGTCAGTTGCCAACAGGCAGTCCATTGACTGGGTCTTCATGGGCCTGTGGCATAATGACTGTGGTCTTACACAGATAATGACAGTAGACTTCCACTTATGCCAATTTCTGTTGTTTTGTATAGTCCATTCTCTTGAGAACATCAATTCAAGCCACATTTATTACTATCTACTATTACTATCTACCTTATAGCGGACACAGAGTTTAACAAAGGTGAAAAAAACAACATATTCCCTACCCCTCAAGGAGCTTACAGTCTAGTGCAGGGCTTCTTAAGCTTTTCCCTCTCAACCTCTTTTCCCCTTTGGGCAGAGTTAGATGGCACTGCATGGCCTGAAGGCATGCATGTTTAGAACCAAGGCTGCCTTGAAGTTTCAGGATGCAGCAGGGGCAAGTGCTACCAGAAACACCTCAGATTCATTACACGTTTGATTTTTTAAATTAATTTTTGGTCCTTACACATTGAGAAACTTTTTCCTGTTGCCATATGGGATGGAAACCCACAGTTGAAGAAGTGCTGGTCTAGCAGATGTGTGATTAGGTAGCCATAATACATGACAGAATGAGTTAAATTTTGAGGAGAGCTAAGAGAGGCATGAGCAATTCACCAATGGACATGACTTCTAGCTAGGGGAAACGAGAGGCTTCATAAAAAGGGAATATCTAAGTTAGACCTTGAATGAAGGGATTTCCGCAGATGAAGTTCCTAATCCAAACTTTCATCAGTTCTGACATAAACTATTGTAATAGCCTCCTAACTTGTTTCTCTGCCTCCAGTCTCTCCTCTTAAATTCAGCCTTCACACAGCTGCCAAAAAGATCTCCCTAAGGCATAGTCTGACCATGTCATTCCCTGTCACTTATTCCCTGTCACAATCTGGGCCCAAGGTACCTTCCCAATCCATTTCTTTCTGCACACACTATATTGGACCATTAGCTGTTCCTTGAATGTGATGTTTCACCTCTTGTCTTTATGCATTATCATAAATCATTGGTTAGGCCTGAAGTGAGACCCAGCTCTCATTTCTTGACTCTACACATTTTCACTGTCTGTCTTCCATGCTTAGAATTCTCTCTTCTTATCTGCTTCTCCTGGCCTCCCTGCATTTCTTCAGGTCTCAGATAATCTACTACCTTTTACAAGAAGTCTTTTCTATCCTCCTTAATCTTAATGTCCTTGTTCCAAAACTACCTTCAATTTATCATATATATATATATATATATATATATATATATATATACATGTGTGTGTATAGATACATTTATGTGTATATATGTATCTTTTTTATACATACTTATTTCCATGTTATCCCACCATTAGACTGTGAGCCCCTTGAGAGAAGGAACTATTTATTTTTTGCTTTTCTTTATATTTTCAGAACTTTATCACAGTGCCTGGAACATAGTAGGAGCTTAATACTAGTTAGCTGACTGTGATCTTAGCTTATATTAATATATGCATGGCCATCAGAAGAAAGAGGTATTGTTCTGCCACATTTTTGCCCTGGGAAGACTATATCAGGGTTCTTGTGTCCAATTCTAGGGACCACATCTTCTGAGTAAGGACATTCATAAGCTAGAATTGGTACATGTAGAGTATCTAGAATGACAAAGGCCCTCAAATTCATGTCATCTGAGGGTTAAGGGGATTTTTCATATGGAGAAGAGAAGTCTCATAGGGGATGTGGTCTTTCTCTTAAAGTATCTGAATATCTGTCATGTAGAAAAAGGATTAGATTTGTCATGTTTTCCCCAGAGAACCAAATTAGGACCTAGTGGTAGAAGTTACAAAGCAGTTTATTTAGGCTTGATGTCAGGAAAAAACTTACAAAGAGAGCTCTCCAAAAATGAACTGAGTTACTTTGAGATGTGATGAGCTGATGCCTGTTGGAAGGCTTTCAACAAAGCCTAGGTGACCACTTGTCAGATAGGTTTGAATGGGGTAAAAATAGATGGCGTCTGACATCCATTCCAAATCTGAAATTCTGCAATTATCTGATCTAATTCAACTCCCTTCTTTGACACTTAAGGAAAGTGAGGTCCAGATAAGTTGATATGTGTCCACAGTCCTATAGCTTATTCAGTACAGACCAGGAATGGGGATACTTGATTTCATCCCTAGATTACACAAATATGATCCCTGGATCAGGATGTATCTGCCCCTTCCTCAGGCCTCCAGGGAGGAAGTTTGAGGGGCTTGATGAGTCTAAGTCCAGAATCTCGCTATGATTCTCATCACAGAACTACCCCATACTCCCAGAAATTTGAGATTGAATTAGAAGTCCAGACTAGGCCTGTAAGTGGTAGCCAGAGTCACGGCCAAATGGAAATTTGGATCTAGAAAATTCTCCTCTAGAAAGGTCAGTAAGAATGAATAGGATCCTAGAATCTTAGAAGGAAATCAAAAGGTCCTCCTGTCCATCTCCTTCAGTTTAGAGCTAACAGATAAGGAAACTGAGACTTCTCCACCAGCAGCTGGAAACTGCACTTAATTCTAGAAAAAAGAACTATTTTTTTCTCTCCCCTCATGGACCAGTTGGCAGAAAGATCTATGGCCAGTCCTCAAATGTTTGAGGATGCAGTGTGTTTCTCTCTTCAGCATCCATCATCTTACAGGCACAATCATTAAAATGAACATTTAGGGCATTCTGTTTTGTTTGTTTGTTGAAAGCAATCAGTTAAGTGACTTGTCCAGGGTCACAAAACTAGTAAGTGTCTGAGGGCAGATTAGAACTCAGGTCTTCTTGACACCAGGGCCAGTGCTCTAGTCACCTAGCTGCCTCTAGTTAGGACATACTTAAAGGGGAAAAGGGGGTTGTTTAAGAAAGGGGAGATAGGCAACCAACTTTATCCAGTCTACCTCATCTGTGTGTAGAAGATTCTCAGCTCTTTTGTGGCACCCATTAACAGAATCACTATATTCCTCCTGCCTCCCAAGTTCATCCTTTTCCCTACCAAATACCTCCTTGAACTCCTGCCCAGGAAACTGCTCCAATACAGAGACCCTAAAACCTGAGCATTTGCCCTGACTGTTGACTGAACCAGAGCCTACCTGTGTGTCATTGGTTGATTGTGTAATTTCATTGATATAGAGAACTCCCAGATGAGGAAAGTCCCATTACCAATGAAGATTTGCATCTTTCCACAAACCTTCACCCCTTAGAGGACAGAGAGCCCAATGGATTTACCCAACATCATACAGCCAATATATGTCAGAGGTAGACTCAAACTGAAGTTTCCTTGGCTCTAAAACAAGTTCTCCATCTACTGTACCTGTCTGCTTCTGAGAAACTAGATAATTTATGAGGATCTTTCCATTTTTGTGGCCATAGGATTTCTTGATGTTACAGAAACTACATTTATAACTTTTATTTTCCATTTCTATGAGCTTTTGTCTCTCATTTCCTGGGGTCCAATTTGGAAGGGGGAAAACATTCACATTTGTTCTTTCCTTATTGGGAAACACAGCAACTATAAAAACATTTGGTACAACATGAGAATCTAGTAATTATTAATGCCACCCACACTCCCCTCCAGTTTGGTTCTGCACAGTAAAGAAACTAACAAAACTCCCTTAGTGTGTGAAGCCTCTTGGTGATTTTTCAAAACTTCCACTGCTCATTTTAATCATTTACTCCAAAGTGGGCCAGTGAGAATTCTCACAGTGGAAGTGACACACATAAGCTAATTCGTTTATACAGAATTGTCTTTGTGTGATGAATTTTTTAGAAAGAAAAGAAAAATGGTGTTTCCTTTCTGTTTAATTTGAAAATTGCTAGAGGGATTTTGTTCATTTTTTTAAAAGTACCTGTAGAAAAGATGGACTGTGCAGAATTTCATCCCAGAGGACATTTTTCTCCAGTGTTATGAGCTCTGAAAACAGGAGGTTATAACTAGAACATCCCATCCCAAATTATTCCCCAGAGAAACCACAAAAGTGCAGTCAGTTCAGCAAGATGTTTGAATACAGCCCGACTCTGAAGCTTTTGGTCTAGTTGTTTAAATATAAAAGTAATAAAAATTAAACAAAAGCAGAGTGTTGATAAAACCCTGTTATTTTTCCTGAGACAGAGTGGCACTGCAATAAAATCTCTAAAAACAACTCCTCTCCCTCTCTCCCTCCCTTCCCAAATGATGTACTCCCTCTTCCCTCTCCACCCCCAATTGTGGAAAAAGGAATAAAGCTAGTCAAACAAGAGGAGAGAAGGTTCCCTGCTTTGGGCAGTTGTGGTGATACAACTGGCAGAGCCAGTTTCTAAGGTGGGAGAAAAATCCTCAGGCAGTGCAAGGCTAATTTCAGTTTGAATTCTTTGTAATCCCCTAAAACAAATTAAACACAACAGAACCTATTCTTCGCAACTCATCCTGTCCCCTCTAAAAAAAAAGAATAATGAAATGAGGAAGAAACCTTTGATTGAAGATGTCAGCCATTACCATAGACATCTGAGAGTTATTTAGCACTTTCTTATTTCTTATTTAGTACTGCTCTTTCCTTTCTTCTATGCAAAGTCTCTTCTGTGACCAGATAATCATCCAGTATCTCTGAATATCTTCAAATCGGACATAGTCATTCCAAAAAAATTTTTTCTCACATGGGTGGCAAGTAATTTCCGATACAGTATAACCTTGATAAATATATTTTCAATCCATTCCAAGCACCATGCTGGCTCACTATCTTCATTACTTTAATTACACTTTTTTGACTGCCAGTTTTAAAATAAGAAATTGGCAGGTTTAATCTGATCATGCCACGGTCTGGATCATTTCTTGCTTAATGATGACAACATTCTGCCATACACATTCTGGGGGAAGAAATCAACTCATGTCTGTGAAATTCTTTATCTTAAGGGGGAGAGTAAGAGCAAGGGAAAAAAAGAGAGAAAGAAGAGATAGAGGTACCTTTTTGAAACAAGAAAGAGAGTTCACCCACCTGGCATACTGCTGTCTGCACAGTTCTGAACAGCTGACAGCTTCTATTAATTTAGTTTCACTCCCCAGTTCAGTCGTCCATATGGAAAGCTGGAATGATTTTTGAAAAACAGCAAGTAACATCTGATGTGGCAGTAACTGGCAACTCTGACATTGAGCCTGGCTGTGGCCATTACCCAGGATGCCTCTCTTCGTCTTGAGAAGCAATTACAATTTCACAGACTGGAATTAAAATTCCCTGTGGTATGCATCCAAGCAACGGGCACTGTCAAAGTGATTTCCAGCTGCTTATCTCTGACTGTGATCTGAGGGAAAATAGAATTCCTCCTTAGGGATACAGAGGTCTGAGGAGTTAGGGGTGCATTCCCTCTTGTACTACAATTCTTGTTAAATCACTCATTTGTGGAAGATATTTGGTGTTTCTGGCAGGAGAGAAGTGAAAAGAAATAAGGTTATGGTGGAGTAGACAAAATAGGGATGTATTAGCAAGAGTCTGTGCTGGGGACAGGGTTGAAAGGAGAGAAGGAAATGGTGGCCAGTCCTTTGAGTTGCCATGTGCTAGAATACCCAAAAGAGGAATTCCTTGGACTTTTCATTCCTCTATTTATAGATGTAGCCCCATCCTACAATGGACTTGGCAGACTTCTAAAGGGCAACCCCATGAGAAAGTGACTCCTGATTGGCTGAGAGACTTCTGGAAGAAAGAAATAGAGGAAAAAGACTGTTCACATTGCCCTTCCGGAAAACATCAAATAGGCAGGTACTTCTATTTATATTCTCAAGTGAGTAAAATGAGGGTCATAAGGCTTTGTGCAGTGTAAGAGGAAGCAGCAACAGCACTCAGAGTTACCCAATCAGGAGCCAAGCCCTGCCCTCCCAAAGTTCAAAGACAGTCCACCCTGACCTCTTCCTCATGACCCCAATTCTTGTATTTTTCTTATTTTCCCTTAAATTTTCATTTCATTTCCTGAACTTCCATTAATGTCTTTCCTATGAAAACACTAAGAAGTTTTAAGCATTGTCACAAGCCAACTTCTGGGAGTTTCTCTGTCACTTTGGCTGCTAGTTTTGATTTTACAAGAGGAAAAACTTGTGTAAATCTCCCTTTGATGACTGTTCCCCACTGTCTTCAGTCACTCTTCACGTCCTCATACTCCACAACTGTCTTGAAGAAAGAACACTGATTTGGGGGTCAAGGGGACCTGCATTCAAAATCTGGTGCCACTAATTGCTAGCCATGTGATTTGGATCAAGTCACATAATCTTTTTGAGGTTGAGTTTTCTCCTTGATTAAAAGGGGATAATTTTCATTATATTTATATGTATTACATATGAATGTATAACATACATGTATGCATATTTACATGATAAATTTCATATCCCCTTTATCCACACTGACTCAACCCCTTTTTTCCCCTCTCTCACCCCTCCCATCTTGACTATGAAGATTCAGTGAGATAACCTACATAAAGCATACAAGCTCCATGTGAATGTCAATTATTATGGTAAGTAGTGTCATTACTCAGCTAACCTACAAGTTGTTCAGCAATCAGAAAAACAGAGGCAGAAGAATTTATTTTCCTGATGCCAGGGAGGCAACGTTCATTTGACCCTGTATGTTTAACAATGTTCCTTCAGTACAGATTTAGGGAGTGATTTAGAGTGGAAAACCACTGGCCTTGGAATTAAGACATTTAACTCTAACAGCTTCTTTGACCTGATAAGTCCCTTGACTTCTCTGTGCCTCAGTTTCTTCACCTGTAAAATAGGATTATCATATTTCCACCACCCAAAGCATGGTGCTATTTGGAAGAAAGTATTCTTTAAGCAATTGATATAGCACTGAGTTACTATAGGATCCAGAGTTAGAAGTTAACAATCATTTATTGTGGGCCAGGGGTGGTCCATAAGAAGGACCTTCTAAGTCCTTAAGTGCAGCCTTTTCTCTGGATCCAAATTTTACAGAACTTTTGGATCCTGTCAAAAGGCCACACTTAGGGACTTAGAAGGTCACATGTGGCCTTCAGGCCACAGGTTGCCCCCCCCCCTGCCCTAGGCACTGTTCTAAGCTCTAAGGATACAAACAGAAGAAAAAAACAAAAACCTCAGTCTCTGATCTCAAAGAGCTCATGTTCTAATAGAAAAAAATTTAGTGGTCGCTCTGCTAACAAGTAGCAAAAGTGAAATTTAGATTCTGACTTCAGATTCAGAGCTCATTTCATCTGACCATGTTATGTCCTCAAGACTCTAGTTTTTTTCACACTATATTGGGTGCCCTAGAATATTGTGTCCCAAGAACTACTAGTTTGATCTCATGTTGCTCATCAACCTGTTTTCCTCTGACCAATTTTCAAGGAGCCAAAAAGTGATAAAAGAGATCTTGGTCAGAAAAGCCCCCCATTAGGATTGGAGGAAAGCAGTGGTATGGCCTGCTCAGAGTTGGCAGAGCCCTCAGCAGCCATCCCACACCAACGCTTTCCAGCTCACATGTCAAACAGGCTTGTGATACTTTTGGGTAAACAATTTCACTTTTTCTCTTTAAGAACTTCTTAGTGTTTCTGAAAATTACTCTAAGTACATTTCCATTCCCAGAATGACAACTCCAGAAGCCGTTCACAGGAAGCTTGTATTATTTTTTTTAATATATATTGGATGGAAGGAAGAACACCTACAGGCAGAGGTTTTTTGAAAACTAAAACAAGTTTAGGGGTGATGAATTCTTATGGCAGCAGCTGGAGGGTTCACCTGGGGTAAGAAGGGTTTGGATAATGAGATCCTTAAGTTTCCATCACTGCCCCCTCTATCTAAGTTAGTTATCTCACTTTTCAGCATTTCCAAACAGCACATCTGCTCCTGAGTTTCTGGGAAAGGCATCATTCCTTGGAAAGCAAAAGGATTGAAATCCGAGTAGGATTTTATAGACATGTTGTCCTCTGTATCCATGGTGTACGTTACCCACTTTTAGTCTGACTGGCAGCAACTGTGGCCCATGACTGGAAAATAAATGTATTCAGGAATGTCAGGATCGTTGATGGGGAAGCAAAATCAGGAACGTGGACAGGGAGGGAAAGGAAAGTATGACAGGGATGTCCTTCGAGAAATCGTTGTCCTAATGTAGAGTAACAGCATAAAATAAGAAACAGGGGTAAGAACAGCTGACATTGACACAGAGCCTCAAGATGCGCAAAGTGCTTTAATACATTATCTCATTTGGTCCTAACAAGCATTCTGTGAGGTAAGTGCTATTTCTACTCTCATTTTTAAGATGAAGAAACTGAGACTTAGCAGGGATGTGCTCAGAATCACAAACTAATAAGGAGTTAAAGTCAGGATTTAACTCAAGTCTTCTTGACCATGACAAGGAAAGTTATGAAATGGAAGAAATGGAAACTGTGGTTTCTTCTGTGGTCGTTCAGTCATTTTTTTCAGTTATATCTAACTCTTCATGATCTCATTTGGGGTTTTCTTGCAAGGATACTGGAGTGGTTTGCCATTTCCTTCTCCAACTCATTTTACAGATGAGGAAACTGAGGCAAACAGAGTTAAGTGACTTGCCCAAGGTCACAAGTGTCTGAGGCCAGATTTGAACTCCAGAAGATGAGTCTTCCTGACTTCAGGTCCAACATGCTATCCCCTGAAGCACCCCGCTGTCCATGTTTGTTTCTTAATTTATATGGAAAGACACTTTACACCTCTCTCTATCATAGGCAGCTCTGATGAATGTATAAACAGAATCCTTCCTTCAAACTTCTGTTGAATCATCACAAGCAGGTCTGTTCCATGATGGTCTGTGAGAAAAATTTGTCTTTATGGATGCCATTGCCATCTGTGCAGATAATTATTGCTGGCCTTTTCCAGAATGTGCCCAGAATCTAATTATTTAAACAATACAGGCTGTCAGTGATAACCTATAAGGTATGCAAATTAGGTCTCTGATTCTTTTCATTCAATCAGAGTTCAACACTAGTTTTTCCCCAGTAAGGACTTTAGCATTCATTCAAACCCAAGCTCATTTAGTCTAATGCCAGAGAAATCTCTCTCTTTCCTCAAGCAATCAGGCTAGATCATTGGTATTAAAATCCATCAATAAGTAAGCATCTGCCCCTTATCACCAGAAGGTTGGCCACCAAGTGATGATTTTTTTTGACCATATGTAGTCATAAAGACTGATGGAAGTTGTGATTAGTACTTGAATTAGGAGTTACCTGTCCTAATGAAATCTCTTGCTCTTGAAATATGGATAATGTATGTGTGTCCATTTATGGGAGCAGAAATGGCTTTGTCTATATGGGAAGCAGGTGAATGAATGAACCTAGAAGTATTAAGTGCTTCCTATGTACAGGTCATAGTGCTGAACTCTGGGAATGCAAACACAGACAAGCAAGGCAGTCCATACCCTCAAAGATCTTATATTCTCAAATGTGGGGCAATGGTGTTTAGGCAGGGATGTTTTGAATCAGAAGTCAGAGGGAAATGGAATCACAGGGCAAGAGATTGGCATATTCTCTTCAAGAATGGTAGCATTGACTGGATTGTACTTTTCAGAGCCAGAGTGAGTGTGATGGGGAGAGGAAAGGAAAGAGAAGGCATAGTGGTATCACATGAAGATGACCATGAAGCACTGTAGTAGGCCTGAGACCAGGAAGAAATAAGATGAATGTGTATTTATCAGAACCAGGGTTACAGAAGAGGGAACTTGAGTTCTGGGAGGACCTGGAGGCTGGAGCTGCAGAAGGCATGGCATGGAGACAGTGGGGAACATGGGTAAGAAATCACATGGTTGGAACGACTCTGGAAATGGTCTTGTCAACAAGTATCTGGACTTGGGGCCTACAGGACACATAACCTCAGATTTTGAAGGCAAACTTAGAAAAAAAAATCACCCTCTACAGTGAAGCTAATAGAATCACCATCAATGACATGAGGTTAGCCAGATGTAGATGGAGTACATTTGTTGCAAACGGTTCATTGTAGAGGCCTGGTGGACAGAGTGCATGACGGAGTCAGGAGGACCTGAGTTCAAATCAAAAGATTGGAACACTTTTGCAAACTGTGAGACCCTGGATAAATCACTTAATTTATTTCACCCTGAGTTTGCTAATCTGTAAAACAGAGATAATAAAAGACAAATATAGATTATAATAGTACCTACCTCAAAGAGTTGTTCTGAGACTCAGATCAAATGAGAGCTTAAATATACATTATTGTTATAATACAGCATAATGAAATTTTAGGTAGATAGATAGGATAGATAATTGATAGATAGATATGGGGTGTTCCAAAAGTATTTGTGTAGTTTTGAGCTCTTAAAAACAAAAAAAACAAACTATAAAACCTCACTAAGAGTTTTGGAACATTCTGTATAGTACTGTGCAAAACTTAGAGAGTTATATAAATTTTAGGTATTCTGAGCATAGACCATCTTCCAAATCATCAAGGTACTAGTCTCTTTGGTCATAGATTTAGAGATAGAAGAGACTTTAGAAGTCATTGAATCTAATCCCCTCATTTTATAAATGAGGAAACTGAGGCACTGAGATGTTTACACTGAGATATAACCCTAGGCACTGGCCTAGGGTTACATATTGTCTGAAATAGGATTTGAACCCAGTGCCTACTGATTTCCAGGCTATGCCCTGTCCCCTGTGCCATGTTACCTTTCAGAGTATCACCCAAAATTCTCTTAAGAAGTTACCAATTATTCCTAGATAAATCATAATCTAATTCATTGGGCATCTAGGTGGTACAGTGGATAATGTGCTGGACCTGGAATCAGGAATTCAAATACAACCTCAGACACTTACTAGATGCGTGATCCTGGGTAAGTCACTTAACCTTTGTCTGCTTCAGTTTCCTCAACTGTAAAATGGAGCTAATAATAGAACATACTTCCCAGGAGTGTTGTAAGGATCAAATGAATTAATAATTATAAAGGATTCAATATAGTGCCTGTCACATAGTAGGTGCTTAATAAATGCTTATTCTTTTCATCCCCTTCCTTGTCCCCTCCCATTTTTCATTATCATGAGGTAATGGCAATCAATAAGCATTTATTAAGTACGGACTGTATGACAGACTCTTTGCTCGACCCTAAGAATACAAAAAAGAAAAATAAAACAATTGCTATTCTTGAGTAACTTATATGTTGTAACAGAAGAGTAAAGATCTACCAGGACTCTGAAAAAAGGTCAGTGAAGCAGTAAGAATTAATTTCATTGTGTCTGGCCTTGAATAAGGCAGAGGGTTTTCTGACTCATGCCTAATGTGAGTTGTAGAGAAATGTTCCAGAAATGAAGGGCCATTCATCAATGGAAATATCCTTTAAGAACTTTCAGCTCCCTTGGCCTTCATTTCTAAATTTATCAAGCAACTTCTGAGCTAAAATCTGGTTTCTCTAGCGGACCAAGCAGAAGGGAGTGCCTTGTACAAATGACCGGCATTGCCTCTCTTGCTTAGTACTCCTCTACCCCAAGGATGTATGGGGTGCTCAGGGAGCGCTGGCTCTGATGTGAGAGCCTGCCAAGCCCTTTTTCAGGGCTGCTCATTCACCTTTGGTACTCACCTGTCACTCAACTCTCATCTATGGCTCCAAGAAGCTGTATGTGGGCAGGGGCCACACCCTGGTAAAACCATCTCAGCAGATAGACTAAGCCAGACAGAGGGTAACCAACAGGCATCAAACCCATTGATGAACCAACAGGCATCAAACCCATTAACAATGGAATGGGCATATGAGAACAATCTGTTTCAATGACCAGTAGCTGAACCAGGCGCTGTAGAGCCCATAGAGCTTGGCTAGATGTTGAAGCTGCCAAGGTCATCCCTGTACCCAGGCATCGCCAATCATCCTAACCTTTGTCTTGTCGCTGGACTTGGAGGACTGGAGGAGAGCATGAGGTTGACGACTGTGCACCTCTGCCTAGCTTCAATCTGATTCACATCCAAATCAAGGCATCCCCCATCATCCGCTATTTTACCCCAACCTTATGATGTCATTGGTCCTTTTTGAAAATGAAAGAAAAACAGCCACCTTTTCCACCACCTATTGCTATTAAGACTATTATTTCACTTTGCATCAACATGCTTCCCCCAATGCCAGAAATTCTACTCATGGTGATCACTAATGTAAAAGGATTTGCCCTAGTGAGATTTCAACAAAACCTTCAAATCTGGAGGAGCCAAGAGGCTGAAATGTCAAGAGGAAAGCCTGCAGCTGCAAAACAAAATTTGCCTACCCTAGAAAGGGCCTAAGGCTTGAATAGCTTGTATAGGAAGAGGTCAGCATAGTGCAGGGCACATAGTAGGCATTTAACAAATACTTGCTTCCTCCCTTCCTTTTAGGATCCAATATAAACTTCTTCTTTAGGTATTTCCCTCTCCAGATGTGTCACGTAAATCCCCTTCATGTCCTCCATGGTAAAGCCATGTGGACCAGCTGGCTGTTCCTCTACCATGACATTCTATGGCTTCTGGGTGCATTTGCCAAGGCTGTATCCCGTACCTGGAATACCTCCTCCTGACTTTGACCTCATAGCATCCTTAGCTTCCTGGAAACCAGGGGTGGGGAACCTGCTTCTGTGAAGTTTGGATTCAGTCAGAGGGTCACACCTGAAGACTTACAGGGTCGCATGTGGCCTCAAGGTTGCAAGTTCCTCACCCCTGCTTTTAAACCTTCCTTCAAATGCCTGCTCTTGAAGGACTTTCCTAGAGCCTCCTTGCTCTAGAACTGCCTCATAGTTACATCTTATACTTTTTTTCCTTTTGAAAGGCAATATGGGCTAGTGAAGATGACACATCTTGGGCCATGTGACCATGGGCAAGGCCTTTAAACTCTCAATGTTTATTGAGTCAATATTCTAAGATTATAAATTGCAGAGAAGGGGCTGATCTGTATGTTCACCAGGGAACTCTTTATCTCCAAATTTTTAAAAATTATATTTTTAAATACAAGGGTAGGAGCTGTCTAGCTTTTGTATCTGTATCTATAATGTCTAGCACAGCACTTAGCATATAGTAAGAGTTTAAAAAATACTCGTAGATAGATTCCTTTCATTTTTTTTCTGTAAAATTGTGAATTATGTGTCTGTAAGTAGAGAACCAGTTAGTGTATGAGTGTGAGGGGATAGGGATTGGAGAGAAAAGTAAGTGGAGGGGTGCCATGCATATATTATCCTAGGTTTCCAGGATAAGAGGTATGAGCGAAGACGATAAGGAAATTCTCCAAGGTGTATCTGGGTCCTGGGTGTCATGATAGTTATATAATTAAATTTAATTGAACAAGCATTTATCAGATTCCTACTATGTGCCAGGAACTTTGTCATGTGCTCAGGATGCAGAGAGAATAAAGATGGTTCCTATCCTCAAGGAACTTCCATTCTAACTAAGGGAAAACAATAAGTACACAGGATATTTAAAAAATTTGAGAGACATAATTTCTGGGTAATTAGTAATTTTATCAATAATGCCAGCATTTTTTAAATTTTATAAAACTTATTTATTTTCAGGTCTCAACATTTACTTTCGCAAGAACTTGAATTCAAAATTTTCTCCCCATCTCTCCCCACCCTCACCCCAGTACAGCATATACCCCATCTACCCCTTCCTCCAGTCTGTCCTCCCTTCTATTACCCACCTTTCTTCCATCCTCTTTCCCCTCTATTTTCCTGTAGGGCAAAATAGATTTCTATTCTCCATTGCCTGTTTATCTTAATTTCTATTTGCAAACTTTAATTGCAATAATAAATATATATTTTGCTAAAATTTGCTATAATTGCTAAAACAACTTTTAACATTCATTATTAAAGCTTTGAGTTGGATGTTCTCTCCTTTCCTCCCTCCCCACCTATCCTCATTGAGAAAACAAGCAATTCAATATAGGTCATACATGTGTAACAATGCAAAGTAGTACCATAATAGTTATGTTCTAAAAGACTAACCACATTTCCCTCTGTCCTATCCTGCCCTCCATTATTCCATTCTCTCCCTTGACCTGTCCTCCCACAAGAGTGTTTTCTTCTGATTATCCCTTTCCCTAATATGCTGTGTCTTCTATTATCTTCCCTCTCCTATCTCCTTCCCCCTTGCCTTCCTGCAGGGTAAAATAGATTCCTATATTCAATTGAGTGTGTGTTATTCCCTCCTTAAACCAAATCCCATGAGAATAAGACTCACTTATTTCCTTTCATCTCCCCCTTCTTCCCCGTCATTGTAAAAGTTCTTTCTTCCCTCTTTTACGTGAGATGATTTGCCACATTTGCTACCTCTCCTTTTCTCTTTCTCCTAGTACATTCCACTCAAGAATAGACTTTATTTTTTTTAGGTACTCTCCCTTCATATTCAGTTCAGCCTATGCCTTCTATCTATGTGTGTGTATATATGTGTATATATACGTGCATAATATACACGTATATATACACCCATGTACATATACATACTTACACATAAATAATGTACACACACAAATGTACCCATATATACCTATATATGTGTGTGTATATGTACATATGTATTCCCTCTAATGACTCTAAAACTGATAAAGGTCTCATTGAGTTACAAATAACATCTTTCCATGTAGGAATGCAAACACTTTAACTTTAATGAGTTCCTTAAGGCTTCTCTTTCCTATTTACCTTTTCATATTTCTCTTGATTCTTGTATTTGAAAGTCAAATTTTCTATTCAGCTCTGGTCTTTTAAGCAAGAATGCTTAAATACTTTCCAAGCATTTATTTCTATTTCATTGAAATTTCATTTTTTTCCCCTAAAGTATTATACTCAGTTTTTCTGGATAGGTGATTCTTAGCTTTAATCCTGTCTCCTTTGACCTGTGGAATATCATCTTCTAAGCTCTTCAATCCCTTAGTGTGAAAGCCAATAAATCCTGTGTTATCCTGATTGTATTTCCACAATATTTGAATTGTTTCTTTCTGGATGCTTGTAATATGTTCTCCTTGACCTGGGAACTCTGAAATTTGGCTACAATATTCCTAGGAGTTTACCTTTTGGGATCTCTTTGGGGAGGTGATCAGTGAATTCTTTCCATTTCTATTTTACCCTCTGGTTCTAAAATATCAGGGCAGTTTTCCTTGATAATTTCTTAGAAGATGATGTCTACACTCTTTTTTTTGATAATGGTTTTCAGGTGGACCAATAATTTTTAAATTATCCCTCCTGGATCTATTTTCCAGGTCAGTTGTTTTTCAAATGAGATATTTCATATTGTCATCTATTTTTTCATTCTTTTGATTTTATTTTATAATTCTTAGTTTCTCATAAAGTCATTAACTTCCATCTGCTTCATTCTATGTTTTAAAGAAGTATTTTCTTCAGTGAACTTTTGAACCTCCTTTTCCATTTGGCCCATTCTGCTTTTTAAAGCATTCTTCTCCTCATTGGCTTTTTTGGACCTCTTTTGCCAACTGAGTTAGCCTATTTTTAAAAGTGTTATTTTTGGGGGTGGAGCCAAGATGGTGGAGTAGAAAGACTCACATATGCTAGTTCCAAGCCCACAGCCCATAATTACCTGTAAAAAGAACTTCCAACAAATTCTGGAACAGTGGAATCCACACAGCAACAGAGTGAAGGAGATTTCTGTTCCAGAGAGCCCTGAAAAACTGATCCCAAAGGATGGGAGTGGAGTCCAGCCCTTCCCTGGCCACGCAGCCCCAAGAGGAGCAGATCAGAGCAGGCTTCATGGATGGAATCTCTGGCGGCCACGAAAGTCCCTCCACCCACAGACGCACAGGTTAGTGAGAGAGACATCTGGATGGGCTGAGAGGGGAACGGGGTGTCTCCATAACTCAGGCCCCCTTGGGAGGCAGCGGCAGAGGCATCAGGCAGCCAGAGGCTCCTGAAGCAGGCAGGAGCTCAGCAGGACCTTGGGTCCATTACTGAAGGTCTCTGGATAAACCCCCTGAGGGAACTGAGCATGGGAGGCAGCCCTGCTCCCACCTGAGCACCAGAAATTAAGCTTGCAGCCAGGCCTGCTACTGAAAGCCCTGAGGCTGGGGAGCAGCATTTGAATCTCAGACCCCAAGCACTAGCTGGGCTGACCAAGGCCAGGGTGGAGAGGACTCTCAGAAGTCAAGTAACTGGCTGGGAAAATGCCCAGAAAAGGG
>CM053773.1:93618998-93634689 GCA_028658325.1 Potorous gilbertii | reverse complement strand
CCTTCTTGTTCTAGAATATCAGGGCAGTTTTTCTTGATAGTTTCATGAAAGATGATGTCTAGGCTCTTTTTTTGATCATGGCTTTCAGGTAGTCCCACAATTTTTAAATTTTCTCTCCTGGATCTATTTTCCAGGTCAGTTGTTTTTCCAATGAGATATTTCACATTATTTTCTATTTTTTCATTCTTTTGGTTTTGTTTTGTAATTTCTTGGTTTCTCATAAAGTCATTAGCTTCCATCTGCTCCAATCTCATTTTTAAAGAACTATTTTCTTCAGTAAGCTTTTGAACCTCCTTTTCCATTTGGCTAATTCTGCTTTTTAAAGCATTCTTCTCCTCATTGGCTTTTTGGATTTCTTTTGCCAACTGAGTTAGCCTATTTTTAAAGGTGTTATTTTCTTCAGCAGTTTTTCGGATCTCCTTTAGCAAGCTATTGACTCACTTTTCATGATTTTCTTGCATTGCTCTCATTCCTCTTCCCAATTTTTCCTCCACCTCTCTTACTTGATTTTCAAAAATCCTTTTTGAGCTCTTCCATGGACTGAGATCATTGCATATTTATTTTGGAGGTTTTGGACACAGAAGCCTTGACTTCTTCTGATTTTGTGCTTTGTTCTTCTTCATCTGAAAGGATGGCAGAAAATACCTGTTTACCAAGGAAGTAACCTTCTAGAGTCTTATTTTTTCTCCCATTTTTGGGCATTTCTCTAGCCAGTTAACTTGACTTTTGAGTCTTTTGTCAAGTGGAGGGTATATTCTGGGTACCTATAAGTTCTCAGTTCCTTCAAGGTGGCACAATCAAGGGAGAGGAGTTTACTTCTCTCTTGGCCTTTACATTGGTCTGGGAGCCACCGAAAACTTTTCTGCCCAGAATTTGCTATTGGAATACCTTCACCACAACTGCCTCCAGCTCCACTGCCAGTGTTCTTCCTAATCCCTAGGTGGAGTTCAAGGCTGAAAATCAGATCATTGTCTCAATTCCCCCATGGGCTTTGGGCAGAGGTCTCCCAGGGTTGTCAATCAGGGCTGAGATTCAGATCAGTCGCTCATTTTCCCCAGGGACTCTAGGTGGAGGGCTCCAAAAATGGCAGCTGCCACTGAAGTGCCTGCTGTCAGAGGTCCAGACTATGCTCCCCTCTCCTGGATGAAGGGGCTCTCCTACTGACCTTTGAAGCTGTCTGTGGCATTTGTGGGTTGAACAATGTGGGGAACTGCTGCTGGTGGTACCCTGAAGCCTGTTCCGGGTCCTGTCCCTACTGCTCCACACTGGTCTACATGCCTCATGCTGAGCTGGTCTGCATGCCACACACCAGAAATTCAGGCTCTTAAGGAAGAAAATGATACCTTGAAAATTAGAGTTGGGCAAAGTGAAGCCAGTGAAATTATAAGAGATCAAGAAATAATTAAACAAAATATGAATAATGAAAAATGGATGAGAAAGTGAAACATCTTATAAGAAAAATAACAGATTTGGAGACTAGATCACAAAGAGAAAATATAAAAATAACCAGACTAACCAAAAGTTATGATCAAAAAAAGAATCTTGATACAATAATATAAGAAATAATTAAAGAAAATTGTCCTGAATCATTAGAACAAGGGAGGGAAGCAGAAATAGAAAAAATTCATCAATCACCACTTCAAAGAGATCCTATGAGGAAAACTCATAGGAATATCATAGACAAATTCTGAAACTCTAAGCTCAAGGATAAAATATTAAAAGCATCAAGATTAAAACAATTAACTATGATGATGCCACAATTAAACTCACACAAACCTAGCAGCAGAGACATTAAAGGACCACAGGTGCTGGAACATAATACATAGAAGAGCAAAATAACTGGGGCTTTGGCCAAAAGTATCATACACTGGAAGGTTAAGTATTATCCTGAATGAAAAAAATGGACATTTGACAAACTCTCAGACTTCCAAGACTTTGTTTCAAAAAATCCTGAATTTAATAGAAGATTTGACATACAAGAACCGAGAGAAACATAAGGTACATATCAAAGACTGATTATAAGGGATTCATAATGACATACTGTTTAATTTTTATGTTTTATATATATATATATGTATATACACATATATATGTATATAGTATGTCTAGGGTTCTTATTAATAATTGGGTAGCTCATATTGGGAAAAACCTCAGTAGGATATGAATTTTAAAAAATGAAAACATTTAGGAACAGCTAAAAAGAGCAATTATTTTATGTAAACCAGGCGCAAGAGGAAGAATCGATACAGGGGAACTAGATGGGGGGGGGAAGGCTGGTCGTTTTGGTGACCTACTTTCATTGGGAGTGGGTTTAAGAGGGAACAATATCTACATATTTAGAAGAGTATAAAGAACTTCTAAATTCAGAAGAAATAAAAGAGTAGGGGCACGGGGGGGCACAGGACGAAGGAGGGTTCTTAAGAGGGGAGGAAGAGGAAATAGGTAAAAGGGGAATATAAGAAGGATGTTTAGATTTATGGGAATGGGAAGATGGAGGAGAGATCCTTGGAAGCAGCTAGACAAGTAATAGGAGGGCAAGGTAGTGGGAGGAGTAAGGTAGAGGAGGCAGAGGGGATAGGAAACAAGAGACATGCACAAACATAAAAAAAACAAAGATCAAGAGTAGAATATGTTTGGGAAAGTATATGTCTATATATGTATGTATATATAGAGAGCTATAGAGAAACATATCTAAACTTTATTGTAACTTTCTGGGGTGGGGGAGGGGGAAAAGAACAAAGTAAAAAAGTACACAGCAGAAAACAGAAGAACTCACAAGGAAGCAAAGATGGATAATTTTCAACACAACAAATATTATTTATCATACAGGCTTTCTTGAAATGAAAATTTATTGTTACATAATTTGAATCCTCTCTTATGTTCTGCTTTTCACCTAACATGATTTTTTTTCTTTTTAACTATGTATTCAAGTTCCAATATTTGTTTATGATATGTTTTTGGTTCTTTTCTCTATTCTGTATTTGTGTTCTGTCATTTGAGTCTAAAATAAAATTTTTTTAAAAATTTAAATTTAAAAATTTAAATTTTAAAAAATTAAATTTTTTAAAATTTTGATGTTTGGGCTTTTAAAGCCATACCTGGCTGCCATTTACCTTTCTAGTTTTTTCATACCTTATTCTCCTTCATGTACCTTATAATCCCAATGACATTGGCCTCCTTGCTCTTCCTCATTTCTCGTCTGTGCATTTTCTTTTTTTTTTTTTCTAATTTAAATTTCCATTATCAGGCATTTATTTTCTCTCTCCACCCCCCCCCCCCCATTTGCTTAGGAAAAACAAAACAAAACCCCTGTAACAAGTATGCATGGTCAAGCAAAACAAATTCCCACATTGGTCATCTCCAAAACATATGCTTCATCCTGCATCTCGAATACAACCCCTCTCTGTCAGGAGGTGTGTAGTATGTTTCATCATCAGTCCTGTTTCATCATCAGTCCTCTGGAATCACAGTTGGTCATTGCATTGATCAGAATTCTTGAATCTTTCAAAGTAGCTTTTCTTTATAGTGTTATATAAATTGTTCCCTTGGTGTTATTCCTTTTGTATCTGTTTATACCAGTTTTTCCATTTTTTTCTGAACCTAACCCTTGGTTAATTACAACAGTATTCAATTACATTAATATACCATACCATAATGCAATATACTATTATATTAATATACAACCTTTCTTCAGTTGATGGGCATCCTCCTATGTTCCAATCCTTTGCCAGTTCAAGTCT
The DNA here is from genome assembly GCA_028658325.1 of Potorous gilbertii. NCBI lineage: Eukaryota > Metazoa > Chordata > Mammalia > Diprotodontia > Potoroidae > Potorous > Potorous gilbertii. Next base: position 93,630,949 of record CM053773.1, on the reverse strand, counting down.
AACTGTAGTTACAGTCTATGCAGCACAATAGGGTCACACCCTAGTGATACTACCCCTAGCACAAGGTACCAGCAAAGCCTTGACCCTATTGCTGACCAGTAGTGAAGTCCTACCCCAAGGCTGGCCAGCAGTGAGATCCCACCCCTAGGACCAATCAGCAGAGAGTCCCCTTTTCAAAGCAACCCTGCAGCAGGGCCCAACCCATGGGGAAAGCAAGTAGCCAAATCCCACACCCAGGCAAGGCCAACAGGGAGGCCTCCCCCACCCCCAAGAATGAGTCAGTAGGGAAGCCTACCCTACAGAGGAAACAAGTAGTTAATCCCTGAAACCCAATGAAAGCCATCAAGATGTAGAGCCCCAGTACAAAGAGTTTGTTACAGTGCAGGATCACAGCCCAACTCTTTTGTAAAAACACTGTCACAAAAAAAGGCAGAAAAAAATGAACAAAAAAGAAGAGTTTATAGAAAGATACCATGTTGATAGGGAGGATCAAGGCATACACTTAGAAGAGGACAACAGTGCCAAAATGGCTACATGTGAAGGCTCAAAGAAAAATGTAGTTTGATCTCAAGCTCAAAAGAATTCCTAGAAGAATTTAAAAGGGATTTTAGAAAGGAAATTAGAGAAGTAGAAGAAAAATTATAAAAAGAAATGAGATTAATACAAAAGAATCATGAAAAGGAGTCAATAGTCAATATTACAATAGTGTAATATAAGAGAATCATGAAAAAGAATAATTAGAAAAGATATACAAAAGTTTACCAAAGAAAATAACTTCCTATAAAACTGAATTGGCCAAATGGAAAAGGAAGCACAAAAGCTCACTGAAGAAATAATTTCTTAAAAATTGGAATTGAACAAGTGGAAACTAATGACTCTATGAGACAACAAGATATGATAAAACCAAAAAAAAGTAAAAAAAAAAAAACAAATTAGAAGAAAATGTGAAATTTCTCATTGGAAAAACAACTGACCTAGAAAATACATAAGGGAGTGATAATATAAGAATTATTGGGTTACCTGAAACCCATGATCCTGGATATCTTTAAAGAAATTATCAAACTGCCCTGATATATTAGAACCAGAGAGAGAAATAGAAATTAAAACGATCCTCTGATTCTTGAAAGAGATTCTTGAAAGAGATGCTGAAAGAGATCCCAAAATGAAAACTTCCAGAAACATTGTAGTCAAATTCCAGAGCTCATAGATCAAGAAGAAAGTACTGCAAGCAGCCAAAAAGAAACAATTCAAATATTCTGGAGTCACAGTCAGGATTACATAGGATTTGACAGCATCCACGTTAAAGAACCAGAGAGCTTGGAATATTATATACTGAAAGGCAAAGGAGTTAGGATTACAACCAAGAATCACATACTTAGAAATATTAAATATAATCTTTCAGGGGAAAATAATGGAAATTAAATGAAATAGAGTACTTTCAAGCATTTCTAATTAAAAGACAAAAGCTTAATAAAATATTTGATCTCCAAATATAAGACTCAAGGGAAATATAAATAGATAAAAAAGAAATAAGAAAGAGAAAACAAGAAATTCAGTAAGGTTAAATTTTTATATGGCAACATAATATTTGTAACTCTTAAGAACTTTATTACTATAAAGACAATAGGAGTGTATGGAGACAGAGGGTGTGGATATAAGGTGGCTTTGATGGTATGATACCCCACAAAACAAAATAAAGAGGTAAAAAAAGAAAACTGCCCTGGAAGAAAGAGGAGTGAGATTGAATGTGGCAAATTATCCCACATAAAAGAGAGATGAAAGAGCTATATAATGGAAGGGAAGATGGAAGAGTGGCAAAGTTTAAACCTTACTCTCATCAAAATTGATTCAAAGAGGGATTACCATACATACTCAGTTTTATAGAAATCTATTTTACCTATAAGGAAGTAAGAAGGAATAAGAATAATAGAAGGGGGAAGGAGGACTGATAAAAGGGATGGTATATTGGGGAAGGCAGTGATCAGAAGTAAAAAAAAAATTGTGAGGAGGGAAAGAATGGGGGATAAGAGAGGGGAGATAAACAAGGGGAAAATATCATGAAGGGAAATATACAGTTAGTGATCATATCTATAATTGTGAATGGTCTAAACTCACCCATAAAATGGAAGCAGATTAAAAAAAAGAAACGTACAATATGTTGTTTATAAGAAACACTTTTGAAGCAGAGAGATACACTCAGGGTAAAGGTAAAGGGCTGGAACAAAAGTCTGTTATGTTTCAAAGTAAAGAAAGCAGGGGTAGCAATCCTTATCTTAGACAAAATGACAGCTATTCTCAGTAATACAATGATTCAAGACAATCCCAAATGACTAATAGTGAAGCATAATATCCACCTCCAGATAAAGAACTGATGGATTAAATGGATTGAAGCTTTCTATTTTTCACTTTCATTTTTTCTTTTATTCGAGTCTTCTTGTACAAAATGACTAATATGGAAATGTTTTACATAATTGCACATGTGTAACCTAAAAAAAGAAAACACTTGCTATAATATTTTTTCCTACATGGATCTTTTTTCTTGCTCTTTTATCTCTTTGTGGCATACGTCTGGTAGAGTTATTGCTGGAACAAAGAGTATGCACAGTTTAGTGACTTTACTCCATTTTTTAAAAAATACTATATTTTCATTATCTTTCAAGGATATTTTTTAGTCACCTTCCTTTCTGAATCTATCCCAAGCACTCTTCTTTCTGCTCAGGGCATCATCCTATAGGCACAGCATCAACAGGATCAGTCCATAATGCCTGAGGTCTGACTTATTCACCCTTATCTCCCCTGAAATACAATTTTCACCCTGTCTCTCCTTATGCATCTTTAGAAAGAAGTTCCTTACTATTCTCCCTCCTGTCACTCTGTTGTTGCCGTCCTTGGTATTTATTCAATCCACCTACATTTCTATTGTTTAGGGTTTTTGGGGAAGCAAATAATCTTTTCAGTTCTTGTTTTCTTTCTAAGAATGTTTCAAACAATTCTTTATTATTGAACATTCATCTTTTTTCATTCATGATTAAATTAAGATTTGCAAGGTAGGTCACCCTGGGCTCCATCCTGCATGTCATTGCTCTTTGGAACACATTATTTCATTACCTTCTGGACTTTCTGGTGGATACAAAATAGTCTTATGTTATTAGAATTTCCTTTTCTTTGAATTTGAAGGTGTTTGTCCTATTTGCTTGCCGAACTTCTGGTTTCTGAACTGAATTACTAAATTTAGCCAGGTGTTTTGGAGTTTCCAGCTTTGGGTTTTTTTTTCTGGAAGCAACATATGAATTCTTTCAATTGCTATTTCATTTTCTGTCTTAAGAGGTTCTCAGCAAAATCAAAAGACAACAATAGAACATGAGAACAAAACATGACTATTGAGAATTCTAACAATTGTGAGAATGCTTATATGAACAGATGCAGAACGAAGCAAACACGTTCCAGCAGAACAATGTACACAATAATTATAATAATTTAAACTAAAATATTAAAAGAAAGTCAAGCTGTGAGTGATTATAATGACCAGTCTTGGTCCTGGAAGAAGACAACAAAATATACTCCTTCCTCTTGGCAGAGAGGTGAGGAATTATGGTTGTGAAATGGTATATACATTGTTAGACATGGTCACTGTGTCCATTATTTTGCTTACCTGATTTACTTTTTGCATGGGAGAATTCAGGGTTGGGAGTGAATGGGGTTAGGCTTAGATATAGTTGGAAACAATAATAGTTAATATTTCTATAGTACTTCAAGGTTTGCAAATCATTGTGTGTATATATATATATATATGTATATATATATATATATATATACATATATATATATATATAATTTCATTTGATCCTCTCAATAACCCTATGATAGATACTATTGTTATTCTTATTTTATAGGTAAGGAAACTGAATGAGTAGCATAGGGTTGAACATCTAAGAAGTGTCTGAGGCAGGACTTGAACTTAAGTCTTCCTGGTTTCAAGTTTAGCATTCTAGACTCTACTTCATGCTTGAAATAACTATGCTGAATAAACAAAAGGCATTGATTCTTTTTTTTTTTAAGAACTCTTAAGACATGCTCAAAGTAATCTTCTTTTTGGGGGGGTTTAATTCTGCCATAGAATATTAATTTGAGAGAACTTCTGATAGATGAATGTATAGGTAACAATATGATTCACTTCTCTCTTTTCTTCTGTTCCCTCACCTTTCCATATTTCCCAAAGAAAGATGGCACACAAGATGATGGATGATAGTATTATGGTCAAAGAGTATGGAAAAGAGGAGGCAAGTGACAGCTCAGGGATGACCGCTATAGTGTGTCATCCTAAATGACTCTTCAGTTTTTCTAAGCTCCCAGCTCCTGATGGGAATGATCAGCTAACTTGGAGTCTCTTTTTTCTTAATTAAAACTCTGGAACTTATGAAATCAGACATTTGCCCTGTAGAGATTTTGACACCTAGTGAGAATGAGCTAATGAGTAGAACTGGTAGAGGCAGCTATTGCATAAATGCCATATAGTGGATGTGGCAGGAAATAAACCTCTTCCTGAGCATTCAGTGCATCCATTCACTCATTTATTCAATGAACATTTATTATCTTATATGTATAAAACTCTGCACTGAGTGCTGTAAGGGATAGAAAAATAAGGCAATAACTGGGTAAATTGGGATAAATCCCTTGATCTTTCTGAGCCTCAGTTTCTTTGTCTGTAAAATGACCTCATGGAGTCACTATGAAGAGTAGATGAGACAATGTCCGTAAACAGGACCAGGGACTGGACCCATGACCTCACTGCTGTAGGGCACAGACATCAGACTCCCAGTCTGGCTGCAAAGCTCCTCCTAAATGCTGCCGAATCAGATTAAAATATAATTGAGAAATGTGTAACAAAATAAATTAAAATACAATACAACACAGGTAATGTTAACTTGTAGTTTTCTAAGTCAATCTAGAGCCTGTAGGGATCCATTTCAATTTGAGTTTTGACATCACTGGTACAGGGAGCTCCTGGGTGAGGGAACTCCCTTTACCCATGCACATCAATATGTGTTACAAGAATTATAGTCTTAGAGGAGGGACTGGGACCACTAAGAAGTTATGTGTAATGGCCAGGGTGACATAGCCAGTATGTATCAGAGGGCAAACTTCAACTCAAGTCTTCTGGCTCTATGGCCAGCTCTTTAACTACTACAGCATGGCTGCCTTTCAATGTTTATCACACCCACTTCATCAGCACAATGGAATGTTCATTTTGAAAATTTCTTTACAGAAATATTCCCATGTGCGAACGGCTCTAGGATCTCCTTGAGGAGGGTATGCCCTCCAGAGACGCAGACTGTACCCCATCCAAGCCTACCTATTGTGTATAACTCTTGCTTAGGCCTATCTACAAATTTGTCATGTAGGGATAAATATACACACACACACACATGTATATACACATATGTATATATGTCTATGTATACATACTATATACACACATATGCATATGTGTGTATGCATACATATATGTATATGCACATATCTACATTTGCAACCCTATGCAAATATAAGGTTGAATTATTTGACAGTGTAAGAAATGTGCTTTCATTCATCTCCTTCCATCCACTCCTCAGCTGATAGTTTTAGAAGTTGCTGGGACAAAAAAACCTTCCTACCTGTTAATTGAGTCAGTATTATATGTTCCATCTATATGACCCAGTGCTTAGCTACAGATCCTCATATGACCATGTGGCTTGGCTCCAATCCTGCCCTTGAAGTTTTTCCAGGTTGGTAGGAATTGCCAGTTTTGGGGCATTGCAGGAGTAGTCTGAGAACCCAAGGATTCTGATGGGGCACTGGACCAAGACTTTTGTGGAGGTGTTATTTGTATTCCAAACTCCAGATTTCTAACAATGACTACCTATGTTCCCAGTGTGCGCCAAACTTTGAACACTAAGAAACAAAACTTACTTTGGAAGATTCTGTAAACTTTGAGAATTATTTGTAATAAGATCCCTCTCTAGAGAAATTACTCATATATTGCAAAGTGAATCTCTACTCATAATCTCATGACTATATTGTATCACTTGCCATGCAAAGTGATGTGCAGAAGCAGAACATTTTACACAGTAACAAGTGGTATTGCCATAATAATCACCTGGGAAAGACTTAGCTACTCTGATCAAGGCAGTGGTGCAAGACATTTCCAAAGGACTCATGATGCAAAGTAGTCTACATCTCTAGAGAGAGAACTGATGGACTCTGAATGTGGATTGAAACATGCTTTACCCCCCTCCACACACACACACACACACACACACACACACACACACAAACACTTCACCTTTCTTTTTTATATTTTTTTTCAATGTAATACTGGAATATGTTTTGCATAACTTCACATGTATAACTAATATCATATTTCTTGTTTTCTCAATGGGTGGAGGAAGAGTGGGAAGGAACGAGAGAATTTAGAACTCAAATTTTAAAAAAATATTTTCTCCTCCATCTGTTTTCTAAATCATTTGTTTCTGATACGAGATACTTTATACTTGATTCTGTTTTTCCAGGCTTTTGACTTTGTTTTCAATATATCTTGTTATTTCACAAATTTGTTCATTTCTATTTGGTCCATTCTAATTTTCAGGGCAAGGTTTTGTACCTTCTATACAGAACTATTCCCTTTTCAATTCTTTCTTCCGTCGCTCTCATTTCTTTCCCATTTTAAAGCTAGCATTATCATTTCATTGATTAAAAAATCATTTTTAACTTAAAAATTTTTGTTTCATCTCTTCTAAAAGTTTTACTTCCATTTATCTGTCTTTGAGGCTTTGCTTGTAGATGCCCTGGAGTCATTATCTTCTGTGTTTGTGTTTTGAACACCTCTATAACCACGAGGTTTTTTTTTTTAATAGTGGGAGTCATTTTTTGATCATTCATTCTTTGAGCCTACTTTCTGACTTTAGATTTTTGGTTTTTTTGTTTTTGTAGCTAGACTGTACACACTTCTGGAAGGAAGGTCTAGATTGGTTGCTGCTTTTTTTGCAGTTTTGAGTTATTAGGCATTTGTCTTACTCCAGGATCTCAGAGACAACACAGTCTGGGGGAACAACAAATTTTCAGGGCTCCCAAAATAGTCTGATCCAGAGCAAGATCTGATTGCTGTCTCCTGGCCTGAATCCTGGTAAGTTCCTAATCTAGGTTTAGATCTAAGCAACCTAGACTACTTCTGGCCTCAGCTGCTATCAGTCATCTGGGAAGCTTTGCTGGTTCAGCATGACAGAAGTGCAAACTTCCCTTTGGTCTGGGATCCTGCCCTGGTTAACTCTTTGTAGGCTTCAGACTGAGCTAGAAATTTGGACCATACTCTACTTCTGTAGTCAGGGTCAAACCTCTATCACTTGCTTCTGAACTTGCTCTTCAGTTTGTACACAGCCCAGGGTCTTAAATCCCTTAATCTAGGCATAGATTTTATCCTCAGGATGCCCTGGATCTGTGACTTGGATCTGAGGGATGGGTGACCAAGACGCAGCTGGCCCTGTGCCCACTATGGCACTCCCATGTGAGTCTGGGACTTCCTCTTACGCTGGCTCACAGCCTGTCTGAAGTACTCCACACCATACATTCCTAGCCAGCCACTGTACCCAGTATCTATGGCCCTCTCTGTTTCTCTCCCTATGACAATTCTGGAAAAAGGATTCACTGTGACTTTTTCTTGGACTTCTCCAACAGGATTTTATTTAGGGCTTCTTCAAGATTTGTGTAGAGGAGGGCTTTTTTGTGGGGGAGAGAAGAGGAGAGTTTACTATATCTTTCTGCTAATCTACCATCCTGACTCCCCCTGCACTTGTATCTTCTTAATACAATAATGCTTCTCAACATGCTCTTCTCTATTCTCATCTTTTTGCATATGCTAATCCCTATCAGAGCTATAGTCTAGTAATGAACTACATCCTCTCTCCTTTCATAAGATTGAATCTTCTTCTTTATATCAGGATCTCCAACTTATGTTATTAGTCTTACTTCATACGTTTGTATTAAGACTTCTGAAGTCTTGGCCATCATTTTCTTTTCTTTCCTGTGGATTTACTGGTCCCCACTACTGATGATCTTTATCCTAAGCTACAGCTGCTTTTTCTTGTGGTATCTAGTCTGGCAGATATACATGGGCAGTTTTCTCTTTCTTTTTTGATTTAGATTTGCAAGATTTGAGATCGAAAGAAAAGAGTAAATAAAATACCCCTATCCTTTTGAGCTGCATTCTATCCTTGCTAAGAGCCCATCCCTCCTTTTTATTAAAATAGTGGTTGATAAATCCAAAGCCTGTTCTCAGATTCCATTTTATTAACCAGCAGTTCACTTCTCAATCTGTGATAATTCTGTACAATAGTCTAAATTTAGCCTTCTTATCCTGTTATTCCATCCTAGACCCGGCACATGCCTCTGTAGCACTTGTTCAGAAACAAATCTGGGCTGCCCATCCAGATGCAGAGTCTGGGCCACATGTGGGACTCCATATTTTCCCCAAAGCTTGCCAGAACCCTGACTGTTACTGATTCTAATATGGAGTCAGAGTGAAAATCAATCTGTCAGATACTTAGCCTCAACCTTAGGCAAAGTACTTTTCTAGAAAATAGAGCCTTGGGGAAGGGTCTTAAAGCCTAAAGATATTTCCCCTGCCCTCAAGGAGCTTTGCAGGTCATATTGGCAATGAATCTACTAGAATCATACCCCAATTTTTGATAACAACTAGTCTCTTATAGTAACTTCTTTGGATGATGGAATTTTTACAATCTTAAAATGCACTTGGCCATAGTTCAGTCATGTTAACAAATGATGTATGTTTTGTTGAAATCTTTTTCCTGTCCTCTCTATAGCACCATGGATTCCTTGTTTGGAGATGTAGTTTTTGATGGACGACTTTGTGCTGACTTCCTAGTACTAGGGAGAGCATAGTTTGTTGGCTTTCCTGGTTTCCCTTTTTTTCCATTTCTCACTCCCTCTTCAGATGATGGGATGATTTGTTCTCTAATTACTCCAAGTGTGTCCACTCTTGAGAAAAATCTGTAGAACTGAGAGCTGCCAGACTCTTTGCAGAGCAGCCCAATGTTTTCAGATAGCTGTCCTGATGATTTGTCTGTTGTCATTGCACAAGAGACCTAGAATGGAAATTGCTGTGGAGAGAGGCTAAAGAGGCCCCTGGAGTAATTTAGTGTGTCTGCTATGATCTGTGGTGTTAGGAATAGCTAGAGCTCTTCTTTTCTATGGGCTATTGCCATGACTTTTGCTTTAAGAATAGTTTGTAGGCATTTCTATACTCAATGCATATCAGCATGTAGACCACTGTGAATTGTGACATTTCTTGGTCAGTGACAATGAAGGCCTCTGAGTAGCATGTGAGAAAACAGAGTATGTCTCCATTTTATAAGAATATATAACAAATTTTTGAACAATTTGAACTTGAATCCAGAAATTGGATTAGGCTTTCTTCTGTCTTGCAAAGTAGTGAGATCTTAATCTCTAAAGTTGTTCAAGTAGATGCTTGAATTCTCTACCAAAAAAGGCACAAGGTAATCTATTCCTGCTTGTGTACTGGTGGGTATAGATCAGAGATGTCAAATTCACTGCAGCTGCTCTCAAGACTTCCAAGTGCTCTGGAAACAGATTGAAATGTAATAGGGAAATAATTAGCAAAATAAATAAAAATACAATGCAACATAAATGTTTGTTTGTGTGTTTTTTGAGTCAATATGCAGCCTGCAGAGATCTGTTTCTATTTGAGTTTGACACCACTGTTCTAGATGATCTGTGACAGTCTTGCCAACTTTAAGATTCTGTCACTTAATAAACTGGCATTCATTTGGTGAATGAGGAAAGGGGCTTGGGCTTGTTTTCCACATTAAAAATAAAGACACAGAAATGTGACAAAATGACCATCATGTGTCAAGAAGAAATGTATGTTCACCTATCTGTTGAGAGAAATAATTATTTCTCTCTCATATTAATAGCCAATTATTAAAATTGGGGAGACCACAGCTTTTTTCTCCTGTCCTATTTCCTTGTCTAATCTCTCAAGGATAAGATTGATGGAAGATGGGATTAACATTCTCTTCATTCTGGGTATTGCTAGAATCCATCCAACTAGGTGGGGAGGTCAGTTCTTTATCTAGATTGCCTAAGGCTGAGGGTTATATGAGTATAGGGATAGTCTCTTTGACCAAGAGTGACATGATGTCACTCTCAGTTCTTCATTAGAGTGAACTCACTTCTATTTATAAAGTTCACCTCTCATTAATTGCTAACCAATCAGAGTTGATTGCCATCCTCAGGTACACTCCTCTTCCAAAGGGCCATGAGCCTGCTGCCATGATTGTTTTTGGCATTCAAGAGTTTCACTGAACATTTATTAAAAATACTGGCATCAGGGGCAGAGCCAAGATGGCAGAGTAGAAGGATGGACCTACTCTACCTCTCCCCATCCCGCAGCCCATACAATACCTTTATAAAATGACTCTAAACAAATTCTAGAGCAGCAGAAGCCACAAAATGAAGGCATGAAACAGATTTCCAGCCCAAGACAGCCTGGAAGATCAACAGGAAATGTGTATCATACCAGGCTTGGAGGCACAAACAGAGCTGGAGCAGGCTTCAGGGCATGGAATCAGGGGTAGCTGCTGTGGTTGCCAGACTTCTCAACCAACAAATGCCAAAGACAGCTTCAAAGGTAAGTAAGAAAGTTCTTTCACCTGAATGAGAGGGGAGCTCAGTCTGGCCCCAGCCCCAGGGCAGCAACAGCCACTGCTGCAGCAACATCCACTTTTGAAGCCCTCAGCGTAAAGACCCTGGGGAGATTGACCAACTGATCTGGGTATCAGTCTGGAGTGGTGGTCCTGGAGTTAGGAAGCGTGCTGGTGGTGGGGCTGGTGGTGGTAGTTGAGAGGGAATCCTGCTTGCAGTTCCAAGGCAGAAAAGAGTGCTTATGGTGACTCACAGACCAGAATGCAGGAGAGGAGAGGAATAAACTCTTCTCCTTTGACTGTGCCACCTTGGAGGAACTGAGAACTTACAGGTTCCTGAGGGGTATCTCAAAGAACAACTTCACAAAAACTCTAAGCTTAGAGTAGTACACCCTCTACTTTTTGACAAAGGACTCAAAAGTCAAGAAACTGGCAGGGAAAATGCCCCCAAAAGGGGGAAAAAAGACTATAGAATGTTAATTTCTTGGTGGAAAGGTATTTTCTTCCATCCTTTTGGATGAGGAAGAGCAAAGCATACAATCAGAGGAAGACATCAAAGTCAAGGCTTCTACATCCAAAACCTCTAAAAAATATATGCAATGATTTCATGCCATGGAAGAGCTCAAAAAGGATTTTGAAAATCAAGTAAGACAAGCGGAGAGAAAATTGGGAAGAGAAATGAGAGCAATGAAAGAAAATCATGAAAAGCAAGTCAACAGTTTGCTAAAGGAGACCCAAAAAATGCTGAAGAAAATAACACTTTTGTTTTGTAATTTCTTGGTTTCTCAGAAAGTCATTAGCCTCCATCTATTCCATTCTCATTCTGAGAGAACTATTTTCTTCAGTGAGCTTTTGAACCTCTTTTTCCACTTGGCTAATTCTGCTTTTGAAAGCATTCTTCTCCTCATTGGCTTTTTGAACCTCTTTTGCCAATTGAGTTAGCCTATTTTTCAAGGTGTTATTTTCTTCAGCATTTTTTGGGTCTCCTTTATTAAGGTATTGACCCATTTTTCATGCTTTTCTTGCATCTCTCTCATTTCTCTTCCCAGTTTTTCCTCCACCTGTCTAACTTGATTTTCAAAATCCTTTTTGAGCTCTTCCATGGCCTGAGCCCATTGGATATCTATTTCAGATGTTTGGGATACAGAGGCCTTGACTCCTATGTCTTTACCTGATGGTAAGCATTGTTCTTCCTCGTCAGGAAGGAAGGGAGGAAACATCTGTTCCCCAAGAAAG
>CM053773.1:93557148-93618498 GCA_028658325.1 Potorous gilbertii | reverse complement strand
GAGCCTAGACATCATCTTTCATGAAACTATCAAGAAAAACTGCCCTGATATTCTAGAACAAGAAGGCAAAATAAATATTGAAAGAATACACAGACCACCTCCTGAAAGAGATCCAAAAAGAGAAACTCCTAGGAATATTGTAGTCAAATTCCAGAGTTCCCAGGTCAAGAAGAAAATATTGTAAGCAGCTAGAAAGAAACAATTGTGGAAATACAATCAAGATAACATCTAGCATCTCCTGCATTAAGGGATTGAAAGACTTGGAATATGATATTCCAGAAGTCAACGAAACTAGGACTAAAACCAAGAATCATCTACCCAGCAAAACTGAGCATAATACTTCAGGGGAAAAAAAGGTCATCCAATGAAATAGAGGAATTTCAAGCATTCTTGATGAAAAGACCAAAAGGGAATAGAAAATTTGACTTTCAAACACAAGCATCAAGAAAAGTTTGAAAAGGTAAATAAGAAAGAAAAATCATAAAAGACTTTCTAAAGTTGTTCTTATATGGAAATATAATATTTGTAACTCTTGAGACTTTTCTCAGTATTTAGGTAGTTGGAGGGTCTATACACATGCACACATACACACACATCTATCTATCTATCATCTATCTATCTATCTATCTCTAGATATAGAGATATAGACAGAGAGCACAGGGTGAGTTGAATAAAAAGGGATGATACCAAAAAAAGTAAATAAATACAATTGAGGTGTGAGAGAGGAATATATTGGAAGGAGAAAGGAAGAAATGGAATGGTACAAACTATCACTCATAAAAGAGGCAAGAAAAAGCTGTTTCAGTGGAGAAGAAAAGGGAGGATATGAGAGGGACAAAGGGAAGCTTACTCTCTTCACATTTGACTTGAGGGAATGACATGCTTACTCAGTTTGGTATAAAAGTATATCTTGCACTACAGAAGGATAGGGGAAAAGGGGACAAGTAGGGTGAGGGGAATGATAGAAGGGAGGGCAAATGGGAAAAGGAAGTAATCAGAATTAAACACTTTTGGGAGGGACACAGTCAAAAGAGAGAATAGAATAAATGGGGGGCAGAATAGGATGGAGGAAATATAGTTAGTCTTACACAACATGACTATTATGGAAGTCTTTTGCTATACTACACATGTACAGCTTATATTGAATTGCTTGCCTTCTTACTGGGGATGAGTGGGGAAGAAGGAAGGGAGAGAAGTAGGAATTCAAAGTATTAGGAATGAATGTTGAGAATGGTTTTTGCATACAACTGGGAAATAAGAAATACAGGTAATGGGGTATAGAAGTCTATCTTGTCCTACAAGAAAAGAGAGAAGACAGGGATAAAGGAAGGGGGAGGTGAGATAGAAGGGAGGGCATATTGAGGGAAGAGGTAATTAGAATGGAAGTCGTTATGGGGTAGGGGGAGGGGGGAGATGGTGAGAAAATTTGGAACTCAAAATTTTATGAAATGAATGTTGAAAACTAAAAATAAATTAAAAAACAATAAAAAATAAGTAGGCCGTAGAAATAATTTTTTAAAAAAGCATCTAGATTTGCTTTTCTAGTTGGTTGGCTTTCCTTCATAACTTTCTTTCTTTCTTGGATTATTCTTATTTATTTTATTTTTTTAGTATTCCCCCCATCTCTGTTGTTTTATTTTTAAAGTCATTTTTGAGATCCTCTAGGGATTCTTTTTTTGGGCACCTTTTGACATTACTCTTTGGGGATTTCTTTCCTTCAATATCCTCTGCTGAAGATGAACCCCGGTCATTTCTATTCCCATAATAGCTTTCTATGGTTGGATTCTTTCTCCTCTGCCTGTTCATTTTTTGTGGTGGTAGCTTAATTTTTGTAATCTCTTCTAGTCCTGGGGTATGAAAAATGGTGCCTCTCACCCCAGATCTTCAGTTCTTCCCTCCTGCCTGGAGTCAAAGCCTTCAAGTGCCCACAGTCAGGGGCATGTAAGCCCTACTGCTTCTCTACCCACTGGGCATGTGCTGGATCTTTCTCACCCTGCTGCTCTTCACGGCACACTGGGTCTGGCCTTTCCTTATCAGCAGAGGTTCTCTCAGTCTTCTCTGGCTCAAACACCCAACTCCTCTCACTATCCAGGGGTAAAAGTTTCTGTGACTGGGGCAGAGGCAGCCTCTCAAACCAACTAACCCCAGGTGGGAACATAGCCTGGAGATGTTTCTCTTCACTGGGACCAAGGCTCATTCTGGGATTTTTCTTCAAATCTTCTAGAATTTTCCCGGGAAAACCTAGGTTGTGCCCCATTCTTATTTATTTTTACCTGCACTTCATTTGCCCTAAGGTGCTATTTTAACTACTTTGTGAGGGAAAATTTTGAGAGGTTGGAATTTTCTGACCTACTCAGCCACTTTCCTCGAATTCCTTCAAAAAGCCCAAACTTTAAAACTTCAAAAGCCAAACAGAGAATTTTATTTTTTATCTTAGAGATAGAAAGTGGCCACTGGAGTTTATTGAATGAAATTAGGAAGTGATATCATCAGACTTATACTTTAGGAAGTTCCATTTGACAGCTGATGGAGAATAGACTGGAGTGGGGAAAGACATGAGGCCAGCCTGTGAACTATTGCAATTGTTCAGACATGAAGTGATGAAGGTTTGCACCAGAGAGGTGGCAACGTAGGAGGAGAGAAGGGGGCCATATAGGAGGAATGTTGCAAATATGGAATTGGTAGACCTTGCCAACTGATTGGGTATGGCATGTGAGAGAGAATAACAAGTGATGCCTAACTTTCAAGTCAAGGGGGCAGGTTGTACCCTCTACAGTAATAAAGAAATTTGTAACAAATTAAAATACACCCAGTGACCAAGCCAATAGTATATATACATAATCATTCTTTCCTCATCTTTTCTCTAGGCATAAATCATTGTAATTCCCAAGCATTCAGGTTAACTTTAATATTCTTTTCATTTGCGTTCTTGTAATCATTGTATTTATTGTTTTCTTGGTTTGACTTACTACACTCTGTACTGGTTCACAGAGGTCTTCCATGTTTCTCTGAATTTTTCATTATTTGTCATTTCTAATAACAGTAATATTCCATTTAAAATTTATATTTCCATTTTAAATATATTCATATAACATTTTTATCATCCATTTTTCAATCAATGGACATCTACTTTGTTTCTAGCTTTTTGCTATCTCAAAAATGCTGCTATGAATATTTTGGTATAAATGGGACCTTCCATGCTGGCTTTGACATCCTTAAGGAACATGTCCAGTAGGGAGATTTATGGATCATAGTGAATGAATAATTCAGTGATTTTTCTCACATAATTCTGAATTGTTTTTCAGAATGAATTATCCAATTCATAGCTTTACCAGCAGTATACTTGAGTGCCTATCTCTCTAGAGCACCTCCAGAGTGTTTACTATTTCTATCTTTGGTTGTCTTTGCCTTTTTGATGTGTGACATGAAACCTTGGAGTTGTTTTAATTTTAAGTTTTTATTATTTATGATTTGCTGTAAGCTTTCATGTTTTCGGTAGTTTGCAATTCTTTTTAAATTGTTCAAATCTTTTTGCTTTCTATCTATTTTTTATTACCAGAGAGTTTATATACAAATATTTTTTTAAATTCAGTAGTTTTTCCTTATTCAAGCTGCCCCTATTTTATTTATGCAGGATTTTAAAATTTTGTGTGTCTTTTGGAATTCTACATTGTTTGATTAAGAATTTTCCCCTACTCATAGTTGTGAAAATTGTCTCCAGTTCTCCTCTCTTTTGGTTTTAATTATATGACTTTTTATATTTAAGCCATGTATCCATCTGGAGCTTATTATGGCATAGGTGTAAGCATGTGGTCGAAACGTAATAAAAATTTTATGTGACTATATTAACACATTTATATGTATGTATTTATATAAAATAATATCATATGGAACGAAAGCAGGAAAGCTAGGAGGTAGAGATAAGGAAGAAGAAAATTTGAGGCATTTTGTTTGCATATTAATTGCACATCGTTTCTCCCATCAGGTGATGAACTCCTTAGGATTAGGGATTTTCTTCCTTCCTTCCTTCCTTCCTTCCTTCCTTCCTTCCTTCATTCCTCTCTCTCTGTCTCTCTCTCTCTCTTTCTTTCTCTCTATCTCTCTCTCCATCCATTTATTTAATTTGTGTATTGATGTATTTATTTTTACCTTTCTGATATTCAGCACAGTTCCTGGAACATAATGGATATTTAACAAATGTTAGTTTACTGACTGTGATCAATTCCTTCTGAGTTTTCCTTAGATAATCCGTGTTCTATTGATTCACCTTTTACTTTTTTAATCTGTGCCATTTCCCAGCGAACTTCCTCTCCCCCTCTTAGAGAGCTATCCGTTAATATAAAAAATAAAAGAGAACAAAATCAACTCATCAAAACTAACCATCAAATAAAAAGAAAATCTATTATTATGGGTAACATTTTGCTTTATGATATAATTAGAAGAGCTGGTAACATTATGCCTCCTTTATTTCTACTTTTTTCATTATTTTTCTTGAGACTTTTGAGCTTTTTTCTTTCTAAATTATTTTTTTTTGTTATTTTGTCTAATTCTATGACATATTGCTGTAGTCCTTTGAGTGATATAGCCCAGGGGTATACTATCAAATGTTATGAGTCTTGGAACAGAGCTTGGATTGGTTACCCTCTGAGGAAGATGGTTACAATTATTTACATCTTCCTTCATTCCCGTAAAAAGTATTTCATAGTAATATTTATGTCAATCCTGAGAGTTCTTGGAAGGTTAACTCTCAGATATTTTATGCATTTTGTAATGATTTTCAATGCAATTTTTCTTACTCTTATTTTCTCCTTTTTTTTTTAGCACTGCATAGAAATGCTAATGACTTTGTGGGTTTATTTTGTATCCTGCTACTTTACTAAAGCTATTAATCATCTTGATTAGTTTCTTCACTGATTCTCTGGGGTTTTCTAAAGAAACCATCATGTCATCTGCAAATAGAGATAATTTTGGCTCCTCTTCACTGAGGCTTATACATTTAATTTCTCCCTCTTGTTTTATTGCTGTTGCTAGCATTTCTAGATCTGTGTCAAATAATAGTGGGGAAAGGGAACATCCTTGTTTTTATCCCGCTTCCCCTAGGAAAGCTTTTAAGGTTTCTCCTTGTTTTCACTTTTAAAGAAATAATTTTCTGAACATCTTTTGTTTTTATATTGTGTTCATTTTTCAGTGAACTTCCTCTCCCGCTCTCAGAGAACTCTCCCTTAAGATTAAAAACAAAATATAAAAGAGAACAGAATCAGCTCATCAAAACTAACCATCAAATAAAACGAAAATCTATTATTATATTTAACATTCCATACTCAGAGTCCCCCACCCTTGCAAAAAAGTGACAGGAAATATATAATCATATCTCTTCTTTGTGGCTCAGCTTTGTTATTATATTTTCCAGTATTCGGTTTCAATGGTTTTGTAGTTTTTATTTTTTCCCATTATATTGATATAGTCATAAATATTGCTTTCTTGATTCTGTTTTATATGACTTCATATAAATTGTCTATGCTTCTTTGTATTTCATACTCATTGTTTCTTACAAAATAACAATTATCTCATTAGATTAATTTACCACAAGGGCATTAACTCTATTTTTTGAACTTACATAGTTTCTGTAAGTGCTGCTATAAACATTTTGATGTATCTCTTTCTTTTGGCCTTTGGCTTTCTTGTAGTATCTTCTTGGAAGTGAAATCTTGGGTCAAAGACTATAGTCATTTTAGTCAATTATTTTGCATATTTACAAATTGCTTTCCACAATGGTTAGAAAATTCGTAGTTCCACCAAGAGTATATTATTAATGTACCCATCTTTTCCTAATCCCTCCAACACTGATTAGTTGCATCTTTTATTATGTTTACCACTTTGTTGGATGTGTGGTAAAACCTCAGAATTGATTTGCTTACATTTGTATTTTTTCTTAGTATTAGAGATTTGGAGAATTCTTTCTCATTATTTTTAATACTTTTCAATTCTTTTAACTGTTTTTTTCATATTCTTGGTGATTTATCTATTGGAAAATGCATTTTGGTCATATATTTCTGTTAGTTGTCTCCCTAAGTTAGATACCATACTCTTATCAGAAATATTTGATACTCTGTGTGTTTTTAATGGTCTTTGGTGGTAGATAGCATTTTTCCAAGTGTTGGATATGCTTTTTCTTTTTTCACATATCTGATTTATTTTAACTTTTATTTTACATTTTTATTGATATTTTGGTTTTTATATCACTTTCATTTCTGAACATATCTCTTCACCTTCCCAGTAAATCATCGTTTGCAACAAGGATTTAAGAAGAGTGGGGAAAAGTAAATCAACAAAACTAACCAATACTTCATCTGAGTCTGACATTATCCCCAATGTTCCATACCCATAGCCTCTTCCATCTCTGCAAAGGAAGAAAAGGCACATTTCCCTACCCATTCTCAGGGTTCATTAAAATGACAGAGTATTTAGTTTTGGTTTTCACTCTTTTCATTTATTTTGTGTAATCATTAAGTATGTAGTTTTCCTGGTTCTGTTTACTTCACTCTAGCTTCATTTCAGCTTTTCCCATGCTTCCTTGTATTGCCCATATTATTTTGGGGGGAGTAATACACCATTATATCCATGTAACGCAACTTGTTTAACCATTCCTCCAATTGATGAGCATCTACTTTGCATCCAGTTCTTCGCCACCACAGAAAGTACCTCTATGGACACAAATAAAAGATACAGACCCAAATGGAGACTTAATAATGACAGTCTGAACAATAAGTGGGTCAAAGGATAAATGATAGAAATAGCAACTGCGTGAAAGAGAATGGGTGGAAGTGGAAAGAGTATTGGATTTGGAGTCAGAAAACCTTGCTTCAGATTCTTTGCTATGTGGTCTTGGTGAAGTTGCTTCATTTGTCTGGGCTTTGGTTTCTTCATCTGTTAAATAAAAGGGTACCATAAGAGACCCCTTAAGGTCTGTTCTAAATCTTTGATTCTGTGAAAGAAAAAGGACAATGATAAGACAATCTATTAGATTTTTGGAATGCAACTAAAACATTCCTCAATGGAAAAACAGTATCTCTGGAAATACATGGGGTGGCTAGGCAATGCGGAAGTAGTGGATGAAATGCCTGGAGTCAGGAAGTTTCATCTTCCTGAGTTCAGATTTGACCTCAGACACTTATGAGCTGTGTGACCCTGGGCAAGTCATTTAACCCTGTTTGTCTCAGTTCCTCATCTATAAAATGATCTGGAGAAGGAAATGGTAAATCACTCCAGCATCTTTGCTAAGAAAACCCCCCAATGGGGTCACAGAGTCAGACCCTATCAAAAGACTGAACAACCATAAAGTATATACCTTAACATGATAGAAAAGGAGATGATTAAGGAACTATATATCTAAAGACTGGTCCCTCATGTGTACTTTTCTTCACATACAGATACATGTACTTTCCATCTGCATGGGGAACTACATAGGCCTGTAAGATTTGACCTCTGGGGAGAATAAGAAAGAAACAGAAAAGCATAAATTGGAGGTGGTGGCATCTTTACTTAAGAGTAGCCAGTGGAGCACATAAGCATGGATGTGTTGCTTTATGTTCAAGCTGAAGAGCGTTTTTTTGATTATTCTTTACAGTGTACAAATTCCAGAGCAAGGAGGAACCTGACTTACCTTTGGGTCCAATGGATCCACTGGAGTCCTATGAAGTCCAAAATGTACTGAGATAATACCTGTTTATTTCCCATAGAGTGTAATAGCTTCTGGCCATCCTGGCATATACCCTCTTCTTCTTTAAGACATTAGAATAATGTCCCATTCTATAGTCCTTTGTCACCAATCTTGTCCACCATGATCTTTTAGATCATCAACAGTGGCTCAGTAACAACATCTAGTTCATCTAGGTGGTGCCATAGTGCACGCAGCACTGGACCTAAAGTCAGGAAGACCTGAGTTCCAAGCTGCCCTCAGACCCTTACTAGATGTGTGATCCTGGGCAAATCACTTCACTGTCTGCCTCAGTTTCCACATCTGTAAATAGAGAAAATATTAGAATCTACCTCTCATGGTGGTTGTGAAAATAAAATGAAATATTTGTTAAATGTTTTACAAATCTTAAAACACTATATAAATGCTATCATCATCATCATCATCAATTATCCATCAATTCCTAAATTTGGCTATGCTATATCTGGGCCTAGTGGCTTGAGTTCTCCAAGGAACAGATATTAGGTCTCTTACCAGTTCCTCATCTACTTTAGGTTTGGACTTCTTGTTAACCATAATTTATTGTATTCTTCCAAATCCACATATCCCTCTCATTGGCAGAGAAAACCACAGCAAAATAAGAGTTGAGTAATTTTATTTGTGGCACAGTGGTTAGAGCATTGGCTCTGGAGACCCGAGAACCTGAGTTCCAATGCAGCTTCAGATACTAGCTGTGTAACCCTGGACAAGCCATTTAACTTTGTTTGCCTCAGTTTCCTCATTTGTAAAATGAACTGGAGAAGGAAAATGGCAAACCACTCCAGTATCTTTGCCAAGAAAACCCCTAATGGGATCACAAAGTGTCAGACATGACTGAAATAACTCAACAACAATAATTTTCTTTGATCTATCATTGCATCTTTACCAAACAGCATCCTATCCATTTTTCCTTATTCTCTTCTGTTTATTCTTTCTCAAGATCTGACAACTCAAAATACATAGGCACATATAAAACCAAATGCCATTCATCACCTTTCTGTTTCTTATATGGATGTTCCTAAGTCCCCAAATAACCCCTTAAACATCAGGTTGAGGTAATAGTGACACCCTTCCTTCCCTGCTGAGACTGGCCTTTTTCTCTTTTCCATTTCCTTTTGCTTCAGAAGATGTCATCACCATCCCTGTCTGAAACACCCCTCCCTCTAGCCATTGTCTCCTCACTTGGCTGCACGGTTGCTTGACGCTAGGATCCAGGGGAAGAAAAGCCTTGTCCCACCATGACTGCACAACCTGTCCTCAATATCCCAATTAAAGCCTCCGTCCCCGCTTCATTTTGGTGGCAGAATCTTATGGCAACGAGAAGAATGAGAGAAGAGGAAAGGAAGAACCTGCTCCCTTTTCTTCCTTTGCTCCTCAGCATGTCCCCCAGCTCCATCCCAATAGCTACCTCCCGTCCTTGGTGCCACCAAACCCTCCAAAAACTTTATCTCCATCCTTCCTCCTTCCAGAGTCTTACATGGAGATTCCTTATCCTCTTCATCAGTCTTCATCCCCCATTTCCCATTTTGATCTTCCTTAGAACTTCTTGGAGTTCTACATTATAGAATGTCAGCTTCCTGAGGACTCGGGAGGCTTTATTTTTGTCATTGTGGCCCTAGCATCTAGCATAGTGCCTGGCACATTGTGAGAATTTACTGTTTATTGAATAGAGCTGAATTGCATCTTTGCTTTTTATTCTCTGCTAAGTGGTAGGATGAGAGGGCTGGGTCCTACTCATGCTTTGGCCTTCAAAGCAGAGTGAGGTGGGTTTTCTTCCATATCAGACTGGAATTCTCAATGCGTTTTTCTCATATAAACTTTAAAAAAAAAATATAGATTCTTTCTTTGATCTAGTACTCAAGTCCATCTACATTATGGATTAAATAGTTGTTTGGGGTTAACCTGAAAGCCCAGTCAGCATGTGTACCGTTTTCAGTAGGAAAATTCATTCTGGAGTCCAAACACCTGACTTACAAGAGAGTTTTTGGAACACTGTCTCTTTGGTAAGCCAAAGTCTGCCTGTGCTTTTAATACAATTTTTCATTGCAGAGAACTGGCATTTCAGCTCCATTGTGAGATAAACATGCTTTTATGGACCTGTCTGAGAACTTACCCAACATTTAAAAAATTGTTTCTGTGGGAAAATAAATTCTTTTCAAACAACTGACTTGTAACTTCTGGAACCTAAACTATTTCTAATTTGGAGATTGCCTGCATTACTCTCTCAGTGCAAACAGATGCATTGTGGACTATTTCGCATCCTAGAAAATAGTAAATTTCTCTTCGGCAAGTAATTTTGGAGTCCCTCTCATTTCTTGTTTGTATCTCTGCATTTGTCCAACATTTTATGTGTCTCGGTTTCACAATCAACTCTTCTTCACCTTTCTTGCACGAATGGTCAACACGGTTATCTTTCGTAGACTGCTTGCAAGAGTCATGAACTTTGAACAAGCTCAAAACACCTTCAAAAATGAGAATCAGCTAGTGACCCAAAAGTAACAAAAACACAAAACAAGACAGATCATAGTGACTGTTCGTTCTTAAACCCTGCCAGCAGCCTGTTTGCTGTCGTGGAGAAAATGAGGAAGGAGATTGAGTGACTGATTTAGAATTAGCAGGGCCCGAGTTCATTTACTGCACCATACAATGTGACCCTAGGAAA
Organism: Potorous gilbertii; assembly: GCA_028658325.1. Taxonomy (NCBI): domain Eukaryota; kingdom Metazoa; phylum Chordata; class Mammalia; order Diprotodontia; family Potoroidae; genus Potorous; species Potorous gilbertii. Next base: position 93,608,101 of record CM053773.1, on the reverse strand, counting down.
GTCACTGCGCCCTTTTCAACCTCAATTTCCTCATTTGTAAAATGGGGCTAACAATAACCCTAACTACACAGAGCTGTTATGTCTGCCCATCTCTAGTAGTTTGTCTTTTTCCTCTGCCGTTTCTCTATAACGTCCATTCGCTATTTTATCCTTCATTTTCCTTCCAGCTCTCTGTCATTATACTTATTTTAAACCTTCCTAACATGGCCTATTAGCTTGAAATTCTCTCCTCAGGTCCCTTAGTGCATAAGTACCCCTTCTTTCCCTTTGTATAGCATTCCCTCTCCTTCACAGGTCCCCATCCTTTTCTGTCTCCCACTCCAGCCACCTCTCTATCACTCTGATACCCCAGACATCCAGGCCAAGACCCTAATTACAGCTTTTTATTTTCCCCTCTTTTCAACCAAAAGAGAGGAGATGTTGATTAGCAGTGATTAGAGAATGCCCTACCATGGTTCTCTTCTAATGTCTTATTCTGCTATAGAAATTACCCTGGGTTCTCTAAAGCTGAGCCCACAAAGCTATAACAGGCTCTTCCATATTGGAAAGTCTTTGAGAATAGTCTTTTGGATAGACTGAGTTTGTTATCCAAGGAGCAGCTTAGCCAAGCATGGGTGGAGGAATATCCTCACCCTTCTCTTATGAAGGCTAATGTTTCATTATAAGACATTGCAATCATCCTTGAGATTTGATTGGCTCAGGGGCTTACAGGTCTAGGGTGGTGACATCATTTTCTGATCACTTGTGCTCCTGGAGGGCTTTGATCCTTGCTTAGCTGACAGACCCTAATGAGTAACTCAAGCTCATTAATAAGTTCAACTGAAATCAACTTGAGGTGTCCTCAGTGTTTATCCTTGCTGAAAATCCTCTTGCTATGGCTAGGTAACTCTCCTCTTGTGAGCTGCTGAATAAACTATAAGTTTCTCATTTTGTTCCAGTATTGAACATGACCTACCAGCTGACTGGCATCAGTTAGTTCCAATCCAGAACATGTAGAATGGGGGTGTTGAACATTAGATATGGAATTTTATAGCTATAGCAACCCATGAAACAAAGGGAATTGCTGATGGTGAAAGACAATGAGAACCACTGGGTTCCATTCTAAAGTTCCTGCCTTGCTTTATCACCAGTGGTTAAGAGTACAGAGATGATGTAATAAGGAATCTGTAGGAGGACCACAGAGGGGAAAAGGAAACCATCCAGAGAATAGATTAACAAGAAAGGAGTAACCTCTACCTCCTTATTAATTAGCATAATTAGCTTTGCAGAGCTTTATAATGTGAGAAATATATATTTTTTGTTTTAAATTATTCCAATCTAGTCAGAAGTGACTTCTCTCTCCTCTAAACTCTATAATTTTATTTGTCCCCTTCTTATGTACTTGTCAATCTTAAATTTTTATATTAGGGGCAACTAGGTGGTGCAGCCCTGGAGTCAGGAAGACCTGAGTTCAAATTTGACCTCAGACACTTGACACTTACTAGCTGGGTGATCTTGAGCAAGTCACTTCACCCCAATTGCCTCAGACTCCCCCCTCAAAAAAACTATTCTTGTATTGGGGTTGCTTGCACAATTATTCTATTAGATTATAAGCTAGGTGAGGGCAGGGACTCAACTTTTGCTTAACATATAATAGGTGTCTTCATCACATGGGTGCTCAGTATATGCTTGTTGAATGAATAAATTCCCCAGTTTTCTCCTGTCCTTATCAGGGTTCTTCAAAATCAGAAAGAAACAGCATAGCTCCAGAGGCAACTGGTGGCACAATAGACAGGGCCTTGGGCCTAGAGTCAGGAAAACCTGAATTCAAATATCACCTCAGACACTTACTATCTGTGTGACCCTGGGCAAGTCACTTATCCTAAGCTTCCTCAACTGTAAAATGTAAAACCTACCTTGCAGCAGTGTTGAGACAATCAAGTGGGATATTATTTGGTAAGGGAGAAAAGAAGTATTGGCACATAGTAGGTCTATACATAAATGCTTATTCTCTTTCCATTCATCTGGATTAGATAGTCACCTTTTACATTTCCCTTTGAAAAACAAACAAGACAAATGAGGAAGGCATCTGTTTCTGGCTGCTCCGTAGTCTCTCACTTCATCCACCGATCTACTTGTTTTCCATTGACTCTTCCTGTTAGTAGATGACATTATCGAAACTCAGCTCCAGCGGAGCATGTGCTGTGGCACATGACAACCTGTCTGCTTGTCATCTGAAGAGAGGTCAGGACAAAAGTGAAAGTAATTTATCTAACAGTTAATGATAATTATAAGTAGCATTTTTATTATTACTTCAGTTAATTCAGAACTGTATAACCTCTGTTACATAGATTAGTACATTTTTTCAGAGAAATCTCATATTATGTTACTGTTTCTTAGTAAAAAAGTGCTCTAAGAAAGTTTTCAGTGCTCCATCACAAAGGCAAAGGTCTGTCCGAGGACCAGAGGGCACGGGTAAGGTGACGTTGTGATTATGAACATAATCTTTTCAACTTGGCTGTGGTAGAATATAGAATAGTGAGTCACTGATAAATTTTACGGGATGGAAGTTTTAAAATAACATTACGGGACATAGATCTAGTTACTAGAAGTAAGGTTCCAGAAGCAAGCTATTTCAATGTGTGACAACTGCGGAGTTTCTAATGAATACTCATGAATGTCATTCTAGGACTAGTGAAGGAAATTAATATGAGTCAGATTCCTTTTGACTCCCATCCAGAGATTTTAATTACTAATATATCAAGGAACCTGTTGTGAGGCAGCTTTGCCCACAAAGGAATTCCAGGATATGAACCTCCCTCACAAATGCATCATCATGGGCTCCAAATGTGCTTAGAATATGAAACCAACCTATGAATATATCTCGAAAAAAGCTAAATTTGTACCAGATTCTTAGAAATTTAAAAAATGTTTAGATACAATTTTATCAGTAGACTCATATTTTTTATTTCTGATTTAAATAGTCTTGTTGTTGGTATAAAGCCAGTCTTATGACTGGCTACTGACTTTTCTCTGACACTTTGTGGCACCGCTCTCTCCTGGTCTTCCTACCCATTCAACCACTTTTTCTTAGTCTCTCTGCTGGATTCTTATTTCTTCTAGACTTTCTTCTCTTTTTCCTCTATATGTTCTTTCTTGGATACCTTATTAGCTCCTGTGTTTTTAATGATCCTATATAAATTACTATGTAATCAGCTTTTATCTCTCCTGACCTCCAATTCCATATCACCATCACTTTTGAACATTTCAAATGAGGATGTACCATAGTTATCTTGCACTTAGCATATCCCCCTAATCCCCACCAGCCTCAAAACCATACTTCTTCCAAATTCATTTCTTCCAATGGCAGCATTATCCTTTTCAGCACCTCTGGTTCTCATTATTGGCCTTATCCTTGACTTTTCACTCTCCAACCAACAAAGACAATCTGTTGCCAAGTTTTGTCATTTCTAGTTCCACATATCTTTCCACTCACACAGCAACTACCTTAGGTCTGACTCCCATCACTCCTCATGTGGACTCTAGCAATTTCCAACTAACTGGTCTCCCTGTCTTAAGTTTCTTTCCCCCACTCCAATTCATCCCACCAAGCTCACTTTCAAGATTTGCATTGTTTCTGGCTTCTGCTGAACTGGTGTCATAAAGTGTATCATGAGCATACTGTCCATGTCCCCAGTCCAGAGCTCATCTTGGGTCTCTGAGGAGGTCTTAGCATTGTCATTTCACTTTCTTCAGTGACAAAGGGCTCAGAACAGTCAATGGAACATGATCTTATACTATCCCACATGTACACATGAAAATCACAGTCATGCCCAAGCATAAAGTTTTGCAGATTCAACAAACAAAGAACATTTCACAAAATTCACCGAAGGTTATAGCTTACTTGGTAATCAATAGGTGGTTAACTTGGTGATTGAGTGACCTTCCTGGACCCACAAGTGAAAAACAAAAAAAAAGGCAAAAACAAAAGAAATCATTTTCCTACCTCAGAAAATAATGCAACGCATACAGAGCTTTCCAGATTACGTGGGGTTTTAGGATTTGGGGTCAGCTAGGTATCACTCCTTCACTCTCAGACAAGAAACCTGGGTGAAACCTTTTCTGTGATTCCATTAGTGAATAAAGGTCATTCACCTGGTATCTGGATACAATTTTCTATGTGTCCTTTTTGTGCAGGGCACACTTTGTTTTTTCTAATGGTCCCTATACCAGAGGTGATCTTCTTAAAGGTGTGGACAAATTTCCTCTCAGTTCTTGTTTCAAAGGCAATCAAAATTTTATCAACTTTTCCCTGAAATGTCAGTCCAAATGGAATCACAAACCCACCCAAGAAGACATGTAGATTCATCAGAAAAATAGCCCCCCAAATTAAATTCTTAATATTTCTAGTCATATAGACAAACTTTAACCTAGGCAGTGGCAAGGCATTATTGATCTCATGATAAAGCAATAAGTCTAGAGCTGTTTAAATGAAACAAAAAAGAAAAGAATATGAACATTTCTCAGCTAGGCACCAGCGTTCTAGTGATGCAAACTCCATATGTCTCCTATTAGGGTCATTATAAATACTCATCCAGTATTCAAGGAACACGGCAAGTGGCAGTATCTAAACACTCAAAGAATCAACAAATTTGACATTTGCAAAATTGCTTCAAATAAACTGACTCATGAGGGCATATACCCGAGGAAAAAAATGACTGTACAATTACAGTATAAACATTTTTTTTGACCAACTTCTCTAAGATCATGCAATCCAAAGTGTCCAAAATTAAGGTCCTGGATAGGGAATATCTTCAGAGGTCCCCACAAATGGAAATTTTATCTTAGCCCAGGCTCATTTATATCATGGTCGACTATGTTCCTACTGTCTCAGGGACAGGCCTGTTCCATATCAGAACCCCCTTACATATATACATACATACATACATACATACACACACACACACACATGCACATATGGTTTTACTTGATGGACTTTAAGCTTTTTGAGGGCAGGAAGGGTTTCATTTTTGTCTTTGCATCCTAAGATCCCAGCATATTTCCTGGCACGTAGTAAATGCTTGTTAATTGATAACACTTTAAGGGTTGCAAGCACTTTATGTATAACTCACCTAAGCCTCCCACCAACCCTATAAGGTAGCCACTACAGGTTTATCTTAATAATTTAATAATAATTAATAGTTTGATTATCTTAATTCTACAGATAAGAAACCAGACTTCTGAACACTGGCCTAGAGGAATACAAAAGCAAGGCTAGCTTTGGATGTGGACTTGGGGGGACTCACTCACTCTCATCCTCACTCTCCCACTGACGTGGCATGGGGTTATTATGCCCCAAGATTATTTTTTAAATTTAATATATTTTATTTTTTCCCCAATAGCACGTTAAAGCAATTTTTAAACTTTTTGTTAAGTTTTGAGTTTCTAATTCTATCCCTCCTTGTTCCCTCTTCTCCCTGAGACAGTAAGCAATCAGATATAGATTACACATATACAATCATGTAAAACAGATTATCAGAGAAATGTTTGTGTTTGGTTCTTGTAATATATTGAACATAGATATTCCTTTGTAAAAGCTACCCAAAGTCAGGTGGACTTGATGTGCCTACTGCAGTGGGTGAAGGCTTAAGGTGACTTTTGAGGAACTTCAGCCCGCTCTGGGCATCTGAAAACCCATAGTGGAGGAAGGGGATGGCCAAGGGCCGGGTCTTGAGAAAGTGCAGCCAGAGTCCACCGTGTTACATTTGCACTCTCAGCACTTAGTCCAGCATCTGGTACACAGTAAGTGCTTAATAAATGATGGTTGATTCATCTATTATCTTTCCTCAAAGAGAAAACGACCCAGGGATGAACTTTAGAACCACAAGTAACCTTTTGCTGGAAAATCAAATTGAAGTATAAGTGCCAAAGCTAAGCTCAGGAAAGGTCATTAATGATCACAATGATAGCTATTTTAATAGTCATCGTTTATATAGTGCTTCAAGGTTTGTAGAAGTCTTTACTAATATTATTTCATTTTCCCCCTCAAAAAACCCTGGAAGTATTATCCCCATTTTGTAGATAGGGAAATTGAGGCAGAGGTTAGGTGACTTGCCCAGGATCACACAGATAGTATCTGACGTCAAATTTGATCTTAGGTCTTCCTGAATCCAGTACTCTAGACGCTCTTGTAATCCCACCTTCTGTTTTTCCAGATGGGAAAACTGAGGTCCAGGAAGGTTAAAGTAACTTGCCTGAGGTCACCCAGCTGGGTTAATATGGGTGTTTCATGAAATCAAACATATTGTGCCTCTGACATGACCCAGGGGAGACTCTCTAGCCCATTTTCAAAAGGCATCAGCTCTGTCTGGGGAAAAAAAATCTTTGATTTACAGGAGAGATCCTTATGGTTATTGCCCATTTCTTCTCAGCACCGGATACTGAGCATTTCAGATAATAGCAGCATAGAGGTAAAGTTAAGTCTTACCAGTAATGGAAGTAGATTGTAGGAAATTGGATATCTGCTGGCAGCTTTATGAAAAATAAAAGTCAACATCTCGGCTTTCATTAACTCTAAAGGCTCAGACCAGGGTGCATATGGAGAATCAGCCAGAGGTTGGCAAAAAGAAATGGAAGGAGAGAGGCAGACACAGACACAGACGAAGATAGACAGACTGAAGGAATAAATATGTGGGCCCTAGAGGCAGGCACACAAAAACTCATAGAAGAGCAGCCCTTTATCATCTGGTGCACAACTTATTTCTGATAGAAATGGCACCTTGTCCGAGTAATGCCCTGAGGGCCACAAAGGATCTTACTTTGACTGAGAAATGTCACTGCTTCCTTAGTCTCATCCTGCCTTCACAAGGTATAGGGCAAATCCTCCCATAATATGCATCCTCTGTATAGAGCACTGCAAGCTTGTATTGATCTGGTCAGTCATAGTTGGACACAACACAACTTGACTCAAGCACAGTGATGGGTCCTCTTCCAGTACAAAGGGTGAGAACCAAAAGAAAAAAAGAGAGAGACTCTCTGTACAGTAAAAGAAATGAACCTTCTAAACCCATGAGGAGTCCCACTAATGGGAACCATAGGTGATCAGCTAGATTTTAATGAGAATGAAATGCCATTACAAAAAATACCAATTCTAAGGCATGCCAAGCTTGTCCCCAAAATACATCAAGCCTAGGATCTAGGCTAAAATAGTACTATTCTAGTTAGCATTCCATGAAGTAGTACATGTTTTTTCCTCTCAGAAATTATTTGTATGTGTTTTGTATTTCGTTTTCTATGAGCAAGTTGTTCCCTTGTTTTACCCCTGACTCACCTAAGCTCTTTGAGGGAAGGGAGGGTTTACTGGCAGAGTGTGTGATGTATAGCAGGGGCTTAAGAAATCCCCCTTAGGTGAATGGAATTGAATTTCCCCTCCTGCCAAACTTTGTCAGTGTCATACAATCCAATGTTCATGTTGACCATTCCAACCCTCATACCAATGCTGATCACATTTATTTCTTTTCTGTTCTTTTAAAGGTAGAACTTGTTTCTAGCTTCTTGACTGTCTCCCATTGAATCAAACCTTGTAGGATATAACTGTTAAGTGATTATAGAGCCCCCTATCAACTGGAATAATTGGTAGCTTGTTTATGTGGTCACATGATGGGACTCCTTTTCTGATCTACCCTCCCCAGTCTCGACAGGGTAGATAATCACAGTGGGAATTAGAATCATGGGCAGGGATTTTGCATCAATGAGGTCCTGGTAATAGCTGAGGCATACAAACACTTGTTGTAGTTGAGTCATTGTTTAACTCTTTGTGACTCCACTTGGGATTCTCTTGGCAAAGATGCTGGAGCAGTTTGTCATTTCCTTCTCTAGCTTATTTTACAAAGGAGGAAACTGAAGCAAACAGAGTTAAATGACTTGCCCAGGGTCACGCAGCTAGCAAGTGTAGGAGGCCACTTTTGAACAGGAAAATGTCTTCCTGATTCCAGGCCTGGCTCTGTCCACTGTACTCCCAGCTGCTAACACAAAAATATAGGGCATGAGAACATTCCCATTTTCTCTTTTCATAAATGGTATTAATTGAATGAGCTGTTAGTCAGTATCTTTCCCACCAGCCAAACAAATTGGCTATTATACTCTGTCGGTTAGCCTGATGCTTAGCCAGCTAATACCATCAGTGGGAAGAGAAAGTGGGAATATCACCCTATATAATAATATATATAATGCTAATAAAGAATGACAAAGCATTTATTAAGGGCTTGCTATATATCAAGCACTGTGCTAAGGACTTCAGACATACATATACACAACCAAGATAGTTCCTGTCCTGAACAAATTGACATTCTTTTTTTTCATATATTGTTCAATGAACCATTTTCTTTTACTTTTCTTTTACTATTATTTTTATTCTGAATTTAGCAAACATCAACCAAAATTAACATTTCTAAGAATGTTAAAGAACAAAAGAAGAGGAAGGTGCATGAAACTGTAAAACTCTATCATATATAAATTCAACATGTCACTTTCAAAACTGTCCTGCTTGTCTGCAATTCATTCTGGTCGTCCTGTTTTTTTCTTGACTTTTTAAGAACCCGTTTATCACCTCTCCTCTCCATTGAAAAGAAAAGAAAAACTATAGATTTGAGACAAATATACATAGTCAAGCAAAATAAATTACCATCTGGGTCACATCCAACAATGCATGTCTCATTCAACATCTCAGGTCTGCCACCTCTGTCAGGAGATGGGTAACATGCTTCATGATCAGAAGAATCTCCAGAATTACAGCTGTCTCTCTATATTTTTGTGTGTCATAATTATTCCTGGCCTGAAAACTACGTCCTTTTAAAGTCTAGTGGAAAAGAGAAACTCGGATCCCTATGCAAGTATTAAGATCAGAGAGAGGCATGGTGTTGAAAGGATCTGATTATAAGACACAAAGATGAGGGAAGGAGAAAGAACACTGTGTTTTGAGTCAAGGGATCTGGGATCTAATCCTGTCAATGCCAAAGCAGCAGTGGGAGCACTTTGCAAATTTCTTTCATTCTCTGGGCTTCAGTTTTATTTTTTTATCAAATGGAGGGGTTGGATGAGATGAGCAGAACTCTAAGGTTCTTTTCCAGTTTTAAAAATTCTGTGATTCTCCAAGTTTTGTTGTGTTTAGAAAAGATATATTGATGTAGGTAAAGAGAAGCCTTCAGAGTCAACAGTGAGGCAAGAAATTAAATAGCTCATCACAATTGAGCTAAATGTGCAATTTAAAACAAAAGCATTTCATAGCTCTTATAGAATCAAGTTGCTTCTATGAAAATGCAAAAATAAAACAATAAAAAAAGTTCTTAAGTAATTTCCACGCCCCTCCCCCTTCATTAAAATGGTTATAATTAAGAAACTTTTTACTCATTTAATAGTCATTTTTCTAGAAGTGGTCTTCCCTACCACAAAGCTTTTGTCATGAAGATAGCCACCAATGAGCAAGCTTTCCAATACCAGGGAAGTTGAACTTCAGTCTTGGTGCATAAGATGAGCAGTTCTCAAGGTTCCCCTGGGAAGATGGTGGAGTAGGTCAAAAATTTCTAGGCTCTCCAGATTTCCTCTACAAACAGACAAAAAATTGGCATGAAATGAATATAGAACAGCCAAAATAAAGGGGTAATGCAGTTGTCCTCCTAAGACAACTTCAGAAATGATACCCCTTTGTCTGTCCCAGTTCTGGAACAACATATCCCAGAACAAACCAGGGAAAACACACACACACACACAGAGCACATTTGTATTCCTGATTTCCATCTCTGTTGCTACACCAGCCAGGTCTATACCTAACCCTTCCAAAGGAGGGTTCCAAAGGAGGTGGAAAGGAAAGGAAAGGAAAACCCAGACTACCCACAGCTAAGGCATTACACAGACTTCTGGACCTTTACCTGCATGTTTATTTCCTCGATTTCTTTGTACAAACTGCACTGTGAACTTTAAAAGTGTTGGATCTGGAAGACAACGGTACACTGGAACCAAAGGTAGTAGGGCAGAGGTAGCTTAAATATTCTGTTTTTCTTATGCCAGTGATTGGTGGAACATTTACTGTCCATTTCCAGTAGAAAACCTATTGCTTTCCCGTGATTGCTCTATCTGCCTGAAGAAACATGTCCCTTTACTTTTACTGTGGTTGGTCTTCAGAGGCAGTGATTTCCAGTGATTGAAGCATGAAGTATCTTTTAATGAAAGGCTCTTTTGTGAACTGATGATATATCCTTTGAATAGTGTTACTTAGGTGGCATCAAACATAACATATCTCCAGGATTCACTCACTTCATTGGTCATTTAGTGTCCTTCTATCCACCAGGTAAGAGATAGCTTCCCCTACTACCAAAATTCTGTCAATTCAAATCAGATCAATGAGCATTTATTAAGTATCTACTATGTACCAGTCATTAATTAGGTACTAGATATGCAAAGACAATAACAATTGCTAGAATTTATATGGTGCTTTACAAATATGCTCTCATTTTATCTTCGCAACAATCCTGAGAAGTGAGTGCGCTTGTTATCCCTAGTTTACAAACGAGGAAACAGATCAATTAAGTGATTTGCCCAAGGTCACTCAGATAATGAGCTCCTCAGGTCTTTTTGACTTAAAGTCCAGTGCTATATTTAGATCTGGTTTTTTTGTTTATTTTATTTTATCTTATTATTATTGTTAAATTATTTTATTTGTTTTCAGTTTTCTACAATCACTTCCATATATCTTACATATTTTCCCCTCCTTTCCCCATTCCTCCCCACTCCCTCCCTGAGACGGTGAACAAACTTTTATAGGTTCTACACATACATTCCTATTAAATACATTTTCACCTTAGTGATATTGCATAGAAGAATTAAAATGAATGGGAGAAACTATAAAACAAAACAAAACAAAAAATAATACAAAAGAAAATATTTATTCTGCAATCCAATTCATAGTTCTTTCTCTGGCTGTGGAAGGCATTTTGCTTTAAGAGTCCATTGGGAGTTTTTTAAGTCCTTGCATTGCAATGAAGTACTAAGTCTACCAGAAAAATTCCTCACACACTGTGGTTGTTGCTGTCTTCATTCAGCATCAGTTCATATAAGTCTTTCTAGGCCTCTCTGAAGTCTTCTTGTTCATCATTTCTTATAGCACAGTAGTATTCCATTACATTCATATACCACAATTTATTCAGTCATTCCCCAATTGATGGGCATCCCTTTGATTTCCAGTTTTTGACCACCAAAAAGAGAGCTGCTATAAATATTTTTGTACATGTGGGACCCTTTCTCATTTCTATGATATCTTGGGGATACAGTACCAGAATCGGTATTGTTGGGTCAAAGAGTATGCACATTTTTGCAGCTCTTTGGCTCACAGCTCCACTAACAATAAATTAGTGTTCCAACTCTCTTACATCTTCTCCAACATTTATCATCTTCTTGTTTTGTCATGTTAGCCAATCTGATAGGTGTGATGTTTTACCTCAGAGTTGTTTTGATTTTCGTCTCTTTAATCAATAGTGATTTAGAGCATTTTTTCATATAACTATAGATAGCTTTAATTTCTTCTTCTGAGAACTGCCTGTTCATATCCTTTGACCATTTATCAATGGGTAATGACTTGTAATCTTGTATATTTGACTCAGTTCTCTATATATTTTAGAAATGGTGGGGCAGAGTCAAGATGGTGGAGTAGAAAGACACATTTACTCTAGTGCTTCCCCCACAGCCCACAAAATAACTGTAAAAAATTACTCTCAACAAATTCTAGAGCAGCAAAAGCCACAGAATGACAGAGTGAAAGAGATTTCCAGTCAAAGGTAACCTGGAAAGCCAACAGGAAAGGTCTATCCCATGGGATGCTGAGTGGAGTGGTGCTCCTCACTGGCCATGTGGCACGGGAAAGAATAGGACCAGAAAAGTGCTCCAGGGAAGAATCTCCAGCAGGGAGGGTCCCAGATTCCTCAACCCACAAGCACCAAAGAAGGCTTCAAAGGTCAGTGTAGGAGAGCATTCCCAGCTGGGCAAGAGGGGAGAGGGATTTCCCCCAGCACTGGCCCCAGGTGGTGGCAGAGGTGGCAGCAACAGCAGGAGCAGCAGTAGCAGCAGATGGTGGGTGGCTATGGGGGCCGTGAAAGCAGCCTGAGTATATTGTCTGAGAGGTTCAGCTTAAAGTCCCTGGGGGAATTGAGCAGCTGATCTGAATCTCAGTCCTGAGCATGATCCTGGAGGAGGAGCACTAGGATCCTCCTCTTGACAAAGAATTTAGAAGTCAAGTAACTGGCTGGGAAAATGCCAAAAAAAGGGGGAAAAAATAAGACCATAAAAGGTTACTTTCTTGGTGAACAGATATCTCCTTCTATCCTTTCAGGATGAGGAAGAACAATGCATACTGTCAGAGGAAGTCAAGGCTTCTGCCTCCAAAATCTCCAAAATGAATATGAAATGGGCTCAGGCCATAGAAGAGCTTGAAAACTGAGTCAGTAGCTTGCTAAAGGAGAACCAAAACAATGCTGAGGAAAATAACACCTTTAAAAATAGGCTAACTCAATTGGAAAAAGAGGTCTAAAAAGCCAATGGGGAGGAGGCGTAAAAAGCAGAATTAGCTAAATGGAAAAAGAGGTTCAAAAGCTCACTGAACAAAAAAGTTCTTTAAAAAAGAGAATGGAGTTTAGGGAAGCTAATGACTATACAATAAACCAAGAAGTTAAAAAACAAAGCCAAAACATTGAAAAAAATAGAAGATAATGTGAAACATCTCATTGGAAAAACAACTGACCTGAAAAATAGATCCAGGAGTGACAATTTAAAAATTATGGTACTACCTGAAAGCCATGATTAAAAAGAGCCTAGACATTATCTTTCATGAAATTATCAAGGAAAACTGCCCTGATATTCTAGAACCGGAGGGCAAAATAAATATTGAAAGAATCCACCACTCATATCTTGAAAGAGATCCAAAAAGAGAAACTCCTAGGAATATTGTGGTCAAATTTCAGAGTTCCCAGATCAAGGAGAAAATATTGCAAGGAGCTAGAAAGAAACAATTCCAGTATTGCGGAAATACAATCAGGATAACACATGATCTGGCAGCTTCTACATTAAGGGATCGAAGGGCTTGGAAGAGGATATTCCAGAAGTCAAAGGAACTGGGATTAAAACCAAGAATCACCTACTCAGCAGAACTGAGTATAATACTTCAAGGGAATAAATGGTCATTCAATGATATAGAGGACTTTCAAGCATTCATGATGAAAAACCAGAACTGAAGAGAAAATTTGACTTTCAAACACAAGAATCAAGAGAAGCATGAAAAAGTAAAAAGGAAAAAGAAATCATAAAAGACTTTCTAAAGCTGAACTGTTTACATTCCTACATGGAAAGATAATATTTGTAACTCTTGAGACTTTTCTTAGTATTTGAGTAGATGGAGGGAGCGTACACACACACACACACACACACATAGACAGAGAGTACATGTTGAGTTGAATCAGAAGAGATGATATCCATAAAAAAAAAATAAAATTAAGGGGTGAGAGAGGAAAATATTGGGAGGAGAAAGGAAGAAATGGAATGGGGCAGACTATCACTCATAAGAGAGATAAGAAAAATTTTCTTCAATGGAAGAGAAAAGGGAGGAGATGAGAGGGGAAAAGAGAAGCTTAATCTCTTCACATATGGCTTAAGGAGAGAGTAACATGCTCACTAAATTTGGTACAAAAATCTATCTTACATTACAGGAAAGTAAGGGAGAAGGGGACAAATGGGGTGAGGAGGATGATAGAAGGGAGTACAAATGGAAGATAGGAGTAACTAGAAGTAAACACTTTTGGGAGGCCAAGGTCAAATAGAATAGAAAAAATAGGTGGGACAGGATTGGATGGAGGTTAATATAGTTAGTCTTACAAAACATGACTATTATGGAAATCTTTTGCAAAATGATACATATATACCCTGTATTGAATTGCTTGCCTTCTCAGTGGGGATGGGTGAGGAGGGAGAGAAGGAGGGAAGGAAGGAGGGAGAGAAGCTGGAATTCAAAATATTAGAAATGAATGTTGAGCATTGTTATTGCATATAACTGGGAAATAAGAAATATAGGTAATGGGGTATCAAAATTTATCTTGCCCTACAAGAAAAGAGAGAGGATAGGGATAAGCGAAGGATGAGGTATGACAGAAGGGAGGGCACATTGAGGGAAGAGTTGTGGGGTGGGGGAAGGAGAGAGATGGGGAGAAAAATTGGAACTCAAAATTTTTTGGAAATGAATGACGAAATCTAAAAATAAATAAATAAAACTTAAAAAAAAAGAAATGAGGCCTTTATCACAGACACCAGGTGCAAAAATTCTTTCCCAGTTTTCTACTTCCCTCCTAATCTTGGTTGCATTGAGTTTTTGCAAAAGCTTTTCAATTTAATGTAATCAAAATTGTCCAATTTGCACTTCATAGTGTTCTCTATCTCTTTCTGGGTCATAAATTTCACCATTCTCCATAAATCTGACAAATACACTATTCCTTGATCCCCTAATTTGTTTATGGTATCAGTCTTTGTACCCAGATAATGTACCCCATTGTACTTTATTCTTGTGTACCGCGTCAGGCATTGGTCTATGCTCACTTCTTGCCACATTGTTTTCCAGTTTTCCCAGCAATTTTTGTCAAACAGTGAGTTTTTATCCCAGAAACTGGGTTCCTTGGGTTTATCAAACAGTAGATTGCTATACTCATTGACTACTGTGTCTTGAGTACCTAACCTATTCCACTGGTCTACCCTTCTGTTTCTTAGCCAATACCAAGTAGTTTTGATAATTGCTGCTTTATAATACAATCTGAGACCTGGTAGGACTAGGCCACCTTCCCTAACATTTCTTTTCATTAGTCCCCTTGATATTCTGGACCTTTTGTTCTTTCAGATGAATTTTGATGTTATTTTTTCTAACACTAGAAAGCAATTTTCTGTTAGTTTGATTGGTATGGCACCAAATAAGTGAAGTAATTTAGGAAGAATTGTCATTTTTATTATATTGTCTCGGCCTACCCACCAACAACTGATGTTTTTCCATTTAATTAGATCTGACTTTATTTGTATGAAAAGTGTTTTGTAATTGTATTCATATAGTCCCTGGGTCTGTTTTGGCAGGTAGACTCCCAGACACTTTATAGCATCTACCATAGCTTTAAATGGGATTTCTCTTTCTATCTTTTGCTGTTAGGCTTTGTTAGTAATATATATATATATATATAGAATTGCAGATGATTTACTGGGTTTATTTTGTAACCTGCAACTTTGCCAAAGTTGTGTGTTATTTCAAGGAGTTTTTCACTTGATTCTCTGGGATACTCTAAGTATATCATCCTATCATTTACAAAAAGCGATAACAGTTTCTTCTTTGCCTATTCTAATTCCTTCAATTTCTTTTTCTTCTCTTATTGCTACAGCTAACATTTCTAGAACTATATTGAATAACAGTGGTGGTAATGGACACCTTTGTTTCACCCTTGATCTTATTGGAAATGCACCTAGCTTATCCTTTTTGCATATAATATATATTATTAATAATATATATATATATATATATATATATATATATATATATATAATATATATATTGCTTGCTGATAATCTTAGGTAGATACAACTTATTCTTTTATGGAAAATTACACTTATTCCTATGTTCTCCAGTGTTTTCAATAGGAATGGGTGTTATTCTTTGTCAAAAGCTTTTTCTGCATCTATTGACATAATCATGTGGTTTCTGTTAGCTTTGCTGCTGATATGATCAATAATTCTAATAGTTTTCCTAATATTGAACCAGCCCTGCATTCCTGGTATAAATCTTACCTGATAATGACTCTTGTGATAAGTTGCTGTATTCTTTGTGCTAATATCTTATTTAAGATTTTTGCCTCTATATTCATTAGAGAAGTTGGCCTATAATTTTCTTTCTCTGTTTTGGCTCTTCCCGGTGTAGGTATCAGAACCATATTTGTATCATAAAAAGAATTTGGTAGGACTCCTTCCTCAATTTTCCCTAGTAATCTATATAGTTTGGAATTAACCATTCTTTAAATGTTTGATAGAATTCACTTGTAAATCCATCTGCCCCTGGAGATGTT
Source organism: Potorous gilbertii (assembly GCA_028658325.1). Lineage (NCBI taxonomy): Eukaryota > Metazoa > Chordata > Mammalia > Diprotodontia > Potoroidae > Potorous > Potorous gilbertii. The sequence continues at coordinate 93,591,995 of CM053773.1, read as the reverse complement.
TTCCTAGGGAGTTCATTGATGGCTTGTAAATTTCTTTTCCTGAGATGGGATTATTTAAGTATTCGTCTTCCTCTTCTGTTAATCTGGGTAATTTATATATTTTAAAATAATCATCCATCTCATTTAGATTGTCAAATTTATGGGCATACAGTTGGGCAAAATAATTTTTAATTATTGTTTTAATTTCTTCCTCATTGGAGGTTAGTTTACTCTTTTAATTTTTGATATTGGCAATTTGGTTTTCTTGTCTCTTTTTTTTTTTATCAAATTGATCAAAGGTTTATCAATTTTATTAGTTTTTTTCCATAAAACCAATTCTTAGTTTTAATTATTATTTAAATAGTTTTCTTAATTTCAATTTTATTCATCTCTCCTTTGGTTTTCAGTATTTCTAATTTGGTATTTACTTGGGGATTTTCAATTTGTTCTTTTTCTAGGTTTTGCAGCTGTATGCCCAATTTATTTATCTCCTCTTTCTCTATTTTATTTATGTAGGCATTCAAAGATATAAAACTTCCCCTAACAACTGCTTATGCAGTATCCCATGGGATTTAGTAGGTTGTCTCATTATTCTCTTGAATGAAGTTATTGATTGTTTCTAGTATTTGTTGTTTAATCCACCCTTTCTTAAGGATTAGATTATTTAGTTTCCAATTAATTTTTGATTTATCTATCCTTGGCCTTTGATTATATATAATTTTTATTGCATTTTGATCTGAGAAGGATGCATTGACTATCTCTGCCTTTCTGCACTGGATTGTGAGGTTTTTGTGCCCCAGTACATTGTTAATTTTTGTATATGTGCCATGTACCAATGAGGAAAAGGTGTATTCCTTTCTATCTCCATTCAGTTTTCTCCAGAGATCTATCATATCTACCTTATCCAAAATTTTATTCACCTTAACTTCTTTCTTGTTTATTTTGAGGTTAGATTTATCAAGTTCAGAGAAAGGGAGGTTGAGGTCCCCCACTAGTATAATTTTGCTGTCTATTTCTTCCTGTAATTCCCTTGACGTCTCCTCTAAGAATATGGATACTATACCACTTGGAGCATATATGTTTAGTAATGAAATTGCTTCATTATCTATGGTACCTTTTAGTAGGATATAGTTTCCTTCCTCATCTCTTTTGATTAGATCCATTTCTGCTTTTGCTTTGTCTGAGATTAGGATTGCTACCCCTGTTTTTTTTACATCAGCTGAAGCACAATATATTCTGCTCCAACCTTTTACTTTACCCTGTGTGTATGCCCCTGTTTCAGATGTGCTTCTTGTAAACAATATATTATTGGATTATGGTTTTTAATTCATTCTGCTATCCATCTCTGTTTTATGGGAGAGTTCATCGCATTCACATCCACAGTTGTGATAACTATCTGTGTCTTTCCCTCCATCCTCTTTACACTCATTTATGCTTTGAGTTCTTCCTTCCCCTCCACAACAGAGTTTTAATTTTTGACCGCTACCTTCCTCAGTCTTCCCTCTTTTCTTTCAGCCCCCCTGCCTTTTACTCCCCTTTTCCCTTACTACTTCTTCCCTTCCTTTCAGCCTCCCCTCCCTTTTCTTTTCCCCTTCCCCTCCTACTATCTATAGAGCTAGTTATATTTCTATACTTAAGTGAGTTTGTTTTTCCATCCTTGAACCAAATCAGATGAGAGTAAATCTCAAACAATGTTCATCTCCCTCCCCTCTTTCCCTCTACTGCAATATATTTTTGTGCCTCTTCATGTGATGTAATTTACCTTTTTTTGTGCCTCCCCCTTTTCACATCTTCCATTGCATGCCCTTTGCACCCTTAAATCACATTTTTATCTTCACATCATTTACCTTATACCTACTCACTCTATCTATGTATATATCCTTTTTATATACCATAAAAATATACAATTCTCAAGATTAACAAGTATCATCTTCTTTTATAGAGGTGTAAACAGTTTTCATATATTGAATAACATGGTCTTTTTCCCCCATTTACCTTTTTATGCCTCTCTTGAGACCTGTGTTTGAAGACTGAATTTTCTATTGAGCTCTGGCCTTTTCCTCAGGAACATCTAGAAATCCCTTATTTCATTGAATGTCCATTTCCTTGCCTAAAACATTATGCTCAACTTTGCTGTGTAATTGATCTTTGGTTGTAGTCCCAGTTCCTTTGCCTTATGGAATATCATATTCCAATCCCTTTGATCTTTTAATTTAGAAAGCTGCCAGGTCCTGTGTGATCCTGACTGTAGCTCCTCAATATTTGAATGGTTTCTTTCTGGTCGCCTGAAATATTTTCTCCTTCACTTGATAGTTCTGGAATTTGGCAATGATATTTCTTGGTGTTTTTAGTTTGGGATCTCTTTCAGGAGATGAACAGTGGATTCTTTCAATGACTATTTTGCCCTCTGGATCTAGGACTTCTGGGCATTTTTCCTTGATGATTTCTTGGAAGATATTATCCAGGCTCTTTTTTTCATCATGGCTGTCTAGTAGACCAATACTTCTTAGACTTTCTCTCCTGGATCTATTTTCCAGGTTAGTTGTTTTTCCCATTAGATAGTTTACATTTTCTTCTATCTTTTAATTCTTTAGATTCTGTTTGACTAATTCTTGGTGTCTCATAAAGTGATTAGCTTTTACTTGCCCCCATTCTAATTTTTATCAAATTGTTTTCTTCAGTTAACTTTTGCACTATCTGTCCAATTGTTCCTTTTAAGAAGTTATTTTCTCCAGTTAGATTTTGTATTTCCTTTTCCTTTTTAAGAAACTACTCTCTTCAGTGAATTCTTTATTCATATTTTAAAAATCATTGGCCAGTTTTTCTTCTGTTTCTCTAACTGACTTTTAAAATCCTTTTTGACTTCTTCTAAGAATGCTCTTTGGGTTTGAGACCAGTTCATATTCCCTTATGAAGTTTCAGATGGGAGTACAGTCTCAATGGTGACTTCTTTGGTATTTATGTTTTGGTCCTTGTTCCCATAGAAAGATTCTATGGTCTTTTCTTTTCTGGCTTGCTTCCTATTCATGATGACCACCCTTTTCCTGGCTTTTAAAGTAGCTTCTGGGGCACAGGGGGCTCTGGCCTACCATTCTTGTGCCTTGGACTTGAGACTATTTGTGGTCTCTGGTTCTTTCAGCAGGACACTAAAATGCTGCAGCTTACTTGGTGTTGAGGTAGTTGGTATTCAAAAGCAGAGGCCAGGTCAAGTCTTTCTGTGTTTCCCCAGAGTTATCCTGGAGCTAGCTGCAATAAGTGTCCGGGAGGGGTGATCTGGCCACAGGAGGTCTCCTTTGCTGAGTGAGAGCATAGACAAGCTCAGTGGTTGGTGAACCCATCTGTACTAGTGTTTTCCTGATTCCCGTGGGGTGCTGAGGCACACTTGGGGTCCTGATATTGGTAGTTGCAGGCTTCACCCTTCTGGGGCTCAGGATCTCCTTCTGGCTTGCTAAGGTGGGGCTTTCTGGTGGAGTTCTTTTCCTGCACTGGTCCCATTCGGCCACAGTAAGAGGGACCCTCCTTAGTGATTTTCCAAGCCTCATGAGCTAAGAGACTGTTTGCCCCTTGGGCTGAACCCATTGTTCTAGGATTTTTCTGGGGAAATATTTTATGGGTCTGTCAAGGTCAACAAGGGGAGGGGTAGAGCATTTACTGATCATTCTGCCATCTTGGATCCCAGAAGTTCAAGTAGGTGACTTACAGATATTTAATCTGTAGGCTGATAGTCTCAGGAGAGGCTGCTGCAATTACCTGCGGTTCCGCACTTCTCTTTTTCAGTTCCACTGGACTTCCATCCTGAACTGATGTGTTTGAGAATGTGCAGCAGGTCTGCAGGCTTCCTGCTAGACCCTGCTGTGGTAGGAACCACTCTCGTACAGCCTGTGTGCTGTGCTGTGCTCTGTATGTCCTAGATCTCTGTTTTTAAAGGAGCTTACATTTTTCCATTTTGCATACATTCCTGACTTTAATCCTAAGGGGAAATTAGATAAGAGAGCAGGACTGAAGCAGCTGAAATCCAGTACTGTCTCTGGAAAACAGCTCATACCTGCTGGTGGAAGGTAAAGGATTCTATCCTTATGCCAGGACAACAGAGCATCATGACAAATTTTCTTCTTAACAAAATACAAAAAGACTGAAGAGAGTATAAACTTATTTAAGCACCTTGAAACTAAAAAGCCAAAAGGGATGGAAATGCCAAGAATGCCTTATTGGCCCTGATCTCCTGGGTAGCTTCTCCCTTCAAATGAGGTTTCTTGTGAAAAACTTGCCAGGGCCACCAGTGACCAGCTTGACTCAGTCCTGACATTCTCAGAGACTTGGAAATAAAATGACATTTGAGGAGGATGGGAAGAAGAGTCCTTTTTTTGCAATTTGATGGATAAATTAGTTTTAAAGTGAAAGAGTATTTATTTGGCTGGAATTCAGGAGACCCAAAATTTGTTCTTGATCATCATCAGCTAGCTACACAATCTTTTTTTTCTTCTAAAATGGTTATCAAAATATTTTATTTAAAAAAACAAATCCATGGACCCCAGGTGGAGACCATTCCCTTAAGACTACAAGTTGAAGATCCTTTATAAAATGACTAACATGGAATTATGCTCATTGTGATTGTACATGTATAGCCTATATCAGATTACTTGCTGTCTTAGGGAAGGAGGGAGGGAGAAAAAAATGGAACTCAAAATCTTATAAAAGTAAATGTTGAGAATTATCTTTACATGTAATTGGAAAAAATAAAATATTGTTATGTGGGGGAAGAAGGACTGTAAGTTGAAGAGAAGATACCAAATGTACATTGGTACATTGCATTTATACTTTTTCTTTGAAACTTGATAAAATTTATTTTTCAGAGTATACATATGTAAAACTGAAATATTCATTACAGGACAAAGTTATATTAGCATATGATCTTGGTAAAAATCTCTTTTTCTCTCTAGACCACAGTTTGCTTTTATGTAAAATGAGGAGTTTGTATCAAGTCATTTCCAAGTTCTTTTTCAGCTCTAATATATATATATATATATATATATATATATATATGTATATATATATATATATATATATATTTTTTTTTTAATCTAAGATTCCAAGGGGAAAAACAAGTTCTGTTTAATGATCCACCAGATGGTTCCATTAAATAAAACTACAATGTTTAAACTGAGATTGTGGAAGTGAAATAAAAGCCCTGAGAGTCTGTTATGTCCTGGTCTGTTATACTATCTTGGCCATCTCCTAGCTCAGCCCATTCTTGACTCAGATCCCACTCCTTTGAACTCCTCCTATTCTGAGCTGAGTCCCAGGCAGAGCTCCCCTTTGCCATCCAGATGCCTTCCTCTCCTTGCCCTTCTCCTGCCTATTGCTCCCTATTACCACAAATAGACAAAAGTAAGCTGGAAAGAGATTTAGAATAAAGGCATCTGGGATAACTGCAATATGCTACATCTCTTCTGTCTACTGGACCCTTCACCTCTGATGGGCATCATATAATCTCTATTGGGCCAACAATCATCAAGCTTTTCTTTCCTCCCATCTTTTAGGTTCCAACTATTCAGTACCTTTTATTGGGCTCCCAGCTTTCATTGCTAATGCACAATGATTAGCAAGCCTCTCCCTAACAAAGGCAAGCTTATAGCTCTTCAATCCACAGCTGAAGCTATGAGCCACCACAACTAGCTAAGGAAACTCAAAAATAGCCAACTGGATTAGCCCCAAGCTAAAATTGTCAGGGTTTTTTGTTTTGGTTTTTTTTTTCTGCCTATGACTGATGTTGATTTGAAATCTATGACTCCAGATTTGAATGTGGTTTGGAAAATTATTTGTAACCCTAGATGGGAATCTCAAAACTCATTTTGGAGGCATTCCCAAAATAACTCTACCATAGCTGTGGGGTGGCTCTGCTTACAAAATTTATCTCAATCCCAAGATCCTCCCCAACTGGCATACACATTAAGTTGAGCAAGAACAAAAGCTAAGTTAAACATTCCTGTTTTTTATTATGTGTATTTGCCAGCAATACTGTATTTGGACCCTAATTAAAACCCCAGCTCTGCCACAATTCCTCTGCATTTTTAACATCTTCTCCATGATTTTCTTAAGTCTAGGCAATTAACAAAATAATACATCAAGCCCTGATTTGTAGCTCTTGCAGATTTCTGAGGTGTAAATGTTTACACTGGGAATTTAACAATCGGCTTTAGAGTTCATTCCAGCTGGTTCCAGCTGCCTCTGGACAGCCCTCCTTCTTGTTACACTGTAACACAGTTAAGCAAGACCAACCCACGAAATGACTGGCATAACATTATGTACAACATTCCCCCATTTACAATGTTTCTCCCATTCTTCTACCTCTCCACTGAGAGAAGGTGAATGTGGCACATCAGTTTTACTCTGGGGTGAAAATTAGTCATCATATTTTAAAGTGACTTCAGCAGTATAAAAATGTTGGGATGGAATCTCTGATTACAGTCCCAATCTGTACTTTGTTACACAGATATTTCTTTTAAGAAAGAAAGGAAAGATGGAAGGAAAGAAGGAAAAAAGAAGGAAGAAAGGAAGGAAAGAAAAAAGAAAGGAAGAGAGAATGGAAGAAAAACAGATTTTTTTCCCCCTTCTTTTGAAAGTCCCTTAGGTTTTATTAATCTAAGATGATTGGGGGGGAGTTACCTGTTATTACTCTGCATTCCTGAGCAAGGCAGTGGACTTATGAAAGGAGCTAGGGAGGTTGGGGATAGATCTATGCCTTCATATCCCAGATCAAGGAGAGAACATTAGTCTTGAACTGCCTCTGTCCAACCTAGCTATGTGATATTAGGAGATCACTTTAACCCTCAGTTTCCTTATTTGTAAAAATTCGAATATATGATCTTCCTAAAAGAGCCTTTCCAGACCTGCTTTTTCAGGGTCTAAAGATTTTTCTGTCTCTGAATCTTTTTGATTCCCTTCCCATGCATCCAAATCCAGACTAGATCAAATGACATCACCCATCACTTTATCATGGTGATGTCATTTTGGTTCTCTTCTAGGAAATCTGGTTCCTCCTGAAGTCAATGTATGGGAAGTCAGGATGCCTGAATCAGTCCTTACAGGAGGGGGAAGTCAACTGGGTGGAACAGAAGGATCATGGACCTGGGGTCCTTTGTAGGGCATGGGGCTGTAGTTTTAGGACACTTGTCCCTGAAGGCAGGACTGGGGACAGGTTGGAGTGGGCAATATTCCTGGGGATGTGGGAGGAGCTTGTCAATACTTCTTCTGCATTTCATTTAGGATCCAGCTTTGGTAATGGGGCACGCTGGGATAAATGGCAGGAAACTTGGTCAGGGTGAATGCCAAGGGGCCTCTGGAGTTATTCTGCCAAGAATCCTTCCCACCTTTCCCATCTCCAGAACAGATCATGCCTGGAGTTCTGGCTTTTTCATATGCATTTTTGCATCCTTCCTCAGATGAGATACTGATGTTCATGCACTGGAGGATGCTGGGATATTTGACAAAAGGACTGGAAATGATACTCCTGCCAGACACTCAGCAAATTAAATCAGGATTGGCACCGTCTTTGGCCAGCCAAATGAGGGAACTTGGGGGTCAGATTCATTGCCTTCTTCAGGCAGAGTAGCATAAGGTCATGGTTGCTGTTCTGAAGTTATATTTGGGGTTTGGTACCTGGTTCTCCACCCTGACCAACTGTTGCAAGGGCTCCAAGAGCTGGAGATTGTGTTTTCTTGAGATCAGTTCCAGTGGGCACAGTGAGCTTCTGTGAGGACTCACTGATCAGACAGCAGGATACCCCCCACAGTGGAAATTTTGAGAGATGAACAGTGAAGACTACCAGGACTGGGGTGGGGAATACATGTTTGACCACCAGTGATATTTTCCTCATTCCTCTTGACGCTGGCTGGGGCAGTGGCCCACGGAAAAAGCAGGGTTAAGAACAAATCTGAAGGGATGTCAAGGTAGGGTGGGGATGATTGGAGGCACAGATAGTGTCCTGAACAGAAGCCACAGTCTAGATCCTGAAGGGAAGGCTGTAGAGATTGGGAAAATGAGCCAGGACAAGTAGAGAAGGGGCCAAGAGTCAGGTGTCTCCCTGGGAAGGGGTGCCTCAAGATTTAGAGCTAAGAGAGCCTTTAGAACTCTAATAGAGACAAGGAAAATGAGGAACAGAGAGTCTTCTCCAAGTACCCAAACCCACATACATAGTAAATAGCAGGTCTAAGTTTTGAACCCACATCTTAGGATTTCACGTCCAATGTTCATTCCTCAATACCAATGTCGTCTTTCTGAATCCCAGTCCAGTGATCTTTTTGAAATTACTTTCTTAATTTTTAATAAAATTTTAAAGTTTTGTTGGTGGATTTTGTTTTTTCACATCACAAATCATTTTGTAATAAATACCCACTTTCCAAATTTACAAAATAGCCTGGTCTGGCACCATATGGGACATTTTGCTCCTGTAGTTCCCCATATCTCTCCTGAGAGGAGAAGAATGTCCATCATCTGTTCTCTAGGATTAATACTGGCCATTGCATTTAATTAAAATTCAGCTATCTCTTAATATAGTTTTTTCTTTTCATTTTTGCATTTTGGAAACCCTGTATATTTTGCTTGCCTGGTTCTGCTTGCTTCTCTCTTCATCAGTTCACACATGTTTTCACAAGTTTCTCTTAGTACTTCATATGAAATGCATATTTTCAAATAATCTTTCTTTGATCATAAAACATTCCAAATAATTATCAAGGCTTAAGATTTGACATGAACTTTAAAATAAAAAACTCTAAGCTCTCTGAATTTTTTAAGAAATGTGTCAATCCACCAACATTCTCTTCAGCCTCTCATATTTAACACTAGCACTGATCTAATAAAGAACAGACAAAAATAAAGTTCTCACACCTCTTTGGCCAACAACTATCTAGACCATTTTTCATGGTGACAGAGAATGTCAGGGAACTAGGGACCAGTGCCAGCTCTGTGGTCCATGCTGTCAAGTTTTATTTTACTTCTTCTTTACTCACAGTTTGATTTCTTTCAGTCCTGGCCTAGCATCCCCATGCTTGTTGGCATAGCTCCTTAGTGAATTATTCGAAAAGAAGATCTTGCCCTTGGATTCTCCTACAGGCTGTTGGCATCCATCTTAATTCAGTTTTCCTAGGCAATTCTCAAAAAATAGCAGCATATGACAAAACTAATAATAGCTAATATTCATATGGTGCTTTCAGGTTTGTGAAGTACCTTACAAACATTCTCTCATTTAATCCTCACAACAACTCTAAGAGGCAGATGATGTTATTATTCCCATTTTACAGATGAGGACACTGAGGCACAAAGAGGTTAAATGACTTTCTCAGGGTCATATAACTGTAAATCTCTGAGACTGGATTTAAACTCACATGTTCTGACTCTATGTCCAACTTCTCTATCCACTTTACTATCTAGCTGCCTCTTAAGAAATTAGGCTGCTATGACTTCCAAAGGGAATCCCAGAATCCCATATTTTCATATTAGCCATATCACAAGAAAGCAAAAAAAATAAAGCAAGAAAATTATACTTCAATTTGTACTCAGAGTTCATAAGTTCCCTCTCTGGAGGTGAATAGCACTTTTTTCATCATCAATCCTTTGGAATTGTGTTGATCAGACAAGCCAAATCTTTCACAATTGTTGTCATTGCAACCTTGTTGTTATTTGCACAACGTGATGTTCCAGTTTCTCTCACTTCACTTTGCATCAGTTCCTATAGATCTTAGCACATTTTTTCTGAAACCTCCCCCACCTCATAATTTCCCACAGCACAACAGTACTGCATCACAATCATATACTACAACTTACTGAGCCATTCCCCCATTGATGAGCATTCCTTTAATTTTTGATTCTTTATCACTACAAAAAGAGCTGCTATAAACCAAAGTTTGCTTCTGGTGTTAAATTAGACCTGAAAGTTTTAATGCATTGGATCAGCCAGAAAGTCTGACCCTAGAACCTGTTTCTTTTTGAAAAAATTCTATCTCATGAATGAGAAAAAGATGTTGGGATACCCCTATTTTGAAACCTTTCACTTTTCTTTTTAATTCTTCTTCTAAATTATTTTTTTCACTTGACTTTATTTTTAGTTTTCAGCATTCATTTCCATGAGATTTTGAGTTCCAAATTTTTTCCCCATCTCTCCCCTCCTCCCACCCCAAAATACCATGCTTACTGATTACCCTTTCCCCCAATCTACCCTCCCTTCTATCACATCCCTCCCTTCCCTTATCCCCATCTTCTATCTTTTCTTGTAGGGTAAAATAGATTTCTACATCCCATTGCCTGTATTTTTTATTTCCCAGATGTATGTAAAAACAATTCTCAACATTTGTTCCTAAAACTTTAGGTTCCAACTTCTCTTCCTTCCTCCCTCCTCACCCATCCCCACCGAGAAGGCAAACAATTCAACATAGGCTATATCTGTGTAGTTTTGCAAATGACTTCCATAATAGTCATGTTGTGTAAGACTAACTATATTTCCCTCCATCCTATCTTGCCCCCCATTTCTTCTATTCTCTCTTTTGACCTTGTTCCTCCCCAAGAGTGTTTACTTCTAATTGCTCCCTCTTCCCATTGGCCCTCTCTTCCATTAACCCCCTACCCTGCTTATCCTTCTCTCCTACTTTTCTGTATTGTAAGATAGGTTTTCATACCAAATTGAGTGTGCATGTTATTCCTTTCTTGAGCCAAATATGATGAGAGTAAGCTTCACTTTTTCCCTCTCACCTCCCCCCTTTTCCCCTGCATTGGAAAAGCTTTTTCTTGGCTTTTCTATGAGAGATAATTTGCCCTAATCCATTTCTCCATTTTGCTTCCCAATATATTCCTCTCTCACCTCTTAATTTTATTTTTTTAGATATGATCCCTTCCTATTCAACTCACCCTGTGCTCTCCATCTGTGTGTGTGTGTGTGTGTGTGTGTGTGTGTGTGTGTGTGTGTATAATCCCTCCAACTACCCAGATACTGAGAAAAATTTCAAGAGTTAAAAATATTATCTTTCCATGTAGGAATGTAAACAGCTCAACTTTATTAAGTCCCATATAATTTCTCTTTCCTGTTTACCTTTTCATGCTCCTTTTGATTCTTGTGTTTGAAAGTCAACTTTTCTTTTCAGCTCTGGTCTTTTCATTAAGAATGCTTTGAAATCCTCTATTTCATTGAATGACCATTTTTGCCCTGAATTATTATACTCAGTTTTGCTGGGTAGGTGATTCTTAGTTTTAACACTAGTTCCTTTGACTTCTAGAATATCCTATTCCAAGCCCTTCAATCCCTTAATGTAGAAGATGGTAGATCTTGTGTTATCCTGATTGTATTTCCACAGTACTGGAATTGTTTCTTTTTAGCTGCTTGCAATATTTTCTCCTTGACTTGGAAACTCTGGAATTTGACTACAATATTCTTAGGAGTTTTTTTTTTATCTCTTTCAGAAGGTGGTCAGTTTTCCTTGATAATTTCATGAAAGATGATGTCTAGGTTCTTTTTGGATCATGGCTTTCAGTTAGTCCTATAATTTTTAAATTGTCTCTTCTGAATCTATTTTCCAGGTCAGTTGTTTTTCCAATAATATATTTCATATTATCTTCCATCTTTTCATTCTTTTGGTTTTGTTTTGTAACTTCTTGGTTTCTCACAAAGTCATTAGTCTCCATCTGTTCCATTCTAATTTTTAAAGAACTATTTTCTTCAGTGAGCTTTTGAACCTCTTTTTCCATTTGGCTAATTCTGCTTTTTAAAGCCTTCTTCTCCTCATTGGCTTTTTGAACCTCTCTTGCCAATTAAGTTAGCCTATTTTTAAAGGTGTTATTTTCTTCGGTATTTTTTCAATCTCCTTTAACAAACCTTTGAGTCTCTTTTCATGATTTTCTTGCATTCCTCTCATTTTTCTTCCTAATTTTTCAAGCACCTCTCTTACTCAATTTTCACAACCTTTTTTGAGTTCTCCCATGGCCTGAGACCATTCTATATTTTTTTTGGTAGTTTTGGATGCAGAAACCTTGACTTTTATGTCTTCTTCTGATGGTATGCATTGTCTTTCCTTATATGAAAGGATGGAACAAAATGCGTGTTCACCAAGAAAGTTCCCCCTTTATTGGGCATTTTCCCAGTCAGTTACTTGACTTTTGAGTCCCTCATCAAGAGGAGGGTATCTCTACGGACCTGTAAGTTCTCATCTCTTCCAAGGGGTCACAATCAAGGGAGAGTTTACTCCTCTCCTGGCCTTTACTCTGGTCTGGGAGCAACCACAAGCTTTTCTGCCCAGGATCTGCAAGTAGAATTCCCTCATTCACTCTCCAGCACCTTCACCAGGTCAGTGCCTCCTCACCACAGGGCTGCCACTCAGGGCTGAGATCCAGATCAGCAGCTCAATTCCCCCAGGGTTTTTAGGCAGAGTGCTCCAAAAATGGATACTGCCACCATCTGGGGCCATCTGAGGCCACCTGGGGCCACCTGGGGCTAGGGCAGGACCCTGCTCTTTTCTCATCCAAGTGAAAGAGCTTTCTCACTGACCTTTGAAGCTGTCTTTGGCATTTGTGGAGTGAGAGATCTGGGAATTGCAGCTGCTACTCAGGATTCCACATCCTGAAGCCTGCTCCAGTCCTGTCTGTGCCATGCAGCCAAGGCTGGGCTGTGCTCTGCTCTGAGCCTGCTGTGATGAACGTTTCCTGTCAGCCTTCCAGGCTGTCTTGGACTGAAAATCTCTTTCACGCTGCCATTTTGTGGCTTCTGCTCTTCTAGAATTTGTTTAGAGTCATTTTATAGGTATTTTATGGACTGTGGAGGGAGAGTTTCTACAGGTCCATCCTTCTACTCTGCCATCTTGCCCCCTTCCTCTAGATTATTACAGGGTGGAAATGAATGGCAGAGTTCTTATTATTTAACTGGTGAAGTATTGAAAGTCAGGCCCTTGGAAGAATCTGAGAGGGGAAAAGCAAGTTAGTTGGTAGGAATTCCTTCCTTACTCATACAAAATTGAATTTTTGATCTTTCAATAAACACAACATAGAAATCTAGTGAGAAAATCAAAATGGGATGAGAGCAACTCATCCATTTGGTTTTCATTCAGATCCAAGCCAATCAGCCTATAGTAGTCAGAGACATCCTATAGCATGGAGAAGGCAATTCAGATATTTTCTGGTCACTTGAAATTAGGACAACCACCCATAAAAGGTCTGGTGAAGATTTTTGGGTTTTTTTGTTTTTATTTTTTGTTGTTTTCCATGTTATGGGGTATAAACTCACTAATAAGATCAGTCAGTTTCTTAAACCAGGGTTAAAGGTACTACTAGGGAGAACAATTTCTGGGACTCTTAATGGAAGGAAGAGGAGGAGAAAGGTGATATAAATGAAGGTGGGCTGGGAATTTATGAATGAGAGAAGGGTCATAGACACACCAAATCACTGGGAATCATAACTTTTGAGCTAGAGGGCGCAATTTAGTTCAACCTCTCAATTTTGCAGATGAGAAAACTGAAGATTACTCAGGAAACTGAGGTTACTCAGCTAGGGAGTACATGAGGCAAAATCCAAACTCAGACTCTAAGACCTATGCATTGCACCCATCCTACCTCCCAGGTTTCTTTGGTGAATGGCTCTTTTCCCAGTTACTTACATTTCAGTGGACTCCCATTATTCCTTTTTTTGAGGAGGGGGAAACTTAGTTAAAAATTTACTACGTCCAACCTGAGGCATAGGAAAAGCCTTCAAAATTGCTGATAGATTGAAAACACTCAGAGGTGAAAACATACATGGTCAAAGCCCAGATAAAAAATGTGCCAAACCAGCCTAACAATAAATATATGGACTGGGCTGAAAGCCAAAATCCAAACAAGGATCAAGGAGAAAGAATGAGACCAGGCACCAACCATTCCAGAATCCAAGGAAGAATCATAGAAGGGCAAGCCCAGGAAGGGAAGATTATGAGCAGACAGCAGCTTCAATGGCAGGAGTGATGCTTTGCCAAGAATTGAGATTTCAGGTAAAGTCACTGCTCAGTCAACTAAGAGTGTCACCTTGGTTAAATGACCAACTTAAGTCTCCTTATCTCTAAAATGGAAACAATATTTGTACTACCTACCTCACTGAATTGTGGTTAGGATCAAACAAGATAATGCTTGGGAAAGTACTTTTAACTCTAACACTGAAATGCAAATGTAGGGTATTGGTGATTGACAGCAATAGGAAGTTTAGAAAGAGAGAGGAGGAGGAGAGTGCTAAAAACTTTTCATAGTTAAGAGGGTTGAAGGTAGAAATCATTTTGTCCAGTTTTACAGATGAGAAAATGAGACCTGGTGTGTCAAAATGACTTGTTTAAAAGTACCACAATTAGTATTTGGTCAAGTCAAACCAAGGACCTCTATCTTCTGTCTTCCAGTTCAGTTTTCTAATTATACTAAAACACCAGGAACTTGGCAGATCTCCATTTTATCTCAAATAATTATCTCAAATAAGAAACTTAATATTTCTTCCATAGCCATCAGACTGAGTAGGTAATGAGATGGGGAGGAATTTTATCGGAAGACTAGAAATGACATTAGGAGAATAATAGGCAAAATCTCCCAATATTCCCCTCCTTCCATGAGTCAATGATATGTCATTTTGCAAATTATAGCTTCCTTCATTTGAGTCTTAAGGGCTTTGATGGTTTCATTAAAATTAAACACTCTTAGAGGAGAAGCACATTATATCATAGGCCTTTAAGAACTAATGAAGCCTTTGTTACTAGTAAACTCAAGTAACAATGGGTTTATAGGAACATTCAATTAACAATGGGTTTATAGGAAAGGCACTAGAGAGAAGTAAGGCTGTGTCCAATTTATGGATTTCCATGGAAAATTCAGCCTAGTCTTGACCTGACTCTATTCAGGAAATCTTGAGTTCCCAATTGGTACCAAACTTGACCCTAGACTAAACAGAATGCCCAGAAGAACTCTGGGCATGGTCTTCCAAAACTGAAAACAAGTCAGGTCCTACTTAATCCCCAAAGTTGAAAAGATTTAGGGAGGGAGGAGTCATTAAGTTCTTTAATGTGGAAAAGATACCACATCTATTACAGAAGAAAGAACTAGAATCATTGGGTAGAAGTCATGAGGAGGCAGATTTGGGGCTCATTATAAGGAAGAACTTCCTAACAAAATTGCTTCAGGAGACAATGCATCCCCATTTTGGAGATTTTAAAGCAAAATCTAAAGGGCCACTTTTAAGGATATTAAAGAGTGTGATTATGCATCAATATCCCTTTCTACTCCAGATTCCATGATCTGATGGCCCAAGCAATGCTACAGCCTTTTGTAGCTAGGAATGGTGTCATTGTAAAGGACTAATGAGAAAGATGGAACCCAATAAAGAACAGTGTTCTGAGCAGCTTTCACCTTTCTGAGATCATTCTCTAACAAGAGTGAAAGCATATATCTCACAACTTTCACAAAAACAATATTTTCTGCAATACTATAGAGAAACCACATTAGTTAAGGGGCAATTGGTCAAATAATGCTGCTTTCTTTATGTGACCTTGAGGAGCAGGAGAAGTTTGTCACTGATGCCCCAGTCTTTCCTTTCCCAAGCCTGAAGATAAGCTTCCTTTTCTCCCCTCTTTTCCTGTTTTCCCCATTACCCTTTGATCAAAACTCACTCTGGATCCACTGATAACACAGAGTTACTAATGTCTGATTGTCCCTTGAAGCAGCTGGTGGTGAATCAGATGGAGCACTGGATCTGAAGTCAGTTCATATCTGGCCTTAGACCCCAACTGTGTGAACCTGGTCAAGTCATTTAACCTCTGTTTGCCTCATCTGTAAAATGATGATCACAACAGCATTTATCCCTTAAGATTGTTGAGAGCATCAAATGAGATAAAATTGTAAAG
This sequence comes from Potorous gilbertii, assembly GCA_028658325.1. NCBI lineage: Eukaryota > Metazoa > Chordata > Mammalia > Diprotodontia > Potoroidae > Potorous > Potorous gilbertii. Next base: position 93,576,132 of record CM053773.1, on the reverse strand, counting down.
CACATGGCACAATGTCTGGTACACAGTAGGTACTATATAAATGCACATTTCCTTCTCTTTAAGGTGTTCTCTATTCCAGAAGTATTTGTGCATGTAAGAGATCAAAATGACAGTAGTAGAGTTTCAGGTATTGGAGAGGGCAGAGGGCCATGAAGGTCTAAGTCCCCAAAATTACACCATCTTGGTGAGTTTCATCATTGTAGACATTAGGTCACTTCTGACCTCTATGGTCCATTTCCTAAGGATCAGTTAAAGGAATGACACATTTCCCATTTCCCAGCTAAAAACCACCTTCCTAATGATACTTGTGTCATTAGAACTAAAGCTCCATCTTCTGATTCAAGGGGAAAATCTACTTGAATGAAAATATTTGGCTATCATTGGTGGGGAGGATTCGCATCTCTCTGATAAAAGAGGTTGTTGGCAACTCTGACAAGGGGATCACAAATGACTCTTATAGAATATGAGAAATGAACAGGATCTTAACCGTAATTGTATCCCTTAGTACTTTCCAAACCATAGTGTTTGATGCAAAATAGATAGGACTTCCATGAGAAATTTTTTATATTAGTGATAACATTCCACTAGTATGGAAAGTGCTTCATAAGCCTTAAGGTATGTACCATTGCTCATAGAGAACTATTACTGAATCATGAACTATGAATTTATATATACATAAAATAACGCAACAATTTTTAATGTGAAAATAGACATAATTTTCTTTACTTCATTCCTAACCTCCTCTTACCTCTATTTATCCCTGACATCATTCATACCCCTGAGTCTACGAAATATTCTGGCAATATTCTATAAGCCACAGATCACAACATGATCAGATTAGTTGGACAAGCTAAACTGGATACCTAAGTGGATAGAGTGCAGGACTAGTCAGGAAGAACTAAGTTCAAATTTTGCTTCAGATACTTCTTAGCCACCTGAATTGGGGCAAGTCCCTTAAATTTTCTTTGTTATCCGTTTCCTTATCTGTGAAGGTACAATAGCACCTACCTCCTTGAGTTTGTAAGAATCCATTGAATTAATATATATAAAGCACTCTGTAAACCTTCGAGTGAACCATAAATGACAGTTATTATTGTTTGGGTCTTTTCATAGATAAAGAAATCCAGGACCAGAGAGCTCAGGAGACATGTCTCAGGCTATGCAGCTATTATAAGCCACTGTGCTGGGACTTTGAACTCAGCTCTCTTGAGCCCAAGTATGTACATTCTTCACCACAAAATGATGAAGGCTTAGAATCTAAGAAATGTAACATTTCTGAGCTGACTTGGAGCTCCATGGATGGAATGAGACAAGGGTTGGTAGACAGAGATGCCAGTGAGGAGCACCTGTGCTAGGCCGAATGTTAATTTGTTTGGAAATATTTATCTATGCATATATAGATGGTATACTTGATGAGTAACTATATTTATGCTGCACTTACATGCTTTCTCTATAATGCAATCAGTGCATATTATGGTAGCATGAATATGCAAATGTTGGATAAAGTTTGAATTTTTTAATTAAAAAAAGCTAAATCAGGGGAATTATAAGCATCTAATTTAACATTTTAAATGTGAAAGAAATGTTCACTCTTCCATTCCCATTCATGTTGGTGGATTTTTGTTGACATTCAGTTTGGAACTTGATTATCCTATCCCTCTGTTGTTAAAGAAGGAAGCACAAGACCACGTTTGGAGCAGAAGGGGAAGAATGAGACAAAGAGGGAGAAAAATGACTTCTTAAGATGGTACCTTCTTTCTCCCTCTTGTTGATTTGGTTTGGTATGAGAGCAGTTCATTTCTTGTATTCTTTAGGAGAGTATCAGCACATAAACACTCAGCTGGGAATTAAATTTCCAAAAGGAAGCAGTTTCCCACTCAATTTTCTCTTAATTCAGAAAAATTACCTTTAAATTGATGCAACACAGCAGTTTATAACAGCTACATTATTCTCCCCTAGGAATAAAAAAAGACCTTTTCTCAGCTTACTTTTCAAACTATTAAGCAAATATATCCTCTGAGGCTATGGCCTTTAAAGAGAGAGATAAGACATCCCTGATAGCCAAGGACTAGTCTCCACATTATAGGGTATTTCTTCCTTACTAAGAATTTCTTTGGGTAGGATGATATACTGCCTTTAGTAATGCAGTTAAAGAGAAGACATTTAGCCTTTGAGGAATTTAAATTGACCAAAATGGAGGTAGTTGGATGGCACAGTGGACAGAGAACTGAAAGTAGAGTCCAATAAGACTTGAGTTTAAATGTGGCCTGAGACATTTACTAGCTGTGTGATCCTGGGCAAGACACTTAACATCTATTTGCCTTAATCCACTGGAGAAGGAAATGGTAAATCTCTCTAGTGTCTTTGTAGGAAAATTCCATGGATAGTATCAGTGTGCTATAATCTACAGAGTCACAAAGAGTTGGACAGGACTGAACAGCAATGACAAAATAACATTATTTGGTATTTATTTAGTGCCTACTATAGTCTAGGTACCAAGTGCTTTACAAATATTATTTCATTTGATCATGACAATCCTGTTTGCTATTGTGATCCTCATTTTACAAATAAGGAAATTGAGGTAGACAGTGGTTAAGTGACTTACCCAGGGTCACATACCTAGCAAGTATATTAGACCAGATTTGAACTCAGGTCTCCTTGACTCCAGATCCAGTATTGCTCCTACTGTATCACCTAACTGCTTCAAAAAAATAACAAGATGTGACAAAACAGAAGAAAAGTAATTGGGATTCTCACTTTTCCCACAGTCTGCTCCAAGTATGCTCATAGAACTAAGATTGTTTTGCACTGACATCAATTGGTTAGACCAGTTTAGGGGAGACTGTCCTTTCTGTAAACCATTTATTTTATCACCAGTCTTTCCAGTTGATATACTCTTTCAATAGCTGAAGCAATGGAGCCTGAGAGGGGCTTATAGAAATAATGTCATCTTCAGTAATGAACTTCATTTCCAAGGGAAAACATGCATGTCACAGATTACCTGAAAACAATATTTTGGCCAATATTGATTGCATGGAGGCGAAATGAATGAAGACCTTGGTTCATATCCCAAGTCTACCATTTAGCTAGTTCTTGGGAAAGCCACTTAATCTTGGTGAGTGAGTATTAGTGATCTTTCGTGTAAAATGGGCATTAGAATACTTTCATTGGCCTGAAAATATATTTGTTGTAAGAATTTTTATCGGATACTTCCAACAAATCCATGATCTCCTTGGCATAGGTATCCCCTCCCTCGATGCTGACCACAAATCCTTCTAAACCTTCTGGTCCTAAATGATTTTTGTCTATTCCCTTTTATAAATCTTCCATAAAGGATCTGCTCCATACGTTGGAGATTTTCTATTGTATGGACACTAGCAGAACACGTAGGTCTGTTACCTGTGGCTGTAGCTATATGGCTCGAACACCTCTTTTTCCATTGATATAGCATGTTCTAAAAGCTAATCATGCTTAAAACTACCCCAAGACTTTTGGTCATCTTGTAAGCTATTAAGAATTAGAAGTGCACTAAGACTTTTAGGACACTGTATATATCTTCAGTGATGTCTTTTACGCCATTTCTCATCCACAATTATTGTTAGGATAAATAACCCTTAGGTATCTCTCAATCTTGATTCTGCTAAGGCAGTGGCATTCTATGATTCACAGGCTTTCAGGATCATCAGGAGAAAGATAGGCTTTTTCAACAGCTTGGAATCACTGAAAGTGCTATATAATTTCCCAAACTCAATCAAGCCTGCTCTCCTCTTATTCACTTCTGACCCCTCCCCCCTCACCTTGTCCACTTACAGAGACTTGTACTGATTGACTAACTTAGATGACTATTCATTCAACTGCATTGTGAAGACTGAATGAGATTAATGCTTGTGAAACTGATTTGTAACCATAAAGCATCATAGACATGGAAGCTATTAGGTTGTTATATTATTATATATGCTATCAGAGGCTTAGACTCTCCTCTTCACTGATTAACCCGAGTATTAGCCCACCAGTCACATCAGTGAACTAAGTCCATGTTTATCATTTCTTAAACGGAATATGAGAGACATAGTGATGCAGGTACAGCCTTGGGTTTGGGGCATGCCTGGGTTCAAGGTTTGCCTTTGACATATAGTGGGACTGTTTTATCTGATGAGTTACCTTACTGGCATAAGCCAGTTGATTTCTTAATGCCCCAAGAAATTCTCTCTAAGATTTTGCTTTAGTATCTGCTTTAGTAGAGTAAGTTTTCTCATTGGGAGTTCTCTATACCAGTGAAAGTATAAATTCAATAAAGAAAAAATAAAGAAATAACAATATCATTCTCCTTCCTCAAACATAAAATCAAATAGGTCGACAATCTCATTGATTTGAATGTTCCCTCCAGGGATGTCTATCTAAACCAGTCACACCTGTGTGTTCTATGTGACCTATATCCACATTCTCCCAAAAGTTCAATATTAAGGATTCTACCTAATGATTATTAATAATACTAGCTAGCGTTATTGATGCAGAGCCTTCTATGTGTCTGACACTGTTAAGCACTGTGTGTTTCCACGTATTGTCTCATCTGATTCTCACAACCAACCTGGGAGGCAGACACTGTTATTACCCCCATTTTACAGTTGAGGAAACTGAGGCAGACAAAGCTGGAAAGATTTGCCCATACAGCTATCTGAGTATCTGAGACTGTATTTGAATGTCTGGTCTTCCCGACTCCAAGCCCAACATTCTATCCACTGAGCCACCCAGTAAGCCGAAGACCTTTCTTACTTTCTCCTGCCATCACAAGGATACCATTGGAGCTCTCTGGCCATCCACTTGCCCTTCTTTTTCTATTAGTTATATGGAAAATTTATTTTGTCAAAGTTTATCTGACAAATAGAATGTTGCTCTAGGGAGTGCTGTAAGGCCTCATGTGTTTTAAGGGGCTATCCCCTGGTTGTAGCATGGGGGATGTTGTTATATGGCTCAGATGGAAGCATAATATACATCTCTAACCTCTTTTTCCCCTCCCTTCCCAGGAGAGACTTTAATTCTTGCCAAGAGTGGAAGCAGGAGGGGGAGGTGTCAGAGGCTTCTCCCCAGAGAGGGGGCCTCAGACTAGAATTATTTCAATCTATTCTCTTAAGTTTTCTTAGTCTAGAACTTAGTCTAGAACAGGAGTGCAGCCTTGAGGCCACATGTGGCCCTCTAGATCCTCAAGTGAGGCCATTTGACTGAATCCAAATTTCACAGAACAAATTCTCTTAATAAAAGGATTTTCAGGTTCAAGCTAACTTCTGATTGCTACTTCATTATTAGGTAAAAGGAGGACTCCAAGCTTTATATTCAAGGCTTGACTCCTTTCATATTGAATATCAGTTCCTCATTGAACACACATAGCAATTAGCAGGAAAACCCATTTACCCAAATCAATAGCAAAACAGAAATCAAAGAAATTAATGCCTGTGAATATATACCAGACAGTTCAGAGTGAAAGAGGTCTCTCATTGGGAGACAGGGAGAGATGCAGAGAGAGACAGAGACAAAGAGAGAGAAGGGCAGAGTGGGGAGAGAATGCCTTAGATCTCACCCAAGACCTTCCTCCAAGAGGAAGCTCCTCAAAGTTTCTAGTGTAACAAGCTGGGAACAAAGATATAATGGAGACTGCTAGCTCTTATCATATCTTTTTAAGCTTTTTCCTTCATCAGTCTGAAGTGGGGTTGGCCTTGTTCGTCTTTTCTCTTGAAGCTGGAAGCAAGAGGTGCCTGAATTGACTAGACACTCCAAAGAGACTGAAAAAACTTGAAGATATTTGAAGCTTGAGGATAGTTCAGAGAAAAACTGAAGAGCTTCTCCCTCTTCCACCTTCCACTATCATTAACTTTGGCCACTCTCCCACCCCAAAGACATACGCACGTACACACATGCACGTATACATGCTTGTATGCAAGCACACACCAGGGCATGGATCTCCACCAATATGAAGGGTTCCATACCCATGGGCTTTGGGACTAGAGTTACAAAAGGAACTTGAATAACCTACTGCATATGGAATTGTTATTGTTTAGTAGTTTTCAGTCATGTCTGACTTTGAGACCCCAAGCAAAGACACTAGAGTGGTTTAACATTTCCTTCTGGAGCTCATTTTACAGATGAGGAAATTGAAGCAAATAGAAGTTAAGTGACTTGCCCAAGGTCACACAATAAGTGCCAAGATTTGAACTCAGATTTTCCCAATTTCAGGCCCAGAATTCTGTCTACTGTGTCATCTAGCTAACTAATTGGATATTTTGATCTGAGTTTCTCAGAACCAGAGGGAGAGAAAGGTTAGAAGCCACTCAGAAAGACCATCTCCTGAATTAAGGAGGGCTCAGAATCTGCCTCAGTGGACAAAATGCCCACAGTGATCCTTGGAGGTCACTCTGAGTTCTAATCCAAACTCTCTGGACTTCTTTCTCCATCATAACCCAGGAGTCTTCTCACCTTGGAAGATCTTTTCCCAGACCTTCCATTTTAAGGAAAGTGTCCTGATCAGCCTTGATGATTCCTTCATTCCTCCCTGGGTTCCCCATCAAACTGTCTAGATTTCTTTCCTTTACTTTTATTCTTTTTATGCGTTGTCTTCTCCTATTAGAATGTAAGCTCTTTGAGGACAGGAGCTGACTTTCTGTTTGCTTATTTTTGTATTCTCAGTGCATAGCACAGTGCCCAGGACATAGTAAGCACTTAGTGAATGTTTGTTGACTTGACTTTACTTGACTTGAATTTCCACAATCTGACATGTCATGTAATTTCCATAGACATCTTTTACTCCTGTCCTTTGGAGTTGTTCACTGTTAGATTTTGTAGCCTGTTCTAACCAAAATGTGCCTCTCCATTGCATTCTGTGTGATACTCATTTTTAGTTCTTCAGAGAAAGTGGTGTGGCATATCTTGTTGTCATGTAACCTTAAAAATATGGGCTTCTATTTTCAGGTGAATCTAGGGGAGAGTAAAAGAGTTTTGTTATTTCCTGAAAGCAATCCAACTTGCTCTCCTCTTCCTGTTCAATTCTGGGCCAAACTCATCATCCACTTTAAGCATCTATACTAGATATGCATATTACACAAACTCTATAGGGAATCCAAATGTGTGCTAAAATCAGGTTAATAGACATTTTTCATCCACTTGGTCTTTCCTGTGTAGATGGACAGGTCAAACTCTCTTGAACGAGTGTAGAGTTCTTCCAGATAGCTCTGAAATGGGCTGATCCAATTAGCACAATGTAATCCACAAACAGATGTATCTCAAGGAGTTTACTATTTACTGAAAGTTACTTTTAGATTTGGATTCTATTTTGGAATTCTTCAATCATCGGCAAAGACCTCTGGCAAGCCATCTCTCCTTTTCATTCCTTACCTGTGTTTATTTTTACGGGTTCATTGAACAGAATGGTTATTAACCTATCACAGAAATGGTATGAGTGGGGGAAAAAATAAGCAAATAACCTTGGATTCAAACTAGCACAAAAATTGTGTAGTCTTTCTATAATTACTAATCACAGTTGACATTTACATAGAATTTTATTTACAAAATCTTTCCTCACAATAATGCTGCATAGTAAGTTGCATGACCATTATCTCCATTTTACATATGATAAAACTGAGACTTAAGAGAAATTAAGGTCACAGAGCTAATTAAAGTGACAACCACAGCTAAAAATCCTATCTCCTGATGCCTAGTCCAACCTGTTTCTCTGGTAAAGTAGCTGTCAGGAAAAGACTCCACTTACCATTGGAGGAAAAGATGATGGAAAGGAAGTGCCTTGTCCTTAACAGTCAGCTTTGTGAAGTTCAGTCTTCTGTCTGCTATCTGTGGCTTTTAGACACCTTAAAAGACTGCTACAAAGTAGACTGTGAGGTTGCATTCCTTCAGAGGAGCTCAGACCATGTCCATGCTCAGGTGATCCCAGCAGAGGTGCACTCTTGACAAAGCTGCAGTCTTGATTCACTGTCCAAAGGGCCACCCCTAATGTGAGAATTTCAGGGCCAGGCCGTCCATGTTAATGGATCTCATAGGGTATAGACATAGAGGGCATGATTTCATAGGGTGTCCACTGAACAGGCATGTTCCCCCGTAATGAAATTTTCCGGGCATTTTAATCCTAGAAGGGAGCAGTTAGGTTCTGGGAGTCAAGGTCTATTGCTTTTTACCTTTCCACCTTAACCTTGGGCATTCACTAATCTTGTGCCTAAACTTGTTAGTGCTGGTAAAGTCTGAGAGGGTGGGGGAAGGTGATAGTTTATTTGCTTATCCAATTCTAGGTCCTCCAAATGTGCTGACTTTCCTTTATAGTATATAAGCTCTTTGCCTGGGATCTCCACTAGTTTCCACCAGGATCATCATCTCAGTACTCTTCCCCCCTGGAAAATTAAACTCTTCCCCAAGAGTCATCCTGAGTTTTGAAAGGCCCATTTTGACCTACTGTTGCCTGGATCCAGGCTACTACAGCACTCTCGAGTCATCTCCATGTTGTATGTAGCCCTGTCCTTACTATACGCTGTCTTTCCTCATTAGAATCTCAGTTTATTAAGGTCAGGACTGTGGCATTCGTATCTCCAGGGCCTCAAACAATGCTTAACATAGTGTTTAATAAACAATCTCTGCTTTTCTCTGTGCCTGTCTCTCTTTCTCTGTCTGTCTCTTTCTGTCTCTCTCTATTTCCATCTCTGTGTGTATATGTTTCTCTGTCCCTCTCCCTTCCTTTCCTTGAAGGTAGTTATGCCATAAGAGATTGTAGATTAAGCTTCTTTGATAAAAAGCAGTTGATGTAACAAGAAGTCAAAAATCTGAGGCACCACATTGAACAGCAGACACCTGATCGCCTTGCCCAGGGAAGAGACATAGCAACCAAGCACAAAACTGACTGAAAATACAAACTCCTTTGTCAAAATCTATATAGACGGATGGTAGAATACAGTCACATTACCCTCCATAAAGTAGCTCCAAACCATGGCATCAAAAAACAATTCTAGAGAAAGCTTAGCATGACTTCAATCATAGTTGAAACTCGCATACCGTATTGTATCCCCAATGCATACCATGGTTTCCAGCCCATAGTAAGTGCTTGCTAAATCATTAATTCATTCATACTCAATGAGGGATTCATTGATGTATAGTTTAATAAGAAACTAATACTGATTTTTTGTGTGTTTATATGGCATTGAATGTGGGGGACAGATTTTTCTTGGGCAAGGTCCCAAGTCTGGGCTTTTTACCCTTGTATCCAGGCTCCCTGGAGGTCCCTGAAAAATCTCAAACTGGACCTTTATTCCTGCTTCCCTGAGGAGGCAGCAAAGTTATAGGTCAGAAGGCTTCTGCTTCTCCTTGAAGACCTCATCAGGAAGAGGCCAGAAGCCTATGGGACACTGGACTAAGTAACTAATTAACTGGATATAGATAAATGAATGAATGAAGATAGATAAATGAATAAAATTGGAAAGAAAGAAGGAAGGAAAGAAGGAAAGAAAGAAGAAATGAGAGAAAGAAAGAAAGAAACTACAATCCAGGAGTGAGCCATGGAGACTGACATACTAAAGTTAAAATCTGTCACACTAAATTGAGGGGAATATACGCTAACTTTACCACCACGTGAGCCCTTCCCTTTCCGCTCTCCACCTGTTGCCCTGACTACTCCTGTTGAAAAGCAGCATCTGGAAGGTCCTTACTATTTAAGTAACCTTGAGCAAGTTACTTAACCTCTTTGGGCCTCAATTTCCTCAACTGTAAAAAAGAGAGTTGAAACTAGGTTGTCTCTTCGATGATCCTGTAAAGATGAGAAAATAGTGTGTTGATATACATCTTCTCCTCCTTGATATAGCTTATAAAAGGATCCTTCAATGCTTTTGAGACTCCATCATCTCCAGGATTTATTCCTTGGTGTTTATGTATTCTGGTCCATATGCTTTTCCTAACTTCATTTCCTTCACTACCATTTCAACTTCTTAAAGTGACCAAGGGGGTGAATTCAGTGTTCGAAACCTACTGTGCTGGTTCCTTTGTCATCGATGAAGAAAGCAGATTGTTACAGAAACATTAACAAATCTGTTCAATTTTCCAAGCATCTGTAAGGCTCCTGCCAATTTCATCTACGAATTCTCTTGAGATGATGTGGTTCAGTCATGCTAAGCTTTCTCTAGAATTGGGTGGTTTTTTATTCTACAGTTTTGGGTTGGGCTACTTTATGGAGGTTAATGTGACTGTTTTCTACCATTTTCTATATAGGTTTTTACAAAGGAGTTTGTACTTTCAAACAATTTTGCCCTTGGTTACCATGTCTCTTCCTCAGCAAGGAGATCAGGTGTCTGCTGGCCAGGTGTCTACCATTTTCTATATAGGTTTTTACAAAGGAGTTTGTACTTTCAAACAATTTTGCCCTTGGTTACCATGTCTCTTCCTCAGCAAGGAGATCAGGTGTCTGCAGGCTAGTTTCTCAGATCTTTGGCTCCTTGTTATGTCAGCTTGTTTTTATCAGAAAAGTTCCTTCAGACATTTCTTTACAGTAGGAAAGGGTGATAATCAAGGTCTTTGCCTTTTTCTATTTCCCTTTTTATGGCATTGACAGCTTGATTAAATCAAGTTGAAGTTGTGACAATTATTTACAGTAACTTCTCAACTTATTTCTTCTGATTTAATGTTGATTCTGATCTTTAATCAATTGATGGTCTTGTTGCATGTGACTGACTGACTATGATATTCAATTCCATTCAACAAGGATTTATTAAGTACCTACTAGGCACCAGACACTCTTCTAGATACTGACAATGTGAAGACAAAAATGAAAACAGTCCCTACCTCTTAAGAGCTTACGCTCTAATGCATATGCACTAAGTAATTACAAGATATATACAAAGTCATTCAAGAGATACTGGTAAGTGTGAACAACTGGGGAGGGCTGCAAAGGCTTCTGGGAAGGTGGGACTTAAACTAAGCCTTTAATGGAGCTAGGGATTCCAGGAGGTGAAAATAAGGAGGGAGAACGTTCCAGGCAGGGGGAGCAGTCTGTGTAAAAGAACAGAGGAGGAAGACAGAGTGTTGTTTATAAGAAACTGTAAGCAAGATAGTTTGGCTGGATAATAGAGTATATAAGGGAGAATATGGTGAAATACATTTGGAAAGATGGTGTGGGGCTAGCTTGTGAAAAGCTTTAAATGACAAACAGGGGAATTTTTATTTTATCCTAGAGGTAATAGGGAGACAGTGACCCCTTTTCTTCCCCTTGTGATTCTCTTACCCATAACCAAACTTTTCCTAGCATTAAGGTATATATAGTTAATTTTAATTATTTTGTGTGTGATATTGTGTAGTGTTCACTATGTCTAGCACTTTCCGAGTCTCTTCTGGAAGAAAATATTCACAGTATATGGACATCTGATTTGTCTGCAAGTCTTTGACCTTTGTTTCTCAGTCTTGTTGGTTAACATATCTTCAGCATCTTCTCCTGTGCCCACCCTCTCCCTGAAATCACTGAATATCCAAGTATGTATTGAATTGTTTGGAGGATCATGTTAAGTTCGAAAACTTTCTCTCCCTCTCCCTGCTTACAGCAGATTTGGTGCATAAACTTCAGCTATCATGGTGGGGTTTTTCTCCCTCTTAATTTTCAACATAAGAATTGTTATTTTCAGAAGTTATATGTCTTGTTAATTTTGGCCAGAATTCAATCATCTTCTTTACCTCTGTGAGGAGAGCCTACCAGTCATTCTTGCAATGAGTTACAATTTTGTTTAGCCTTCAGTATTGATATATTTCCATTATCCTTATAAGATATTGATTTGTTAGTTCACTTTTAGAATACCTATAGTTAGGGTAATATGTAAAGATAAACTGAAAACAGTGATTCCTAGAATCCTCTGCCCTAGTTTCTACCACTCCACCATATTAACTGCAAAAATAAAAATCTGGATACACGAAGCTAAGGGACATTTAAAATTTTTCTTTGTTTCATGGATTCATTAGATTCAATTCAATTCACTAAGGATTTATTAGTACCCTAGCCACTGGACCTTGGAGCTGCCTTTAAGTCTTTGAGAATACAGGCTTAACTTCATACAAAAATGAGGCATAGGAGTGGGACATGTAGAGTTTGTACAATACCTAAGATATATATAGTGCATTAAGGTTTGCCAAGCTCTTTACATACATAATTACACTGGATCCTCACAATTCAGACAGGTACTACAGATATTATCCTGATTTGGCAGATGAGGACCCTTATTTTGGTCCAAATCTAAGATTTCATCAATGTAGGGAATTCTTGGTGTGTAAATTCCCTCAACCCACTGGGACAGGCAACTCCTTGGTAATTTATAGTCTCAGTGTTACCTGAGGAGCAGTGAAAAGTTAAATGGTTTGCCTTTGGTCATGTAGTGGTCATCCTGACCCCAAACAGGCCCATTATACACTTTTGCTATTGTGCTCTTTTGCCTTGCACACTTTTAAAAAAATTTCTTTTTGGATTGGATTTAATAGGTATAGAACTTCTCAGCTAGGTGGCTGAGTATAGAGGCTGGAATCCAGAAGACCAGGGCTAAAATCTGACCATAGATACTTACTAGCGGTGTGACCCCGGGCAAGTTATTTATTATGTCTGCCTCAGTTTCCTCATCTATAAAATGGAGAAAATAATAGCACCTACCTCCCAGGGTTATTGTAAAGATTAAGTTAAATAACATTTGTCAGGTACTTAGGACAGTGCCCATTTAGTTGGCATTTAATAAATACGTATTTTTCTTCCTTACCCTCTCTTGGTGAGGAAACTCCCTCCACCAATGAAGATTTGCACCTGCTATTCAATTGAAAGTCTTCTTTGAGAGTTTCTTAGGGCATTGAGTAGCAGCCAGCAGTCCCACACTATATCAAGGTTGTCTCTTTATCTTGTAAATACTAGGTGTTTAGTAAGTGTGTGTTTAATTGACATCAAATCTCTTCTCCTTTCTTTCTAGTAATTCCCTCATTTTGTCTTTCTCACGCCATGGCTCTCTCCCTTTCTTTATCTGACAGTCCCTCCCTCTTCCTGCCCCGCCTTGGCACTTCACCGTCCTCCACCCCGCCTTGGCACTTCACCATCCTCCACCCCGCCATGTGAACTAGATTTACTGGTTTGTTTTTGTTTTTGTCCATTTTTTTTTTTAGAAAGAAGCTTTCTTTGCTTAACGTGCTATTGAACCGTTTAACAGCACGTTCCTTTACACGCTAAAATTCAGAGCACGGTGGGCTTTGCACTCCTTTGTTCAAAAAACGCAAAGCTGCCAGGTCCCCAGCTTCGGCGGGCGGCTCTTTGCCCCTAGGGAGGCTTGCCCGGACCCTGGCCCCGCCGGGCAGTCTGCGTGGGTGTCCCTCGGGCACAGGTGTGGGGCACAGAGAGCCCGATCCGCGCTGCCAGCTCGACCCCGCTTCCGCCGCGGCCAGCCCGAGCACCAGCGCCCCGGGATCCGCCGGTGCCCGGCGGGGCAGCGGGCGCTGGGCAGCGGAGCCGGGGCAGGGGCGCCCCGCAGGCGCAGGCTCAGCAGGGAGCCCGGGAGAGGGGCGAGAGCGGGGAAGGGGGCAGAGAGAGAAGGGAGGGGAGCAAAGGGGCGAGGGAAAAGAGAGGGGGAAGAGGGAGGGGACGTCAAGGGAGTGAGAAAGCGAGGGACGGGAGGAAGGGCGGGGCTGGAACCCTGAGTACCCCCAGCCCTCCTCGCGGAGCGCTTCAGGGACAGATTTCCTGGAGGGAAAGAGAAGTGAATTATTGAACAGGCCATTAGCAGCAGGGAAGGGAAATGGGCATCTGCGGAGTTCCACTTTGCACCTTGGTAATCAGGGTGGGGGGAAGGGGGAAGAAAAGAAGCCTGTTCTAGCCTGACACTGAGGGAGACAGGGACCCTGCAGCCCAGGAGTCTGGACTTAAAAGCAGAACGCTCAATAAAACGCCATTTCCAAAGAGGGGAAGAGCATTGACAATGATGAGGAGAACACCAGCACCTATAAATAACCAGGCTTCCTGCAGCTGGGGAATTAACCGCATTAAAGCGGAGGAAAAATTCAGTTCCCAAGTATTAAAACCTGATCTCAATCCTGGCTCTAAGCATAAGCCAGCACGTAGTCTTAGGGGTAGCATCTCTAGCCTTTGGGATGTCATAAAAAAAGCCTAATGTCACTCAGAGGTTAGCTAATATTAATATAGTTTTAATGTTTGGGAAGTATTTTACATGCTATCTCACTTGTTCCAAAAACGTCGGGTGCCTCACCTGAAGGCAATTGACTAGGTTCTTGTACTAAGCGGGTAATGAATACTGGCAAATCTTCCAATTCAGTTTCATAAACTTTTATTAATTGCTTACTATGTACTAGGTACTGTGCAGGTGCAGAGAATTAAAAAAAAAAAAGAAAAAATTCCTTGCCCACCTCTAAGATAATTTATATTTTGCTGGGAGTAACTACAAGTAAGCAGATGATATGAGCGCTAATAGCTAGGGGATTATTCACATAGTGCATGTGAACATACTTTGGAAAGTATAAAGTCATATTAAAACAGACTGTTATAATAATCTTTCTAACTTGTGGTCCAGACCCCCAGCTCTACATTTTCATGACTGTTTAATTTATGTCCCACAAATCCCTCTATTTGCCTTGTGACCCCATCCAAGATTTTCTGAGGGAACACAAGAATATGGTTCATGTTTGGATCTGGTATTAGCAAAGGCCAAAATCCAGGCTTGCCTCTATAATATATGGCACTTTTCTCCTACTGCTTCTCTCTTCCAGCTGCTGCTGCGGCTTGGTCCTGCTGACATTGATCTCAGAAAGTGAAATGAGGAGGGATTACTAAAGATTATGAATTGCAAATAAATAAGCCAGCAAAACTACCCTAATTTTATACTCCTAAAATTTTGGGGATCTAGAGCATAAGCCACCATAAAGTCTAGAATCATAGAGTTAGGAAGTGGTTCCAATTTTGGATAGCTGTTAATAAAATTTTTCCTAAATTGTCTCCCTAACAACTCCCACCTATTGTTACCAGTTTTTCCCTTTAAGGTCATGCAGAACTCTTTTAGTGCAACGATGCCATTCGTACCACTTAGAGACTGCTCTCATGACCCTGTATCACCACCCCCACCCCGCTCCAAAGCTTACTCTTACTCTCAGGGTAGTCAGCACAACTTCCTATTCAGCCAGTAATTCCTTCTCGCATCCCTGACAGGTCATCTAACTTCTATTTTCAGTTACAGGAAGCTCACTACTTTTTGAGATGGCCCATTCTATTTTTTAACTTTTCTAATTATAGAAAAGTAATTCCTTATATGGAGCTGAAATCTATCTTTGTAATTTCCATCCACAGCTCCTAATTCTACTCTTTGGAGTTATAAAGACTAAATCTTCTCTCTCTTCTAAGTAAGAATCTTTCACATCTTTGAAGACAGTTATCACATCCCTCAAAAGCCATCTCTTTCCTACATAAACATAATTCCTCAACAATTCATATCACATGGTTCAGTTTCTATCTAGACCCTTGACCTCTTTACCATCTTACTGGGGTGTCAATGTCTTTCTTAAAGTATGATCTCCAGAATTTTAAAAATGTTCTAGGTGCCATGCATGACAAGCTACAGCTGCAAATATGTCATAGGCATCTTCACCTTCAATAAGAGTTATAATGTAGAAGGAAAGAACCAAAAAGTTTGTGGTACCTACCAGCCTCAGTTCAACCATACATATAGAAAGAAAACTATATATAGTCAAATCTTCATATTTTCAAGTCAATTATCTGTCCAGAGTTTTTTTATTGTTTGGCAGCTGTTTTGCTGGGATCACTTGTTTACTTTTAGTGTTACTCACATACTACATTTCCTTTTCCTTTCTCCTTGCCTTTACACAGGCAGGTCCCATGCCCAGGATATGCTTCCTCCTCACCTTGACTTTTTCAAATCCTTATC
Organism: Potorous gilbertii; assembly: GCA_028658325.1. Classification (NCBI taxonomy): domain Eukaryota; kingdom Metazoa; phylum Chordata; class Mammalia; order Diprotodontia; family Potoroidae; genus Potorous; species Potorous gilbertii. The sequence continues at coordinate 93,560,194 of CM053773.1, read as the reverse complement.
TTTCTTCAAGGTTCTTCTGAAGGGTCATCTCCTACACACAACTCTTCCAGATCCTCTCAGTAGCTAGTGCCTTTTCCCCTTATTTATCTTAAATCTATTTTGTATCAATTATGCATGGTCTCCTCCTGCTAGACTGCAAACTTCTTTGATGTATGTGTAGCACATACACTTTTGTTTATGTGCCCAAAGCACTTGGCACCATGCCTGGCACAAAGCAGGTGCTTGTGGGCGAATTGGTTACTTTGTCAAATTTTATTTCAGTTATGACCGTTGTTGTTGTCCAGACCTGTGATTTCACTGGTGGGGGAGGAGAACCCTCAGAAAAGAAACTTCTAGCAATGCAATCTGCAACAATTCTTCAAAATTACAGGATTCTAAGGGCACTAAGATGTTAAGTGATTATGTAGGTACAGATAGCCAACATATGACAAAGGCAGAATTTTAACCTAGCTCTTCCTGATTTGTGGGCAACTATGCCATAATATCATCACTGTTATTATTAGTTTACCTACTTATATATTATATTTACCTGTAAAAGAACTCTGAAACAGTTTATTATTTTCCTTGCATTGAGAAAAGACTATAGGCATCCCTTCCACATTGAGGGGGTTAGAGGCTCAGAGATCCCCATGATCTGGAAAAGCTACATAACATTTTTTGGCCCTACCTTTGTATCAGAGAGAAAGCCTGAATTATTATGGTTTTAAAACATAAAATTTGTTGATATTATACAATACTATACGTATATTTTATGCATTTCTGAGTTTCTAACTTTTTCAGTGTTATCTGATGGGTTTCAGGCGTTATCTGTGACTTCCACAAAACTCTCCCCAAATTCCCACTGAATTTCTTATGCCAACCCTAGATATAGCCAAACCGTGATGGGAAAAGTCACAAAGTGAAATCCAAGCCCATCCCCAAAGTGTCCAATATCTTCACACCATACCCTGCATGTTCTAGAATGCTAAATGCAGCACTCCAATGAGAACAGGGGCACAGGTCTTTCTTCTCTCAGCTGCCCTTTTATTCCAAAAATCAAAAGTCCCTGTGTTTTATATCCTCAGGGACCATACTCTTTGCTAGATATCAATTGGTGCCAAGTGACTGATCTGAAAATTTAATCAACATTAGCTAATATGTTAAACCTTAGAAGTAAAGGAGTAATTTAACCCAATTAAATGTATTAAAAGTCTCCAGGTTTCTAAGGATTGACTCCAAATGTGGACATTTAAGGTGATAGGTGTCATGTGGAGTCTATATTTTTGATCAGATGGAACTACTCTGTCCAAATATAAGGCAACTCTAATTTAAGATCAGGTGCTTGTGGACAAACTGGTTACTCTGTCAAATTTTATTTCAATTGTGACCATTGTTATTGTCCATATCTGTGATGAAGAGGAAGAGTCAGATGCAACTGCAATGACTGAACAATCAAAACAATTTTAGATCACAAAATATATTTATTACTTTAAGGTTTATTTTATATAGAATACAATAAACCCAAAATGATGATAGAAGTGTGTCTTCAATATTCTGCTTTTATTGATTTCCAATGACTCCACTGTGTTTATAATACGCTAAAATCCCCATAGTTTTTTCAGGTGAACTAGACAGCAGTTCATCTATAAAAGACCCCAAGGGTTTCAGTGGACTGAAAGCTCAAGACGAATCAAAAGTATAATATGGGAACCTAGAAATTTAATGTAATCTTAGGCTTTACTGAGAGACATCCACTATTAGGGGAGTAATAGAACCATTTATACTTTGCCCCCGTTAGACCATATCTGGAATATTAGGTTCACTTCTGGCTACAACATTCTAGGAAGGCCGTGGTAAGCAGAGGAGCATCTAGTATAGGGCAACCAGGATGGTGGAGGGCCTTGAGTCCATGCCATATGAGGGCCATTTGAAGAAACTGAGAGTGTTTATTTAGCTTACGGAAGTAAAGACTTGGATGGATGTGCTAGCTACTTTCAAGTATTTAGAGGGCTATCATGTAGAATAGGGAATAGAAATATTCTGCTGAATGGATGCAAATTTTAAGGAGGCGAATTTATGCATAGGTAATGAAAAAACTTCCTAACAGAGCTATTTAAAATTGGAATGGGCTGCCTGAAAAGACAACATATCCACCTGAATGGAGCAAAGGCTGGATGACCTCTCCTATACTATTTCAAGTCTTAATGTATGTGTGGGGGAGGCAGCAGATAAAAAGATTTGATACCTGTCCTCAAGTAACTTATAATCTAGTAGAGGCAAATAAGAGATGTGTGTGTACAGGTTGGGGCAGGGCAAGGGGGAAGTGTGGGGATTAGTATGATCCTTACGTATACAATGAAGAAGCAACTAAATCAGAATAGATTGTGATAAATGAGGTGGAGCCAAGATGGTGGAGTAGAAAGACTCACCTATGCTAGCTTTGAACCCACAGCCCATGGATTTCCTCTAAAAAGAACTCCCAACAAATTCTGGAACAGTGGAAGGTACACAACAACACAGTGAAGGAGATTTCCGTTCCAGAGAGCCCAGAAAAACCGATCCCAAAGGTCCATCGCGCACTAGACGGGAGAGGAGCCCTCCCCTTCCCTGCCCTGGCCATGTGACACTGAGAGGAGCGAGCAGATCCGAGCAGGCTTAAGTGACGGAATCTTTAGCAGCCATAAAGGTCCCTCCACCCACAGACTCACAGGTCAGTGAGAGAGATGGGCTGAGAGGAGAGCAGGGTGTCTCCGGGACTCAGGCCCCCTCAGGAGGCAGCAGCAGAGGCAGTGGCAGAGGCAGCAGGTGGCCAGAGGCTCCCAGAGCAGGCAGGAGCTCGGCAGCAGCTCCATTAGAGAAGGTCTCTGCATAAACCCCCTGAGGGAACTGAGCATGGGAGGGGGCCCTGCCCCCACCTGAGCACCAGAAATTAAGCTCCCATTGAATAGCAGCCAGGCCTGCTGCCAAAAGCCCTGAGGCTGGGGAGCAGTATTTGAATCTCAGACCTCAAGCACTAGCTGGGTGGATCTAGGCTGGGGGTGGAGAGGAATCTCAGAAGTCAAGTAAC
>CM053773.1:93507803-93556648 GCA_028658325.1 Potorous gilbertii | reverse complement strand
ATTGTGGATAGAGTGTTGGACTTGGAGTCCCCAAGACTTGGGTCTGACTGGATGAAAGAAATATCATGGCATTGTGGATAGAGTGTTGGACTTGGAGTCCCTAAGATCTGGGTCTGACTAGATGAAAGAAATATCATGGCATTGTGGATAGAGTGTTAGACTTGGAGTCCCCAAGACCCGGGTCTGATCCTTGCCTGAAATATTTGCTAGCTGTATGTCCATAGGAAAGTCTCTTCTCTGAACCCAAGTTTCCTCATCTATAAATAGGGATAATGGTACTATCTCCCAGGATTGCCATGAACATTACATGAGAGAATATACAAAAAGTGCTTTGCAAACCTACCTTAAATTACTTGTGTAATTGTGCTTTGCTATGGGTACTATTTCTATTTTTCCTTCTTTTCACAGCCAAAGACTGTGTGCAAAAATATAGTATGTAAAATGGCTTGCAAACCTTAAAGTGCTGTGTAAATGTCAGCTATAATTGAGTCATTTTTCTTGTCTAAGCAGAAGTTTCCTCATCTGGAAAATGAGAGAATTTAGTCTACATGACCTTGCAAGTCTCTTCCATATCTAAATCCTATGAACACAGAGAAAATCTTCTTGGTTTTCCCATTTACAGGATGCTTAAAATATATAATAATCTAGACTCAGAATCTTGGAGACATCTTTGAGAGGGAGAAAAGCATAAACAAATATATTTCTTCCAGTGCTTTGTTATTATTTTATATTCAGACTTCCCTGCATGGGTGCTTTCCCCAGATGACACTGAATTCTTGACACCCTAATATTGATTGTTCTTCTCTTGTAACCATCTGACGCTCTGGGCCAGAAGGAGGAACAAGGGTACTACTCTCTCCCACTTCCAGACTATACTTTTGCCACACTCTCAGAAGCTAATTTACTTTCGAAATTGAGTCCATCCTTTTTTTTAATCACCTAGTATTTCTAGATGATAGTAGATGCCTTATCTAGTAGGTAGTCTAAGTAGACTCCTTATCAAAGTCATGCGGTAGTCATTTTCCCATGTTTCTCTACAAGTTCAGTCTTCCTATCTACCCCAATTTTTTCCTCCCCATTCAGGAACTTCAATATATATGTCAGTGTTCCCTCAAACACCCTGACCTCCAAAACTCCCATGACATCCATTTCCATTGCACCTGAGCCATGTGTAGAGATAGTCATACTTTGATATGATCGTTACCTGTCATTACTACATCTCTGTGATACAAGATGCTGAAAATCTTCCTTGACCCAAATCTTATAGATTTTAATTTTTCCTTTTATTCACTCTTCCCAGTCCTGTTCTTCATCCTCACTATGACCTTTGATCTCTCCATCTTTCTTTGAGGACTTCCTAGTCCTAGCAACTACTGCTGTAACCTCCTTTCCTCCTTTTTTTAGTCTTGACCTTTGAGTCACCTTGGTCACATGTTTGATCAGTTCAGCCATATACTATCACTTACTCTTTAATCTTTTCTTGTACTACTATCACAAATATCTTGCCAAAATCCTATCCTCAGTGATTCTAACTACTTGCTTTTTTAATCCTACTCTCCTACTGCTGAATCTTTCTGGATCTATATCAACCCCCATCATAGTATAATCATAGATAACAAAAAGTCAAACTAAGTGTAAAGACTCATGTAATCACAGAAAGTAAAAGGGCAAGTACGATATGTTAATACTCTGTCTGATATCCTTAATGAAGTGGAATTAGAGGGGCAACTTGACATTGGCTGGTAGAAGATTGGTCATGCCCCTATCACTTTTGAAAAAGTTAGATTGCAAAGCTCTAAAATCAGTCAAGACTGAGAACTGCTCATTGGAGTGTGACTCCTGTTTCTACACCTGAGGATAGTTGGGAAAGGTGAAGAAGGAAATTCATTCCCTGTTCCCATCAGCTTTGTCGGCACTGGACAAGTAGGAAACACCTCATCAGGTAGCAAAGTCACACCCCCTCTAGACAGACTGATATGGAGAGGCAATTGAATCAAGCAACTTGCTACAGGGAGCAACTTCAAGGAGCAGAACATCTGGCAACAAAAATAAAGAGTCTACTATAGACTCAAGAAAGAACTAGGTACAGTTGAGTTGTGGAGAGAAACAGAGGTAGGTGGAGACCAGCGGAGCAAACACCCAGCAAACATACTGTACTCAGGGAAAGAACATATGAGAATGCTATCAGGAGAAAAGGAGCACTTGCCTTGGCTACATGTGTTCCCTATATGGGTGCTTCACTATTGTTGTTCTCTAATTTGTACTCATTCTTTTTCAGGGATACTGTTTATTTGGGGAGAGTGTACTCTGGGTTTATGAGGGTACTCTTGGTAGCTACTTTTCTTAGTATACTGTTTTTAATAAATAGCATTGCTTTGAACCAATTTTGTCTGAGGATTGACTGTTGAGGGCAGCTTAATACCTGCAGCTCATGAGCTACACCTTTAGGATGCAGAGATACAAAGGGCACCTAGAATCTGGGAGTGGCAGTAACCCCTTGGGGAAACAGCTATTAAATACAAGTTTGAATTTGGGGGAGAAAAAGAAGTGGAGAATTTGCTGTGGAGCTAATTGGGTACACAGTAATGTTTTATAACCTCAATTGGGTCCTTGCAGCTGCGTGGCAATTTTTTTATTTCTTCCTGACTGCCCCTTTCCATCTGCAGGTAAACTATTTCAGCTCTCTGCATCATCATCCTTCTCTGTCCCTCTCAGCAAAAAATATTTTCTTCTATTTTTCTGAGAAAATGAAAGTCATCCATTCTTAGTTTCCTCTTCCCTATTCAATACCCTTCTCTCATCCCCATTCTTTCCTCTTATGCTATACTCTTTGATGACTAGGTGGGTTTTCTCCTTGACCAAGCTAAGCCCTACGGTTGTGTTCCTGATCCCCTCCCTTCCTGTATCCTCAAGAAGCTTTCCTCCTCAGATAATTCCCTCATTCTCATCTTCAACCCTCCTTATTTTTCAGCTTCTTCCATTGCTCCCTCCAAATGTTATTGGATGTCCCCAATTCCTAAAAAATCTGCACTCAATGCTCTGTTACTTCGTTACTGTCTTGTCTCTTTACTGCCTTTCACAACAAAATACCGAACAGGTAATCTACACTCTATTGTCTAACTACACTCTATTTTCCAACTTTCCAACCTTATTTCCTACCCTATCGACTCAATTGAAACTGCTCTCATCAAGGTTAGCAAGGATCTCTTCAATCTGTCAGAAAGGATGCGGGGGGTGATTTCAGAGGAAGTTGGGAAGAATTGTATTAACAGGAAGTGAACAGAGACAAGAGAATTCTACAATATTGTGAAGACAAGCTTAGAAAGACTTAAGAACTCTGAACCACAAATAACCAATCACAATACCAGAGAACCCTTAATGAAACATGCTACACTCCTCCTGACAGGACGCAGGGTGAAGAGCGAGACATAGAATTTATGGACATGGCTAATGTAGGAATTAGTTTTGCTTGACTATGCACTTTGGTTAAAAGGGTTAATTTGTTTTTCAGTGGGAGCTGGAGAGATGGAGTGGAACTGTTAAAATACATTTTTGTTCATTAAAAAAACTAAATTAAATTTTTAAAAGACAGTTTTTAAAAATTATTCTTCTTTCTGTCCTCATCCTCCTCCATGTTTTTTTCATCGTTGATCCCAGCCCCTCTTCCTAGACATGCTGTCTTCTCCTATTGGCTTTTATAACACTGCTTTCTATCCTGCTCTTAAGTGTCTGCTTCTTCTCAGTCTGCTTTCCTTAATCTCCCTCCTCATTTCACTTACTGTCTTCTGGTCCTTCTTTTCTTCTGTCTCTATACTTTCTCCTCATCAACTACCATGGGTTCAATTGTTGTCTGAATGCAGAAGACTCCTAACTCTATCTATCTAGCCCTAATCATTCTCCTGAATTCCAGTATCATGTTACTAATGGTGTGATAGACATTTCTATTATTTATTCAACTTGCATAAGCATCTCAAACTTACTGTATCTCAAACAATATAGAAATTCCCTTTTCCCCTAAACTCCCAAACTTTATTTATATTGATAGCGCTACCACAATCTTTGACTTTTGACTTGTTTCAACCTTGACTCTCCCTTACCCTCAACCCCCATGTCGGTCAGTTACCAAGTCTTATCAGTTCTACATCCAACAACTGCATCTGTCTTGTTCTCCCTTATCCTAGTTCAAGCTCTCATAACATTTTCTCCTGGACTACTGACTACTTACTGGTCTCCTTGCCTTCAGTCTCTTCCTTCTTGGTATCATCCTCTATGGAGCTGCCAAAATTAATATCCCTAAAATGAAGATTTGACCATATTGCTCAACTCTCCTCAAAAAATATTCAGTGTCTCCTAGTTTTAGTCATTATAATCTAGCTAAAGTTGTTCCTTCACTGATCAAGACTGGTCTGACTTTTTGTCATATCTTATCCTCAGTGACAAGCCTATTGATAATTTTCCATATATCCTCTAAAGCTTTTATTTTCCCAAAGATTTATTTATTTAATCCCATATATATTTATTTTTCTTATTCAGAGAGATACTTTTTAGTAAATAGAGCTAGCTGGTCTGTATTCTCGTATCATTTAGCAGAATTTCCCTATCCCCTTCAAAGAGTTTACTATACCACTGATGGAATATTTAATGTTTTTATCTTTTAGTCAGAAAGTACTTCTTTAACCAGGATTGCCATGGGTATGCTTCTGAGTGCATTGTTGCACACCAGCATCTTAAAGGTTAATTATCCAGACTGCCCATTTTAGCTTATAAAGTATACCCACAATGTATGAAGTAAAGCAACAGAAACCTGCATCTAAGTGGACAAGCAGACAGTAATTGTTTTAAAGCAACTGTGAATTGCTTGTATTAATCTACCAAGAGGATACAAGTATTTCAAAGCAAAGACGTTTAATGAAATAATAAAGCTGAGTCTCCTTTGGACAGGACAGAATGAAAGACATTGCACCATAGTTGGGCAAAGGACGTTTACCTAAAATAGAATGCAAAGTAAAGAATGAAGGATTAAATCAGGTAGCGAACACTCACAGCTGAGCCCTCAGAGCTCCTGCCTCCTGTGCCTCCAAGAACTGCAGGCTACTTACTCTACTTGTCCCTGTTCTCCATGGTGTTTTTCAGCATGGTGCAATATGCTAAGGGATCAATCAATCATTGTGTCTACTATGTGCTAAGCTAAGAACTGTATGATAAAAGGTAGAAGAGCCTCATCTTTGAATTCTGATGCCTGGAAGGAAGGAAGGAAATATTTATTAAGTTCCTACCATGTGCCAGGTACTGCGCTAAGCCTTTACAAATATTATCTCCTTTGATCCTTGCTACCAGGTGCTATCATTATCAACCCTGTTTTACAGTTGAGGAAACTGAGGCATCCTAAGGTTAAGTGACTGGCCCAGTGTCACACAGCTGGTAAGTGTCTGAGACTGAATTGGAACTGGTCTCCTTGACACCAGGTCCTCCATCCACTGTGCTGCCTAGCTGCCTAGAGAGTATTATTTTTTTCCATATTATAACGATAATATTATCTAGCATTTATATAGTACTTTAAAGTTTTCATTTTGTATATAAATTCATGTAATCCTCACACAACCCTGGGAGGTAGGTACTATATTATCCTCATTTTGTAAATGAGGAAACTGAGGCACAGAGAGGTTCAATAACTTGCCCAGTTTCACACAGCTGATCAGTGTAGGAAGCAGGATTTGAACTCAGGTATTCTTGACTCCAAGTACCTTATCTGATTCACTGTGAAATTGCAGCATCTGTAGTCCCAGAATGAACTCAATGCAGCAGAGGGGAAATGCCTCACGTCGTTAGCACTGGCATGAGTTAGACTCAACCCTCATGTTTTTCTCCTGTTCCCTTGTGTTTTTTTCTAGACTGCCTCTTATCTTATAACTACCTTGTAAGATGTCCCCCTCACCATTTTGAAATTCCCTAACTGGAAGGTATCATCTCCTAGTATCAGATGATGCCCCTACATTGCAGTATCCCACACAGACTTCTAGAGAATAATATTTTCAAAGACAGCATGTCCCCTTCACATCTCCCCACCAGGGAAAACCTTTCAGTGCCTGAACTTGGTACTCTTGTAATTACACCCATTAGCATACAACAGTTGGTACAAGTAATTTTCCTGAACATACAGTACATAGCAGTGATGCAATACATGTCATTGTCATTAGAATTCTATGCAACAGGCATAGCTCACATTCAAAAATAAAATACTTGACCCATATAACAAATAGAGAAAAGAACAATTATAGAGACTATAGAGTCTATATAACCCCACTATTCAAAATTATGTACTAAGTATCTATTACCTGGCTGCTTGTGTAATTCTCTCTTCCAGATGTCCTGGAATAACATAAGTTAACCTTGCCAGTGGCTGAATAGTTCTTACATTTCTTCAGAGCGCTGCTTGCAGTTTTGTACCTTCTTAGGTACATTCTTAGGTCGTAGTCCTATACTTCAGCATGTGTATGTCCTGAGTTGGCTACCACTATCACCATTCCTCTTTTAGATAGCCTATGTAGATGGTCTGTATGTCATCATTACCCTTTGCAGCTTTGGCCTTCCTTCTGCCCAGTACCCCTATAGCCAAGGCAGTATTACCCAGTTTCCTAGGACCTCAGAAGGGTGGCAACATGCAATTTCCTCTTCATCTGTTTTCATTGTTCTTGTAATGAGAAGCAGTAAACTCCCCTCATTTAGATTCTAGGTGTATTTTTGATTCTTTGTTTTAGGGATGTAATCTTGCAATAAGTAAACTCTCTAGAAGCAAATTTGTAATTCTTAAAAATGAATTAGCTTTTATAATGTATATCACAACTTTTGCTAACTGTATACAAATGCTTGGAGAGAATTGATACACCTTTATCTTAGTGAACCCCTTAACCTCATTTTGAGGGTTTTAGACAGAAGGGAAGACACACTGAAACACTCAGTGATCCTCTGATCCTGTTTTTCCATGTTTAGGTTTCTTTCTAAAGGACAGAAATCATGGTTCTGAAGGGGAGAAGGGAGTGATGCCTTCAAGAAGGGTAAAAAGAGAAAGCAAATGATTCCTCCACATTTCAAGGATCTACTTTTTTAAAAAGCCTCCAAATAAATAGCTTTTGGGGCCTTTCCTTAGACTCAAAGTTACTTTTACACTGGTTGACCAGAGTCTTGTTCATAGGTAGAGTAGATGTGCCACCTAGTATAAGTTTAGAGTTACCCAGAAATTTTTTTTTCTTTCCTTCAGGCTTTTTCTGCTGTTAAAATGTAAACACATCTGTGAAGGGAATATATGAAAACTTACCAGCCATTAATTCTGTGTGTGAATGAGGGCAAATTTTAAGAAGTATCAGGACAGGGAGAACATGAGGGTACCAGGCACCTGAAAGCAGTAAGTAAAGGAACTAGCAAAAGAGGAAAACTGTGCAGAAAAGTAATATATGAAACAAACTTAACAGTTTTGTCTAGGAGTTGTGCTACCTAAGTTTTTTCCATTTTTTTCTCGGAGTGGTTCTGCATCTGGCTCATGGACCAGAGTTTACTTGATAAGAGTTTCAGGACTTTTATTTAAATGTCACGTAAGGTTAATATTAATTCCTGCCGTGACAGTACCCCAAAGAACCTTCCTGACTTTAAGTTCAAATGTCCTCAAAATAATTCTTAGAAGACCCCATCCACTGAATCTCCCTAAATTTTAGACCAGTTAGAATTTATCATATAATCTCAAATCATAATGAGAACATGAACAATTTTCCTAAAATAGAATTTAAAATAAGCACTAAGAAAATGCATTGTCAGAAAACTCTCCCAACAGAATACCACTTCTATCACTCCCAGCCCAGAGAGATCACTCCCCATCCCCCTCACACATACATCTCTGTTAGGGAAGAACTTTGCCCAGCACAGAATGGCAAGCTGAAGACACTCACAACCAGGCATCAGCAGAGGAACGGGGCATCATTGTAAACAAGTTTGTTGTCTTCTCTTTGACACAAATGGCCATCACGTCTCCAATTCTTTCTGGTTGTTTATTCTCTCAGGTCTCCCCCTATCAGCACTCAGCTGGTATCTTCACAAAGGGTGAAGGTCTTGCCAGTCTGCCAGTGTACAACCATTTCAGAGTCCCAAGTCTGACATAAAACACCCTGACAGGATGGGATGCAGCTGGTGAGGCGTCCCTGCTTCAGCCGCTATTTTCATTCTCTCGACTTCTGTCTTCTTTCCTGGCTCAGTCTTCACCTTGGCTGTTCTCCTGGGTATCCTTGCACCACCCAGCTAGCCAGTCCTGTAACAGCTGTGGGTGCTGAAGCTGTACTGGAAGGGTTCGCTAATGACAGCTACTGAAAACTAAAGCTAACTCAATTTGGATATACTCCTCACCCTGCTGTTTCATCCCTTAGTTATTTCCCTTAATTCTTATCTAGCAACTTCCCCGTTTTTTGGCATCCATTCCAAGAGGCTCGAATGAGGGATAAATGGAAAAACAAAATGGAAAAGAAAATCGTAAACCATAAACATTATTAATATATTTTTGCACAATACTTTTGTGTATCACATGCATAGAATATCCACGTATCGTGTTGTCTTTGAACCAGTAACTTTTGTGTCGTGGAAATTGTAGTGGCCTGGATTTTAGTTTGGACTCTGCCACTAAATGGCTGTGTAACCTTGGACAAGTCACAACCACTCCAGGCCTTCAGTATCATTATCTGTAAAAGGTGGGGGTTCAACCCAGTGATCTGAGACTCCTTCTAGTTCTAAAATTCTATTTTTCACATTCTTTGATTTTGTAAATCCTTGTCTCCTCTAGGGACTGGTCATGGATTTGTTCTGTACAGTGACACTATGAATGCTTAATAAATATCAGATGACAATAGCATAGGAGGCTATGGTAAAATGACTTGATCTCAAAGATGTTATGCAAATACAAGCGTTACTATTCTGTTAGTGCAAATTTATAATTGACTTTTTCTAAAACATTTCAGCAAGTTAAAATTAATTCAGTAGGATTATAGTCATTAAAACAAATGCTTGATAATGACTTTCTCATTTTAGCAATTCTCGAGCCATTGGGGTAACACCACATAAGGTCTTTGCTCAGTTGTCAGATTCACTAGGATGTACAAGCTGGATCTCTTAGAAAGATATGAAAAGGGCTTCATAGAAATGGCACGATAATCTAAAGCCAATGGCATAATAATCTAAAATTGGGGTAATTTACCTTAAAGCTTTTCCTATGCTTGCTGCCATGATATCAGGTACTATTCACTTGTTGGTTGCTGGACACAAGTAGGTTACGGTGACATCTCCATCTTTCCATAGGTTTGCGCTTTTCTGAAATCAAAACTGGCAAGGAAATCCTTATGTCATTTTCCTTCTGAAACAGCCACTGACCAAATTAGCAAGTACACTGACCTCAACATGGCAAAAGGTATCCCAAGGAACACATTCAGGCTTTGCAAAGCAGGACAGAAAGAGTTAAGTCCTCAGGGCTGTGAGTTTAAAAAAAAAAACCAAACCAAAAAAACCCCTTATGCCTGAGAAAACAACACCAGAAATCACTACCAGGTATGGGAGGGGGATCCCTGCCAGCAGTGAGTAAAGGAGAGGCTGTTTTCGTCAAATCAGCTTTTGCATGCAAGGTCATCCTTGCTACCTTAGAAATTGGCCTTATCCTGTAGAGGACATTGAAGGATAACACACCAGAAGTCAGCTGACTACTCTGTCATAGAGCTGCTGCTTTCCATATGATCACAACTACCACCCAGCCAGCTCTTCCTGCTGCAGTGCGGCAAAGCAGATTCATAGAAATAGGCACAAAGCAACATGGTGGTTCCCATTTTGTTTTGTCATGAGGGTTAGTCCTTTCCAAAAAGGAGGAGGGTTTGCCTCTGGTAAGCCAGGAGCAGAGATGCAGCCTGGATGTGCACGATGGTTTCTAACTTGGCAGCGTGAATTTTCAGCTGAGCAGGTATTGCTTGGAGCCTTGTACCCAAACTGCCTCTGATGGAGAACGACTGGTTTCCTACCACTTTGTTTTGTTTGGTATTAACAGTCTTTTATGCCACGGTACTATACCTGCAGGAGCAGGAAGTCTACCACAGAGGAGCCGATGTTCTCTGTCACTTAACTCTCTGACTGGGGCCTTTGCAGCCAACTTCGCCAGCTCTGAAGCTGCCTAACTGTCCCAGCTCACAGAGAATACTGGCCGTAGGGGCTGGTGCAGACTCTCGCTTTAGAGCAAGGTTTAAACAAGAACCAGGCTCACTGACCTAAATCAATCCCAGTCCTCTGTGGATGCAGGGTAGCAGTCGACTAGCAGTGACACAACCAGCCATCAAGTGGAGAATCTCCGGGACTGCAGTCTGTGTCAGTGGGTGCCGGGGAGAGAGAAAGAAAGACTCCCACTTTTGGTTATCCAATTTGCTGCTTTTTCCTTTTCCCAAATAGCTATTAATTGTACTTGGTCTCTCAGACTCTATTTCTATGGATCAGTCTATCCACAAAGTAGTCAGTCCTTGATCTGCTCTTGCTGGAAATCAGGGTGCTAAGTCAGCCTGCTTTAGCAGTTGTCTCTTTCCTGCGTGATGTTATACAGCTAGAATGGGTCACATTGACAACAAAGGAGCCAGCACAAAGCCTCCCTTTATCTTCTCGATTGTTACAGGAGCATAACTCTTCTCTGATATGATGCCCTCCTCCATGTGTGTGCATGTGTGTGTATGTTTTCATTCATCTGAGTGAAGAGCCTCACAAGACATCATCATGGATGTGGGTTTTAATGATTTGGAAAAGACAGCCTGTGGAGACCGCGATTTGAGACAGCAGCACATTTAGGTTATTGCCAATTTGAAATACTTGGTTTGTGAAGCTGAGCCCTAAGGGACGAGCTCAGGAACCGAAAAAGAGATCGTAGATAAAGAAATAAAAATGACAAGCATAATGGAGGCTCTGCAAAAAAGACTGTCAGAGCATCAGTTCATGGATGGCAATTTCACCAGCCTGAGACTGAATAATTCATAGACTGAAATTACCCCGCTTTCACCTTTCCATTTAAACCGGCATGATCTGAATCTCTAATAAATTTTCAAGATAAAGTAAAATGCCAATTTGAATCTGAAGAGCTTTTAAAGCCAGATGCTGCATCCTGAAATCTTGCGATATCTTTCACAATTATCCTATGAAAACTGCACTTCAGCACGAAGCACCATTACCAGTGAAAATTGCTGTGATTACAGTAGCAACAATAGAATATCATCAAATGATCGTTCATTTACCTAATTTGCTAAGACTGACTGTGGTTTGAATACCCATTGTGTGTCACCAATCCTGGCATCCGTGGATCAATATCGCAAAGGAACAAAAAATGTTGCAGAGGGTACTACCTTTAACTCTGAAAGTCCAGCAGAGAAATCTCTACTAGGTTTAACTATTTTTCCATGCCTAAATCTTGTATGGCTGTTTTGGGGTAGGGTTGACTTTTCATGGTTTTCGGTTTGTTCCTTGGTTTGGGAAGACATTATCTTGTTGATTGGTTTATAACATTTATGTTAACCTATTAGAAGCCATAGCATCTATTTCCTAGGGCAAAGGACAGATTCTTTTTGAGACAAACTTAACAAAAATCCGTAGTTAGATTAATAGATTTTTTTTTTTTACTTCCTTAAAATGTTATCTGTTTTTAGTTTGGCAGTCTCTTTTGATAACTCCGGTTGTAGTATACCGTGTTCCAATATCCTTCAGTTTTCAAATATGCTCAGGAGAGAGAGCCAACAGTGTGTGTGTGTGTGTGTGTGTGTGTGTGTAGTGTAGTGTAATGTCATGTTTATAAGAAATGCATCTCTAGCTAGTGGTTAAATGAAACTTTCTGCATGTATATTCTCTGTTTATGCATGCGTGCTCTCTTTCTCATCAATCATAGAGCAAGAATAACAACTCCCCCCCAACAATATGTAATTGTGCCATTTGTGAGAAGCTGGTGTGGTTCATAAATCTTTGCTTGGGAACAGAATGTAATCACATTTAACAGGACTTGTGACTTCTTGAATTGTAGGTTCATTGGCACAAGGACAGTAAGTACATGAGCTTCCTAAGTTGCTCAAGAGATTCCTTTCAGTCTGTGTGTATGAGAGATAGCATTTGAAGGATAACCAGTGTGGGAGGAAGGTAGATTTGAAGCATAGCATTGTGATGTGCTGATATGTGTTCGAGTTCCCTAGTTCAGATGTGTTCCTTAATCTATAACCAGATCTGCATTTCCTCCTCTTCTAACAGGTATGTTAAAAGACAAGAGGTAAGCGACACTTCTAATCATTTGTGTAATCCATTATGTCTGTCATTGTCTAACTGTAGGTGAGAGAAAATGCCCATTTAGTTTACGTTTTGGTACAACTGTCCTAAGATACATTAAATCATTTTTCCTGTTTTCTTTCTATGTAATATAAGTGAAAAATTGGGATTTTTTGAACAACATTTGAATATAGTGTTTCTTTACCTCCCTAGAGTTCACTCAGTATTTATTGCTCTCTCAGGAAAATAGAGATGAGGTAGGGTGAGAGGGAGGGGGAGGTTATGCTCTTTTGTGAATGACTTATTTTAATTTTTTTAAAAGATACTATATATTAATAAAAATACCCTTGCATATGTCCCCATTCTACTTTGTAATGGGATTATTTGTGCTATAGACCTTGGTATACTTACATTCATTTTGGAAATGAGCTTGTGTATTTATAACAAAGGGCTTTTCAAAAACTATTCACATGCCAAAGTTTTCTTTATTAACATATGGTTTTGCTAAGCATTCTTCTTAACCGACATCTACTAACACTATTTAACATTCAGAGTACAAAGCAGGCTAATCAGTAGTATTACCAAAGAGTTTGTAAATTTTATATTCTAGTAATACATTTATTTTTAGATTAATGGGGAATTAAAATTGTATATATTGCTACTTTTCAGGGAGATATTAAAAACTATTCATCTTCATTTCATAAAAATGCAAACTATTGAGTTTTTACTTTTAGATGATTGAAATGTTTCTATTTTAATACTTTGAAAATGAGTATTTTGCTCTTTTCTTTGTGTGTATATGACACTGAAGCTTTGATAGATGGTATAAATCAGAAAATACAGCTTCAGGAATTATTATTTGATGATATTATCAAGTCATTTTTCCAGAAAATAAGATTCAAAGATCTAACTTTTTTTTTTTAAAAAGAGGCCAATTATAAAATTCTTCTAAGGTTGAAGTTTAATTTTAGTCTCTTCCCTAGTACTTCCACACAAATGAATTGAACATCTTAAAGTAAAATAATGAAGTTATTACTAGTCAGTTCTTTTCAACATGTTTCATTTCGTTTTCATATTTGCCTACATATTAAGCTAAAAAGAAGTGCATTTTCATGGAGATAGAGAAACTTTAAAGTCTATAATTACCAGCATTTCAGCAGATGAAAGCCAGGAGTTGACTTCAGAGAATCCTAACTTGAATAGTATTTTGCAAAGCTTTTTTAGTGGTCACAGGGAAGATGGGCTAAAAAATGATTTGTTGTTCAGCTGGCTTTTACCTCTTCCCACCCACCCTCTTTCCCCTCATCAAAGAGTCGGGTATTACAAGAATAGGCAATTACAAGTAATAATTTAAACATACAAACAAAACATCAAAATGCCTTGAGCTTTAAGGTGGAATCTGTCCATGCAAGCATCACAGGATACCAATTGATGAAATTCACCTTCAACTATTTCCTGTATCAGTGTGTTTACTGATTTCTCTGAGCCCTGGCTTTACATAACAGAAATGCTAATGGCACAGTCTATGCTAATCTTGATATGTCTTGCCAGCATGTACTGTCCTCAATGAATTTGTCTGCCATGAAAAAGATTTTACAGAATTTCCTTCACATGGTTTGAGAAGAAATAGTAAATATGAATAAATGATTTCTCTTAGTGTTACATAGGTTTAGGGATTAGACTCATGTCAGTTGCATAAAGAACTCCTGCCTAAAGAGATCTAACCTCTTCATTTTACAGAGGAAGAGACTGAGACCTAGAGAAGTGATTTACCTAAATCCATGCAGGCCTGCTCTTTTAAGTATCAATTGGGTAATCTTGGTCAAATCATTTTACCTTTGGGGGTCTCAGTTTTCTCATCTGTAAAATGAGATTAGAATAAATGATCTCCAAGATTCCTTTCAGCTCCAAATTTTGTGATCTAATAATCTTACTAAAGTAGTCAACCAAAAAGAGTCAGGTAGGACCTAAATTTTTTTTAAATGATAAGTATGCTTTTCCTTCCCCTTTATGCTTCTTTTTAATGGGCAAGATCAAAGAAGGGTGGTTACAGTTTTACAAATGAGCTCAGAAAACCTCTAAGTTCAGAATAAATTTTTCTTCAAGCAGTCCTCCATCCCCACATTTATTGCTACTTATCCAGCATGAACTGTAACTTTTCATGGACAAGGGATTGTTTTCAAGGCTTTGAGATTACCTGCTTTTCCTCTGTGAATGGTCCACTTGGGGGAAGGAGGGCAGATTACCTAATCTCTCCTTCCATTATGAACTCAAGCTTGGTTAGTCAAAGGGTCAGATGGTATCAAGCCAGACTTGTAACTGTGGTAGAAAAGAGTCAGGGAGCAGTACATTGTTATAGTAATTTCTCACTCTGTGGTTGAATGAACATACCAAGGAGCCTGCTTGTAGATACTGGAGTACTGAAAAACTTTTTCCTCACAGTTCTACAGCCAAGAGCAGGACTACCAGAGAGAGTATTAAGCAAATGAATTCCCTTACTTGCCTTGGAATTCAGTATTGATTAATCACCTTATTATGTGCAAGGTACATAAGGAAGGGATTTGTTGCACTTTCTCAACCTGTTGTCTGAAGCTATTCCAATTTTGGTTAAAAAAAATCATAAACTTTAAAGATAAATAGGTTGTCATCTCATTGAACATCCAGGCTTTTATAACTTTCAGCCTGAGGTATTGATTTGTTTTAGCGATAAGATTTTCTTTCTTTCTACAAGGCAGAAATAATCAGTATATCCAAAGGGGTCAGTTGGTACAGTTTCTTCGTTTGACTTTCCCGTACAAACCACAGTCTGATGAATAGTGTACTTGATAGGTGATTGTTAATATTGCTACTCGGAGTGGCCTGCCCACAATAAAATCACCTATGGATTTTTTTACCTGTGGATAGAACCACTCCCTGAGTATACTTGATTCTCTAAGAGAAGCTGTTACCATCATTGTCACCACCACTACCACCACCATCACCATCATCATCACCATCAACCTTGCATCCTAAAGTAGAAGAGAGCCGGTGGTAAGCTGTAGGACTCCTCCATCCCCCCCAAAAAACTCAGTAAAAGTAGCATCACCTTAGAATTGAAAGGTAATAGAGATCCTGGAGACCAAGAGGAAATGTAATCTTTGAAGAGGTATCATATGGAAGAGTCGTTTGACTTGTTGCCTTCGGCCCCAGAGGGCAGAACTGTAATCTGGTAGAAGTGAGAGAGGCAGATTTGGACTTAATACAAGCGGATTCTTGGGGAAAATTTAACCTTTCCCTTTCCTAAGGAAAGGGGAAGAATAAAAGCCTCATGAGAGGCAATGACATCAGAATGTTCAAGGATGGGGACTGCCTCCTAGGAGGCAGGGACAGATTTTGCTATTCATCGCCTCTGCTATACCCTTGTCCTCACCTTGTCCCCCAATGGATTGAACTGACAGGAGAAAAAGTGCTGAGACAAAAAATGCTGAGATAATGTAGCTGATCTATGGAACAGGTATTCTTTCCTATTGTTGAGACCAAAATTAGGGATAGTGTACTTTTCAGTGCCTCATTTCCCTTTCTTGTTTGCATTCTCTTAAAAGAGCTATATCCTCAATTTTTACATTTCTTTAAGAATTTGTTGTTTTGCCATGTGTTTAAGAAAAAAAGCACAACTTTCTCCAAAGTCCCATGATCGTTGACTTCAGAATTGATGCGTGTGAGCCATTGAGGGTTACATGAAGCTAAGAGGGTAATAGGGTATGGTGAGGCACACATGAGAGAGGAGTAGGAGATTTGATGGGGGGATCCACAGGATATATTCTCTAGAGACCAAGAGAGTTTCACTGTCTAATCACGGTAGCTCTCAGTCAAGGGCTTGAGTTAAACAAAATAAAATTTATTTATTTGTGTTTATGTAGCTTCCCAGGTTGATCAAAGGCACCTGTAGCTCGCAGTCATGGGAGGTGCGAAATGAAAAATAAATAGATCCTCAGGGGTAGTAGCTTTTAGTGACTTTGATTTTCCCCAGTGTTTTCAAACCCATCTCTGATGGGTTTAAGGGAACTTTTCTTCCCAAGGGTAGAGCTGAGGGCAACAACTAGACAGAAAGTCAGACCTGAAGGAAAATGTTAGAAACAAGACAAACATCCACACGAGAGTGGCGGCCAGCCAGGAGGCTATAATTAATTCTGCTTACTAAACTTTGCTCATTTATCCCATACTGTACCATGGCACAGCCCTACAATGGCTACTCGGAAATATTTCTTAAAAATTAGAGTTGTCCAAAAGTTCCCCTGGAAGGTCTGACAAGTTCAGGCTATATGACCACTTATCAAAAGTGGAAAGTTGTTTTAGACTGATGGAACAGACTAAGATGGCCCTTGGGGGTTCCTTTCAGCCCTTAATTCCTAAGTTGCATCAATTTGAACCATATAAAATGATTTATGGATTTGATCTCTGTAATAACAGTCGCTAATAACCATAATAACTAATATTTATATAGCCCTTTAAGGTTTGCAGAGTTCTTTATCACATAATCATCTCATTTGATTCTCTCAGCAACTCCGTGATGCAGGTACTATTACTATTCCCATTTTACAGAGGAGGAAAATGAGACCGAGGATGTAAGTTTCTTGCCCATGATCACATAGCTAGTAAGTATCTGAGGCAGGATTTAAAGTCAGATACTCTTGACTCCAGGCCTACTACTCTATCAACTTCTATCTTTTCCCTTTTCCGCAATACCACACATAACATTGAGTTAAAGGTGTTTCCTTTAAGACTCCAATCTCTGGACCTATATTAAGTCCATCACCAAGAATCATAACTTTAGACCTGAAAAGAAAGCTATAAATAAGTACATTGAGTTCAATTACCTGATTTTACAGATTTTACAGATGCCAAAACTGAGGTACAGACTGTTAAGTGACATTCCCAGAGACATGTAGCTAATAAGCAATAAGCTGAAGCAAGATTTGAACCCAGGTTTGGCTTTTTTTTTTGGTTGCCTTTTAAGGCTCATACTCTCTCCACTGCACTGCTGTGCTCATTGGATGACTGTTTCATTTATAAACTCAAAAGTCTTTCAATCAAGAAAATTTTAAACAAATTGCTTAATTTTATCATATGAAAAAGTAAAAAGAAGATGATGCAGTGGCCAGTATTGTTAAGTTTCCAAAAGCCTGCCAACAGTAAAATTAAATTTAAAATTTAAAACAAAAACAGTTAAGGGAGAGAAGTCCCAATTTCATTCTGGACAATTTTAATATCTGAATATGTTCACTTGAACTTGATTTATTATTGAAGTGTCTTTCAGTGGTTGTCTTTTTTGCCTAGAAGTCTCTCACTCCTTGCCTCCACCTCCTGACTTCCCTGACTTCTTTCAAGATTCAGCTCATAGCCCACCTTCTTCAGAAAGCTCTTCTCAGTCATACCCACTGCTGTCATCCAACTCTGAGACTACCTTCCAAGATTTATACTTTTATATGTCCGGTATGTACCCAGTTAGTCAATAAACATTTGTTAAGGGCCTGCTGTGTACCAGGTATTCCTTTAAGTGCTGACAATACAAGAAAGATGCAAAAGACAGACCCTGCCCTCCAGGAACTCACAGGTTCATGGAGGAGAGAATAAGCAAAAAAAATATGTATGAACAGGGGTAGGTACATGATACAGTAAATGAAATAAGAGGTCCTGGGTTCAAATTTGGCCTCAGACATGTACTAGCAGTGAAATGGCAAATCATTCCAGTATCTTCACCAAGAAAATTCCAAATGAGGTCACAAAGAGTAAGACATGGCTGAACAACAACTCATATAAACAAACTATATACAGGAAATAGGAAATAATTAAAAGAGGACTGCTACTAGAATTAAGAGGGATTGGAAAAGGCTTTGTGAAGAAGAGAGAATTTTAGCTGAGACTTGAAAAAAGTTAGGAATGATGTAAAGCCAGGAGGTGGAGATGAGGAAGGAAAGCATTCCTGGCACAGAGGGATAGCCAGAGAAAATGTCCTGGGAGCCAAGAGATGGAGTGTCTTGCTCATGGTACAACAAAGATGCCGATGTTACTGACTCAAAAAAAAAAATACATGGTGGAGAATGAGGCATGAGAATACTGGAAAGGTGGGAAGAGGAGTTGGAGGAGATAGATTATGAAAGACTTTGAATTCCAAAGAGAGAATTTTGTATTTGATCCTGGAGGCAAAAGGGAGCCATTGAATTTATTAAGTAGGAAGGCAAAAATAATCAGATTTACATTTTAGGAAAACCACTTTGGTGACTGATTAGAAGACAGACTAGAGTGGAGAGAGTCTTGAGGCAAGCAGACCCATAGCACTCTATTTCAGTAGTCCAATTATGTGTTGATGAGGAGCTGTATCAGATTAGTAGTAATATCAGAAGAGAAGAGGTATAGATGAGAGATGTTACAAAGGTGAAATCAACTAGTCATGGGGACAGATTGTATATGGAGGGGAGCGAAGATAGTGAAGAGTTGAGGATGACACCTGGGTTCAAACTTGAGGGAGTAGGAGGATTATACTGCCCTCAATAGGAAAGTTAGAAGGTGTGGGGAGAAAAAGCCTAGGAGAAAAAGATAATGAGTTCACTTTTGGAAATAATGAGTTTACTATGTGTACTGGATGCCCAGTTAGAGGCTGCAAGGTAGTTGAAAATGAGGGATTGAAGGTCACCAGAGAGATTAGGGCAGGATAGGTAGATCTGAGAATCATTAGCTTAGATATAATTAAATTCATGGGAGCTGTTGCGATCACCAAGTGAATTTGTATGGTAAGAGAAGAGAAGACGACCCAGGACAGAACCCCAAGGGACATGTAGTGTTAGAGGGTATGGTCTGGAAGAAGATCCAGCAAAGGAGATAGAAAAGGAGCAATCTAATAGATAGGAGGAAAACTAAAAGAAAGTGGTGTTTCAAAAACCTGGAGAGAAGAGCTTGTAAGGGGCTAAGAAAAGAGTGAGAAGAAAGCAGAGGCGTGTGTCATAGAGGACTGTTTCAAAAAGTTTGGCCACAAAGAGCAGAAGACATATAGAATGGAAGGATCAAAGAGGAACTTTGGAGAATGGGTGAGACACGGACATGTTTGATGAATGTTAGGCCACTGGACCCAGGTGGCTGAGAAGAGAAGGTGAGGTTGGTGACCTTGCACAGCCCTCTCTCACTCAAATCAAATTCAACTGCAAGTCATGTCATAATCTTCATGTCATGGTCCTCTTTGAGAACGAAAGAAAAACATAATCTGTAGGCAGTAGGGAAGGAGATGATTGACAAAGAAATATTGAAAATAAGTGAAGGATGTGGGAATGGCAGAAGGGGCCATCTTGGAGGAGATGAGGTGGAATTGAATTGTTTGTGCAAATAAAGAGATTGTCCTTGGTAAGGACTAATTTACCTTTTGTATGAGACAAGAGTGAAGGAGGAAACACTGGTAGAAAACATCTGAGTAACATGAAATGAGGAAGAGGGGAGAAGTGGGAATTTGTAGTGAATGGCCTCAATTTGTTCTTTCTATAAAATATGAGGCAAAGTTCTCAGCTGGGGCCTGGAGTCAGGAAGACATCTTCCTGAGTTCAAATCTGATCTCAGACACTTACTATGTTTGTGACCCTGGGCAAGTCACTTAACCCTCATTAAGCCTCAGTTCCTCATCTTTAAAATGAATTGGAGAAGGAAACAGCAAACCCCTCCATATTGTTGCCAAGAAAACCCCCAGTGGGGTCAGGAAGAGTCTCAGACAGAACTCAACAGCAACAGCAATGCACATGTAATCATGTAGTTATTTACATGACTTCTCCTATGCAAATAGCATGTGCTCCTTGAGGTCAGGAACTCCACGTATCCTGCACCTATGTATAATACATATTTCTTTTATCCATAGCACTTAGCACAGGATCTGGGACCAAAATGAAGCCATTTGGTAGCACAGTCTTGCCTTTGTTTTGAGCTTCACAGATGTGTTGTTCCTGGCCAAGTCCCATAAGCTCTCTGTCCCTCAGTTTCCTCCTATGTAGAGTGGAGATCATAACAGTAGTAACCTCACAACTTCCAGGGTTGTTGTGAAGAAAAGTGAAATATTTATAAAGCACTTTGAAAAAGTTTAAAGTGCTACATAAATACTGGCTAGCTTAGAGTAATTGGTGATGGTGATGGTGATGGTGGTGGTGGCAAGTGACAATGGAGAGAAGCATTTAAATAAATGCTCTTGGGCTGACTGATTAAAGTGGAGCAGAAAGGAGTTCAAAGGAAGCTGCAAGAAATCATAGCTGTAAGGATAGCATCTAGAGACATAAGCAATTAGTTATAAATGGAGCTGGGGTCACTAAAGAAAAAAGGCAAAGAGGTCTGGGGGATTTGGAGAAACTAGCATATGAAGTGGGCAGCAGGGGCTATGAGACGTGAGTCCTTAATGATATTCTTTGTCTTTGATTCTGACTTTTGTTAACAAAACCCTATAACTATTTCTTATATAGATATTTACACAATTGCATTTAGCCTTCTACTATCACATTGTACTGTATGTAAAAATTTTGTGAGAACCTGGCCCATGGGTCATGGGGAAGCTGTGTGTGTGTGTGCACACGTGCTTGTGTGTGCACATACATGCTCTCACAGAGGGGAAGGTTCCCAGCTCATTAGCTGGAAGAAGCCTGAGACTTTCTGCTCTTCTGCTCCTTCTGGGTGCATAGCTCTCAGTCTTCATCTGGTCATTCTCATTGATCTCTGTAATTCGAGAGTGAAGTATGCATGCAGTTCAACTTGCTGTTCTCCCAATCTCCAAATCTATTTTCCCTAAGAACTGTGGGGATAGAGGTCACCAACTCAGGTAGAATGTTTTAAAAATATGTTTCTCCTATTAATATATTAGTTTCCATTAGGGATCTGTAAAAACCCCACAAAATAAAGAATATGTTGTTGCCATTCAGTACGTCAGTTGTGTTCAACTCTTTGTGACCCCATTTGGTGTTTTCTTGGCAGAGAAACTGGAGTGGTTTGCCATTTCCTTCTCCAGTTCATTTGACATATGAGGAAACTGAGGCAAACAGGGTTAAGTAACTTGCCCAGGATCACATAGCTAATAAGTGTGTGAAGTCAGATTTGAACTGAGGTCTTCCTGACTCAAGGGCCAATGCTCTCTCCACTGCACTCAGCTGCCCACCTGCTACATAGCAAACACTTGATAAATACCTGTTGATTGGTAATCTTTAGAGATAGTCAACATCAAGGTTAAGCACAATATTTCAATTTATAATAAGTATTATAATGAGCATGCCCATTTTGTGGATGAAGATAGTGAGGCTTCTCGATTAAGTGATAATAGTAGCAAGCAGTCATTTATTTGGGGCTTTAAGGTTTGCAAAGTATTGTGTGTGTATGTGTGTGTCTATGTCATTTATCACAACAAGGTAAGTGGTTATTATGCCCAACTTATAGATGTAGAAACTGAGACTCAGTGATGTTAAGTGATCTACTTAGGTTGAACCTAACCTGTGACAGAGCTGGTAAGGGTCTGAGGCAGGAGCTGAGGTTTAACCTTGGTCTCCTGACTTATAGCTCCAGTGCTCTTTCTGCTACGCTGGTTGAGAAGAAGGACTCTTTTCAGTGACTTTTATCAACTGCTTTTTATCTTCTTTCTTGGAGGATGTGAGTATCCCTATTCAAACTTTCTCTTTGGAGTTTGCTCCATTCATTCACCCAGAAAGCCCTCAGAGGCAAAATTCTGAGGGCAGAAAATTAGAGCAAGAGAAGCACTGCCTCTTAGAAAGTCATGGGAGGTGAGGGCTAATGCGTTCCCTTGTTCCAGGAAAGGCAGATGCCCCAGATTCCTGCTTTCAAGTTTAATACCATGAGCATGCAGTGTTCTGGTGATGGGTCTTTAGCATTCATGCTTGGAAAGGTCTCCATTTACTTCTGCTGATGGCACTTGGCGATTAAGGGCAAAACCCGATAGAAAAGAGAGATAGGAATTGTAATCAGTGTATACTAGAAGGTTTTCTTAAGCCAACCTGGTAATACTGAAATGATAAATACAAGTGTGCAAGAAATAGTTTGGGCTTGCTTATTGGGAAACTGGTTATAGCCTATGAAAGAAGCACAGGAAGAAAACAGTTTTCCCATAATATTTCCTTTCATTTGGAATTTAAAACTTTTGACAACGTGATTTCTTCCTATCTTTCCAGTTACTTTTTTTAACACAAAACTTTCCTCCACTCATCTCCCATCACTGTCAGTATACTCTAGAATCCCTGGTTTTCTGTAAGACCCAGCTCAAGACCCACCACTTCCTCTCAAAAGTCATTCCAAGTACTCACACTTTATAACACTCTCCCTTTGAAGTCACTCTACATCTGCTTTTATATCTTATACATACTAACTTTTACTGATTACATATACTGATATGTATATATGTATGTATACTGACTCATCAGTGATACAGATTTATCTTATACATACTGATATATATGTACATATACATCCATACGTATACATGCATATGTACACACATATATGTATAAATGTATATGTGTATATGTATATATGCTTTTAGCTAGATTACACATTGGATAGAGCCCCAGACCTGGAGTTAGGAAGACCCAAGTTCAAATCTGGCCTCAGACACCTACCAGCTGTGTGACCCTGGGCAAGTCACCTAACCCTGTTTGCCTCAGTTTCCTCATTTATAATTCCTCATTTATAAAATGGAGAAGGAAATGGCAAATCACTGCAGTATCTTTGCCAAGAAAATTCCAAAATGGGATCACAGAGTCAGACATGACTGAAGCAATATGTCAACAGAGAGAGTGTGAGAGAGAGTCTTCCCCATAAGCTTCTTGTTTTTTCTCTTGCCTTTTTTAAAAAATTCCCAATGCTTTATACAGTAGTTCTTACTACAGTACCTGGCATATAGTAAATGCTTGCAGACTGTTAATCTCTAAAGATAGATAACAACAACAGTAACATGGTATTTCATTTTCCAGGTAGCTGACAGGGAGTTTGCACTAATGGGATCCTAATGGGATATTAGTTTTGAGGTAACTTCTTCATGAGGATGTGGTGGTAAATGTTCTCAGGGGGGAAAAGTGCACGTGACACACTCTTCCATTTAATCTGCATAATGAACATTTTTACAGCACTTTCTTAAGTTTGGACAATCATCAAAACAAACGTGCAAGCTTTTGTAGTGTTTGCCTATTTCCAAGATATAAATGCTCATGCTAAAGATTTAACAATTGTCTCTTACCAGTTTGAGTGGATTCAAACACCCCTCTGCTTCCACAATACCAACCCAACCACATTCGTAGATTTGGTACAAATTTACAATGCTTCATGATCTACCTTCCCCTTGGACAAGATCTGTTAGTCTGGGGAAAAAAGCGACTGATGTCACTACAGGGTTTGTGTAAGTGGGAAGCAGAGGAGAGTTTTTTGGCTTTTCAGAAGTCAACATGAACACTTTTTCAGCATATTTACTTCTAAATTTGTCAAATTAGGTACAAATCAGTTTACCTAAAGAAAGACTAAACATGTCACAAACCTTTGCTATTGTTACGCCTATGACGTATTCCCCCCAGGCTCTAAAATTCCTGGGTGCTTAAAAAAGTGCTTACGGATATTCCTAAATTACCTAGCTCATTTTTTTTTTCTTTATCCGACTGTGTTTAAATTAAATCTACTTTCTTATGGACAGAATTGATTTCATAGTTATTTGAATTTTTTAAAAATCATAATCTTCTTTATGTTCTGTTTTATCTTAGAAACCATTGGTTTTGGATGCATTGGAAGGCAGGAAGAAAACAAGCATATATTAAATGTCTATTATTTTCCAGTCATTACCCCATGTGCTATACAAATATCATTTCTTTTGGTCCTCACAACAACCCTGGGAGGTAGGTGGTATTTTAAAATTGAAGAAACTGAGGCAAAGAGAGGTTAAATGACTTGCCCAGGGTCACACAGCTAGTAAACATCTCAGGCTGGACTTACTGTCTCCATAGCCCATCTGTTACACGACCTAGCTGGGTTATACATATTTTATCATAAATACAGCTCTTAGGATCAAAAGTGCATTCAGGAATATTCTAGTAGGGAGAAAGGGGTGTCCATCTAGAAATCTGGCCACAGTATGGAATCATAAGATTTTAAATTTGGAAGGGACTTTACTTTGGAGGAGGATGCCACTCCCTCAGCCCCAACCCTGGCTGCCTATGGGCAGATGCCTGTGCAAGTAGCCAGCCCCCTCAAGTCACTCTGAGAAGCTTGTCTGCTTTCCTCCTGGATTCCCTTGTCAGGCATGCCTAAGTCCAGATGTATATTGAATGCTTTGAAACAATTTTTCCCTGCATATCATTATCTGATTTTTATCCAATGACTCTACATTCCTTTCAGAATAATTAAGGATATTTTTATACTTTTTATTGATCCATTCAGTAGAAGTATCTGAGCTTTTGGTTTGTTATTAAGTCATTTCAGACCCTGCATGACCCCATTGGGGATTTTCTTGGCAAAGGTACTGGAGTGGTTTGCCATTTCCTTCTCCACCTCATTTTACTGATGAGGAAACTGAGGCAAACAGGGTTGAATGAATTGCCTAGGGTCACACAGCTAGTAAGTGTCTGAGGTCAGGTTTGAACTTAAGGAGATAAGTACTCAAGTCTAACTGACTCCAGGTCAGGTCTCTATCCACTATACCACCATGCTACCCCAGGCTATTGGTCATTGAATTAATTTGAATGAGGGTATGTAGTTTTCTTTCCCTTTAAATAGGTGTATGTAAAATGCATAGAAAGTAGATTACTAGGTTACCTTGGTAGGAAAAGTACCACATAACTGGTGGGAAATAGGAAAGGCCTCACGAGAATGGTGATGCTTGAGCCGAGTTTAGAAGATCCCTGAGGATTTTGAGAGGCAGAGGTGAGGAAGGAGACCATGAGAGGCATAGAGGAGAACAGTTACAAAGACAGAGACACTGGAGATACAGCCTTATGTGTGAGGAACAGAAAGAAGGTCCTTGGAGGGGAGTAATCCTTAATATGGCAGGTAACAGGAAAGGGCCATGATGGGAAGAACTTTAGATGTCAACTGAGGTGCTTATATTTGGTCCTATACATAAAAGAAAAAATTGGACATACATGAAATTGAACTGTGAGAGGAAGATTTGGGGAAGGGAGAGGGGATGACATGGCCAGAACTGCACCTTGGGAAAATAACTCTCAGCTGTGTGGAGGATGGATTGGAATAGGGAAAGGCTTGAGACAGGAAGACAAATGAGGTAGCTTTTGAAATAGTTCATGGTGGTGAACTACCACCTAACAAGTAGTGTGACCATAAGTAATTCATTCCTTTCTGAGATTCACTTTCCTCATTTGTAAAAATAAGAATAATACTTGTACTACCTCACATTGTTGTCAAGAGTAGAGCACTATTGTAACCGTAAGTGCTAAGCAGTGTCCATAGTACATGCTAGAATATCCTTCTGTATATCGCATGTAGCTGCCATGTCCTGACTCATTTCTTTGTATTTCCTGCGCTTAGCGCAGTGCTTGGCGCATAATAGGTGCTTAATAAATGTTTATTGACTGACTGACTGACTATTCCAAGCAGTGTGATGGGGTGGAGGAGGTCTGAGAGTTTGTAACTTTTTTTCCATCCAGCTTCTTTTCCCTGTCCTCTAGACGCTGAGTGTTCCCTCCTAGTGCCTACTGATCCCCAAACCTCTTGCCGGGACACCTCAACCCAGTCTTTCCTTTAGCAAATTTCATGTCCCATGCTCTAAATTTATTTCATGCTCCCATATTTCCAAGAAGTAGTATAGAAGGCATTGTCAAGGAAATGTCTGATTGGGTAAGGAGGGGGATCTCTCAAGAGTGAGGGAAAACTGAGGAACAATTGAAGTGCTGCAATAACATCTACGAATAAAAGGATTCCTCCCCATTGGATAGATCATCTACAGAGGATATGGAGAAGAATAGCCCAGGATAAGGATTGGTTGGGTTGCAATCTGCAATGAGAGAAGGAATATACAAATGAGAGCAGAAGTATACTAAAATATCACACTGTTTAGGTCACTTAATTGTTTTCCTAGCTTGCCAGCTTCTAGATGTTAAAAAAGCCCCTAGAGACAACTTTATCTCTAGCTGCTTGGCTTATGAGAGCAAGCTGCTCCCCTTCCCAAGAGCTGCCTGAGGAAGGGTTTGTTTTTGTTTTTCTAGCTGGAAGACTGAACGGCTCATGGACCTTGTGGCAACTCTTCCCCATGATCCCGGATATTGGGATCCCAGATATTGGATAGGCGGATGCTGGGATTCTGCTTTCTAGATGATTAAGCTCTCTCTAGAGGAGCAGGGAGTTTTTAGTGATGGACAGTTCCTCTAGAAGGGGAGGCAGCTGAAGGGTGTCAACTGGAGGAAGCCCACCCCTCAAAATGCAGAGGAGTTCAAGCTGGGTTGAAAGCAGAGAAGTTTTATTAGGAGGAAAATCAAACACTAGTGCCAAGGCCCTGCATACAAGCTACAAAGGAGCCCAAAGCCCAGGAGAGGCAGGGGAGATTTATGCTTGAAAATCATAAAGGGGAGGTTCAGATAGGGGTTGAGAAAAGGATGGACAGTCTTTCCCAGAAGCAGGTAGACATAGCAGCAGGGTGTTTTGCAGAAATAGTTTACCACAATGCTGGTTTGGGTCAGTTTAAGGATGGGGGGAGCACAGCTCAGCAAGGTCAGCCAGCAAATACCAGCAAAGGTATCTGGGAGTGAGCAAGACTTTGGCTCATTGCAGGCTCCTGATTGACTGCTTTCAGCAAACAGGCTTATTCTGTGCCCAGCGCACCAGCCTGATAAGGTAACTCATAGAAAACAGACATCTTAATCTCAGGGGCACTTTCACATTACCTGTTTTTGGTCAAGGGGACCACAAGGCCCACTGCTGACCAAGAAGGCTTGATCTGTTGTTACCGTGTGGTTTCTCCTTACACAGATCTAACAAGAGGTGAGAATGCCAGTTTTTGCTAGGGGTTGAAGTGGATTCTTGAGAGGAATGTTGAGTTCTCCTACACACACTCCCTTAGCAATGGGGAAAGCAGGAAAGGATGAAGAGAAAAAGTCAGGGAGAACTACGAAAGTGAAATAATGAAGCACAAACAATAAAAAATCAGAAATAAAGAAAACCCCAAATAAAGTGACTTTTTGGTACTTAGCTCACATCCAGAATCTCGGGGATCAGTTTCCCCTGGATGTCACCTGATTCATGGCCCACCTGAAATGGACTGTGAGGCTCTCACCAGATTTGGTTATTGACTTGGGAACTGGAGCCTTCTTCAGATGATCCAGGAGGCCACTCCTTCAAATTTGGCAGCTGTGGAAGTAGTCAGAAGGACCTGGTAGGGCATCTTAGAAAGAATGATTGATTGATCAGAAATAGTTTAATTCCTTCTGTTTCTGTTTCTTTTTCTTATTGCTATTGCTCGGATTTCCAGTACAATACTGAATAGTATTGGTGACAGTGGGCATACGTATTTCACACCTGATCTTACTAAGAAGGCTTCTAGCTTATCCCTATTACAAATAATGTTTGCTGATGGTTTTGGATAAACATGCTTTTTATCAATTTGAGGAAAAATCCATTTATAC
Organism: Potorous gilbertii; assembly: GCA_028658325.1. NCBI lineage: Eukaryota > Metazoa > Chordata > Mammalia > Diprotodontia > Potoroidae > Potorous > Potorous gilbertii. Next base: position 93,528,731 of record CM053773.1, on the reverse strand, counting down.
CTATATTTTCCAATGATTTTTAATAGAAATGAGTGTTCTACTTTGTCAAAAAGCTTTTTTCTGTATCTGTTGATATAATCATATGATTTTTCTTTTATTATTAATATTGTGTTAAAGTTTTCCTTATGTTAAATCATCCCTGCATTCCTGGTATAAATCCCATTTGGTCATAATATATAATAATATATATTTAGTCATAATATATAATATCCTTGTAATATATTGTTGTAATCTTTTAGCTAGCATTTTATTTAGGCTTTTTGCATCCATATTCATTAATGAAATTAGTCTATAATTTTCTTTTCCTGTTTTTACTCTTCCTGGCTTTAAGTATCAGTATTATATTTGTTTCATAAAATGAGTTTGGCAGGATCCCTTCTTTACCTATTATTCCAAGTAGTTTATTTAATATTGGAATTAGCTGATCTTTAAATGTTTAATAGCATTCACTTGTAGATACATTTGGTTCTGGTGCTTTTATCTTAGGAAACTCATTTATGGTCTGTTCTTCTGCCTTATAAAATTATCAGTTACTATAAAAATGGGAAAATAATTTCACTTTCTTTACCATTATCAGTGCAATTTTACATGTAAAATCCTTAATCCAGTTTTGAGAACTTAGATAGCCAGCTCATGATAGTTAAATTTGGAAGCCAATCATATACAGGTATATAGTCCTTAGAGAAAACAGTCTAATCTTGTTGATTTCTCAAAATTTACTATTCCATTTAATTAGAAAACTCTTATATTACATCTTTGTCTAACCATTCCTTCCATAGGAGGTTATTATACCTATATTATAATTGTAACAAAAATGCAGGTTAAAATTGTAAAATGTTCATATTTGTATTCTATTATAGTAACTCAGAGGTGTTCCAGTATCAATCTAACATTGAGTAGATTTGGTATTATGCTTACAAAACTTCTTGATTATAGAAATTTGCTATTAAAAAATCGGTAAACCATGCGCACTTTATAGTCATCTCTTGTTGACCCTCCTTTGACCATGAAAAGAGAAAAGACTGTTTAAATCAAAGATCTCCTGTGACACCTCCTTCCAGTTCAGAGATCCTCTCCCTCTTTTCCTTTTAACCCCTCTCATCTCAGGATCCCAAATAAAGGTTTCCAAAAGCAAAACTGGAAAGCTGTAGGGAAACTTGAATTATGCTTCATTTGCAGAAATTTATTAGCTGTGAAATCTTAAGCAAGTTATCTTATCCCTGTTTGTCCAAGTTTCCTGATCTGTAAAGAGAAAAATAATAATTTTTCACAACAACCTCCCAGAGTTGTTGTGCGGTTTGGGAGGTATTTAACATAGCGACTGGCGTATAGTAAGCGCTATGCTGTTATTATAGTTTCTTTAATTGAATATGACTGTTCCATGCTTGATAACTCTAAATTGGATTTAAAATGCCAAAGGTAATAAGGTTAATGGTTTTTATATGGGATAATTTGGAAATGCATTAAAATGAATTGATGTCATCTGACTGGAAAAAAAGTTTTGTTTCACATCTAAAATACATTATATTGTTTATGCTATTACTGTATTTCTAAATTCTCTTATATTGTAAAATTTGAGAGACCATTGAAATAAAAATGCTATTAGATCAAACAGCTTCCCTTTTAGTCTGGATGTGTTAGATAATTGGTCTTTTAAAAGGATGTGACAAAAATGGGTAGTTGAAAATTGTAATATTTAATGAGATATTTTTGTTACAGGACAGATAATAAGTTTACTATGATAATGAATTTTTATTTGAAAATCTTGGCTTTTGTGAAAGTGTATAGGATAGTTTAAAGATGTAACTTCAACATATTAATGATGAGTCAACTATCAGTATTTGCTGTGCAGCTGAAGTCCTAAAATATGGTTAGTTCTAATTTACAAGTAAAAGATAAATGTAATGTTAATTGTTAGGGAAATGACAGGAGATATTCAAGCCCCAAGTTGTGGTTAGTGAAATTTTACTATTTAAGATAAAAATTCCTGGGACTGTAATTTACTGTTGTTTTGAGCTTTGATTACAGGAATAGTTGTCCGAATTGTCATAAAGCCAGTAGGGGAAAATGGCACGTGCTGCAGTCTGGTAACTGCCAAAAGTGGATATTTGTGCCTAGGAAAAGTTTTGAAGATGACTTTGACATGTCCTAAGGTAGGATCCTCTTCACTTTATTTCCTCATTGTGTAATTTCCTTTCTGAGAAGGAAATTTCCCTACTTGGTTAATCCTAAACCTTGCTTTTAACACCCTGTGACTACATGATTGGCTGTCAGATATGACTCATGCCTGGAATCAAGGAGAGCTAAGAGAGTTTTTTCCCCGTTATGATATATGATCTGTTATAACCATGCCCCCCTTTTTCCTTTTATAGTAAAACCTAAAGGTTCATCTGACCAGAATAGGATTTTTTGATGATGAATTTCTTAATTTGCAATTTCTTTAATTTCTTTAATTTGCAATAATAGCAAGGGACAGATTAGAATCAACACAAATAAATAACTTATGAATTTATGTCAGAAGTCGCATGATTTAACCTAAAGAAATAAGTCAGAGTATTGACCCCAGGCTCCATCTTGATTTTAAAAGAGAACTGTTATACTGAGGCTGTTCTTTTCCCTTCTTCCTCCTCAGAGTGAGGAGGGGAAATCTTTCCCAGAGAGAGGTGACTTGGTTCTCTATGCACACAAATCCCTGACTTACCTAATTAATTAAAACATTAACTGAACAGTACAATTCTGACTATCATTCTGGAGGATGCAAATCTTCTCTCCTGCCCTTTCCTCATTCTTTTTAGTTCTATTAAAGGTTTCCTTAAAGGAGTCCAAGTCACAAGAGACTTCTCGTTTGGTGTTTCCGAGTACACTTTTATTAAAAGAATCCCACTAGGGATATTTAATTTTCTTTCTGGCTTCATCAAAACATTTCTTAAGGTAATTTATTTTATCCTGATCAAAAGAATCTCATGTTGGCTAGCGGTGATAGGGGTTGTCTTGGGTCAATTTCTGCCAATTAGTTAAATAACTGCATATTTTTGGGCCCATGATATAGAGACATATGGCCAGCTGCCGTCCCCTTGGGGGAAGGGGGTGCTTCAGTGTCTTGGAAAGTTTGGTTACCTATGGAAATTTGGCCAAAGTCTTACTTTATTCTGGGATTTTTCCTTTTTGTGCAAATAAAGAATGCCTGAATTAAAAACTGGAGTTTTTTAAAATAAGTTCCTCACTAAACTACAAAACTTAGGATTCGCCAGTCCTGACCTACAGGTTTTCACTGGTCCCCACCCAGAGGGTCTTCACTGGTTCTCTGCCAGTGAGGTGCCTACCATGTGGTGCTCACATCAAAGTCACCACCCTATTGAGCCCACACCGGGGGTCTCCACCTTGTGGCCACAAACCTCTGAGATCTTTCAGTCTTAATCTGTGATCAGTATTATCTCTGTTAGGCCTTTGCCCACCCTGGCACCCTTAGGGGTGTCCCAACCTCTTTTTCTCCTAACAAATGAACCAATTGATAGAAGTTCAGAATTCAAGCAGGGAGGCACCAGACACACTCAGGGGAAATGATAAGTTATACGCCAAAGGGTATGAGCTGGTGCCAAAGCCCTGGGATCACACCCCACCCCAGTGGTCATGAAGAAGCCCCTCTCCATGATGAATCCCACTTCTGACACCAGAAATGTCAACCAGGTAAAGCCCACCCCTCAAGACGCGGAGGAGTTCAAGCTGGGTTGAAAGCAGAAAAGTGTTATTAGGAGGAATATCAGACTACAAAGGAGCCCAAAGCCCAGGAGAGGCAGGGGAAATTTATGCTTGAAAACCGCAAAGGTTCAGGGAGGAGTTGAAGAAAAGGGACAATCTTTCCCAGGAACAAGTGGACATAAAAGCAAGATATTTTGCAAGAACAGTTGAATGCTAGGCTGGTTTGGACCAGTTTGAGGGGAGGGGGCACAGCTCAGCAAGGTCAGCCAGCAAATAGTAGCAAAGGCATCCGGGAGTAAGCGAGACTTTGGCTCCCTGCAGACTCCTGATTGGCACCTTTCAGTAAACAGGCTTGCTCTGTGTCCAGGGCATCTTCCTGGTAAAGTTACTTGTAGAAAGCAGACATATTACTCTCAGGGGCACTTCCACAAGTGCCACAAATTATCCTGTGCAGATCCACCCTTTGTATACCAAAACTGTCCTTCCTTCTCCATACATATATCTTTATTACATATAATATAGATATCTGTATGCATATATATATATATATAATTGGCTTCAGTGATGATGAAATGTGGTTGTTTTTTAAATTGTTTTTTGGTATGTAAGTGGAATATCATTTATACCAGTTAATATGTAGAACAGCAGTTAGTACACATAACATCAAATAATTAATGCTAAGCTTTTTTCATGTGTGCTCAGATTTTAGAATTTGTCCCTTTGACCACACTTTGACACGTTGGACCACAATGACCTCATTCACCAAAGTCAAGTCACGTCAGTAAGCATTTTTTAAGCATTTACTGTGTGCCAGGCACTGGACTAGAGATCTAAGCAAAAAGATGGCTTCTTCCATCAAGGAAGATAACACATAAAAGAGAGAGGGGGGAGGGAGGACAGGGAAGGAGAGCTAAGAGGTGGTACCAGTTCCAGGCTTATGTTTCCTAAATCTGGAGTCTGAGGGATGACTGGTCAGTCCCTTTTACAAAATGGAGGTTCCAGAAAAAACTGACCAATGGGAGAAGGAGCCTACAAGAACCAAGGCCTGGTGACAGATCTGGAGAATCGAGGATGGCTGGTCCCTCTCTTTTCCAATTCTTCATTTACCTTCAAGATTCACCTTAAGCAACATCTGCCTGAGACCTTTCCCTGGACTCCAGCTGCTAGTGCCTTCTCCCTGCCCCATAAACTGTATGAATTTCCTAAGAAGGTCATACATGAGAGCCCAGGAGCTTGGGAGCAGGAAGGAAGGGGACCTCCTATGAGTTCCTAATATACCAATTGTCAATGTTGTATAACGTAGCACATTCATTTTCCATTGTTTCTTGTGTGTTAATATTTCTACCTTAGCTATCAGGTTATAGGAAGAAACTATGTCTTATGCTTTTTATGCATAGTCATATAAGGTGGATCATGGTGCTGAGCAAATGGTAGGTATTTAATAAGTACTTATTAATGAATTGGTTTTACGTAATGTTACTCTCCTTAATATTTCTCCAATTATGTATTTTTTATTATTCTTTTTGATTATTAAAGCTGAATACAATGCTTTAATAAAGATCTAGTAATAGTTCACGTTTATATAGCATTTTATGACTCATAAAGCACTTTACAAATATATCATTTTGATTCTGGAAATTCTTGCAGCCCTAGAGGCAGTAGAAATGATTACCTCCATCTTACTAATGGAAAACTGAGACTCAGAGAAATAAAGGTAGTGTTCACCTAGCTCATAGGACCCGGATTTTAAGTTCAGGGCTCTCCTTTGCCTCTCTGCCTCCCCTGGTTTACAAAGCACGTTCGTCACATTCAGCCCTGTGAGGCAAATAGTACATCTCTTCTTATTCTCATTGGGCAGGAGAAGGAACTGAGGCTCAGAGCAACCCATGATCGCCTGTGACTAACCAATAAGGCAGAAGTATTGCTTATTACTGTAAAACAGAAGTATTCTTTACATGTAACATGCTAGTGTCTTACTGCCTTCCTTCTCTCCCCCATGCCACATTGCTGATTCATTTCAACTTGCAGTCAATATGCATCTAAGATCTTTTTCTTCTAGACAAAAATATTCTTGTAAAGTGAGTTCTCCACAATCAGGCAAGCATATATACATATATACACACATATATACCAACACATATATACACACGCACATATACACATATATGTGTATGTATGTATGTGTATATATGTATATAATATGCTATAAAATATATATTATAAAACTATAATATAAAAGTTATATATATGTATATTTTTTTTATTAAAAGATTGCCTCCATCCAGAAATCTCTTGCACAAACATACTGACCATCCTAAATAAAATCTCTTTATCTACACACTAGAGATAGACATTCAAGCAATAATCCATGCAAATACATGACGCTGTTTTTTTTAATAAAAGCACCCCTTTCCAATCAAAAGCCTAGTACATACTTCCATATCAATGTATTTAAGAAATCAATGAATAATGAAGCAAAAATACTTTTTGTACTTAGGCTGATTTACAGGTGAATATATCACTAAAGGGAAAGTTCCTTGAGGAAGAGAATTCTGTCTCATTTATCTCTTTATCTCCCCTGGTAAAATGCACATAATAGATGAGGGCTAAATATCTATGGAATCAATGAATGAATAGGAATTTTACTATAATTCAACCTCTGAGGTCCAAGCCATGGTACAACTTCCTTGGTTAGATTGTCTTAGCACAAAGCCCTCTTAGTGAGTTCCCTAGTGATTATATCTTCCTAATTATATTTATCCATAGGAAAATTTGCCATATAAAAAATGATGTTATAGCAATTTTCCAGTGGACTTTTTTTCCCAGTGAACTTTCCATTCAATTCAATAAATATTTATTTTTGGGTAACATTCTGAGGTGAGGTACTGGAAATACATTTTTTTCTTTTCTAAAAGTATGGTTATTGTTGCTTAGTTATGTCTGACTCTTTGTGACCCTATCTAGGGTATTCTTGGCAAAGAGACTGGAATGTTTAGGCATTTCTTTTTCCAGCTCACTTTAGAGATGAGGAAACTGAGGCAAACAGGGTTAAGTGACCTGCCCAGGATCAGATTCAAATTCATGAAGATGAGTCTTCCTGATTCTAAGCCCAGTGTCTATCTACTGTGCTACCTAGCTACCAGATCCCTGTCCTCAAGGAGGTTGTATTTCAGTGGTGGAGATATGACACATATATAGATAAGTATAATACAAGATATGATGGGGGCTAAGAGGGATGCTAACAGTTTGGTCTGGAAAAAAGTGAGGAGTGAGTACTTTCAGTTTGATGGAAAGGGCAGGGATCACAGAAGGTTTTGCAAAGAAGGAAGAACTTGAACTGAACCTTGAAGGAAGAGAAGGCTTCTGCAAAGTACAGTTTTGTGGCAAGTGCATTTGTATGGAAGCTGATTTGTGAGCTTATATGGAGGGGGCAAGCCCCATATTCACATTCCATGAATAGCTAGTTAAGCTCCATTTTCTTCCTTAGCTTTGTAGACTCCTCGATGGGAGGGATTCTGTCTTATTTATCATCATTTCTCTTCCAGGATGTTGTATAGTGAGGTGGTGAGGAGGTAGGGTTGGGGGAGAAATTGGAGATTAGGCTGTTACTGTTTGAAAAAAGCATGGTTAGAAGCCAAAGTTACCATAGAATGAGAGTTTTGCGTGGATGAATATGTGGAATTGTCGTAACAAGAAACTTCTATTCTTGAAGATGTTGAATCTAATTCTACATCAGTCATTTGGAATATCATCCAACAGCTATCAACTAGATATTTTATTCTGTTTCTGGCTGAAGAAGAAGAATCATAATTGTTAATAGAGACCTTAGAGCTTACAGAGATCTAGCCAGGTTGGTAGTACAGTGGATAGTGAGTGTCTAGACCTGGAGTTATGAAGACTCTTGCCAAAATTCCCCCTTAGACACTTAATACTACTGCAAAGGTCTTCTGGTTAGTCCATTTGCTACAAGCCTTTCCTTACTCTAGTCCATTTTCCTAAAGCTGAGATTCAACCATTTCACACACACACACACACACAAACACACACACACACACACCTCTCCTTCCCCCCAATAAACCCCAGCGGTTCCCTGAAAGAGTAGAAGTTTCTGGAAATCCTGTTTGAAGATGAATAAATAGAAAAATGAAAAAAGTTGTATTTCACCATTTCATCTGATCAGCAAAAACAGAACTGGTAGCCTGGGTTTATGTCCTTCCACGGTTTGGATTCAATTTACCTTTTCAGCTTTCTCTCACACCAATCTCATTTGTATTCCCTTCCTTCTAGTCTAGCTGGTAAACTTGTCCCTTGTATCTATGCACTTATATACGCTATCTTTGATGCCAGGAATATATTCTCTTTAACTCTCAGGGGTCTTAGAGTCAGAATACCAAGAATCAACCTAACCAAAACTTTTAACAGAGGTAGCAAAGTGGCTTAGTGGATGGGTGCTGGGCCTTGAGGAAGGAAGATACAAAATCAAATCTAGTTTTGTCATATCAAAATTTGGGGCCTACCTGATTACTCAATTGTGGAAATGGAAGAATTATTTTAAAAATCTATTTGGGCAGCTAGGTGGCACAATGGATAGAGTGCCAGACCTGGAGTCAAGAAGACCCAAATTTATATCTGGCCTCAGACATTTACTAGCTGTGTGACTGTGGGCAAGTCATGTAACTAACTCTGTTGGCATCAGTTTCCTCATCTATAAAATGAGCTGGAGAAGGAAATGGCAAATCACTCCAGTATCTTTGCCAAAAAACCAAAAACAAATGGGGTCACCAAGGGTCGGACATGACTGAACAGCCACAATTTGATTGGTCCCAGCCGAGCTCTGGAAAGAAGATATTAGGCAGTAGGGAGGTGGTGGCGTTTGACTTGGAGAATGATGACCAATAGTCAAATCTTGTCTTGTTCTTTGCAACACATAACTATATCTACCTGTTTTCATTTTTTATATTAGGGAGCAGTCAGTATAATTAAAAGTTTTCCTAGCATTATTTTAAGATAACTATAGAGAAGAAAGGAAATTAAAAATATGTAGTTTCTGAATGGATTTGACAGTTCAAGAACAAACAACCATATTCTTCTGAGAGTTATCTATTTCAGGGGTCTAATTATGCATATATTTCTTAGATTTGATTATCTCTGGAGCTGCTTTTGTTTACCTACCTCTTCTTCCTTAGGTGTGTATGGGCAGTCCCCTCCCCCTTTACAATTAATTCATAATTATAATTGAACTACAATTATATATTATATTGCACTGCAATTATATATTACAATGGTAATACATGGTTACAATGAATTCATAATAAAAGAATGAAAAAAGTCATACAAGAGGTCTGGGATCCCAATACTCACTGTTGGGCCAGGTAGGCCAGACTTCAAATTCCTTTTAGAAATGTAGCATGGATCAGATACTATTTACTCTCTTTTTTGTTCTGTTTTGTTTTTTTCTTCCTCATGGTTCCTCCCATACATTCTAATTTTTCTAGCTAACATGACTAATGGAAAAATGTTTAATAAGAATGTATTTGTAGAATCTATATCAGATTTCACGCTATCTTGGAGAAGAGAGAGGGGAGGGAGGCGGAGAAAATTTAAAACTTATGGAAGTGAATGTTGAAAAATAAAAAAAGAAATGCACCATGGTGTAATGGACCTCATAGCTGAACTTACAGTGCTTAAGATACTGCTCTGACTCTGAGTGATCAGGGGTAAGTCATGAAAAGTCTCAGAGTGCTCAGGAGGCACTCTACGAATAGAAATTGCTGATCTGTGCTGGAAGGAGGGAACAGAGGGGGAGTTTTCACATAGGGAGTTCCCCAGATTGATGAAATCACAGGTCTGGGCCAAAGGAAAAAAAAGTCATTTTTCAAACAGCCTTTTCCTGCTTGACATCTAAGCTGAGCTGCCTGTTTTCATGTGTTTAGTAATCTGAACTTTTACTTCCTCTTGCAAAAAGTAAAATCTAAATCAGGGGTCTTAAAATTTTAGGATCATAGATCCCTTTGGCAGTCTGCTGCAGCCTAGGGACCCCCTCCTTATAATAATGCTTCTAAATGAATAAAATAAATACATAGGATTACAAAGGAAGTCAATTATATTGAAATTTAGTGTTGAAAAAAAAGAGCTATTTCTCAGGTTAAGAAATCCTGGTAGAGGAGAGCAGTGTCAAATTAGGAATATTTTTAAATTCTCATTTTAGATCTTACCCCAAGGTAATGAATTACACTACCTTAGGTTTATGGATTCTTGTTTAAAAAGTAGGGAAGGAAACAAGCATTTCTTAAGTGCCTGCCAGGCACTGTGCTAAGTGATTTACAAATATTTTATTTGAGCTTCCAGACAGCCCTGGGAGGTTCAAAGGTTCTTCCTAACCTGCCCTGCCTCCCACCAAATTTCTTACACCTTATACCTACCCCCTACCCCACCCTGGACTCTTTGATCTAGTTACACCAGGTTCTGTGCTATTCCTTGAACAAGATACTCCATCTCTCAGCTCTGAGCAGTTTTTCTGGCCCTCCCCCATATCTGGAATGCCCTTCCTTCCTCCTCATCTCTACCTCCTGACTTGCCTGGCTTCCTTCAAAGTCCCAGCTGAAATCTCACTTTCCACAGGAAGTCTTTCTCAATCCTTCTTAATTCTAGTGCCTTCCATTTGTCAATTACTATCCTGTCAGTTCGTAAGCATGTATTAAGTCAAATAAATATTTTTTAAGCACCTACTGTGCGACATTTTCTTTGCTAAGCAGCAAGGATACAAAAAAGAGGCAAAAGACAGTCCCTGGCCTTAAGGAGCTCACAATCCAATGGGAGAGACAACAAGCAAACACATATGTACACACAAAAAGGAAATAATCAATAGATAGGAGGCATTAGACTTAAGAGGAGTTGGGAAAAGTTTCCTGTAGAAGATAGAATTTTAGTTGAGATTTAAAAGAAGCCAGGAGGTGGAGATAAGGAGGAAAAGCATTCCAGGCATGGAGGAAAGCCAGAAGAAATGCCAGAGCCAAGTGATTGGAATATCTTGCTCCAGGAACCCAACAAGGAGGCCAGCTTCACTGCACAGAAGAGAACATGAGGGGAGGGTGTATAAGGAGTAAGAAAACTGGAAAGGGAGGAAGTGGGATATGAAGGGCTTTGAACACCAAACAGAGAATTTTATAGTTGATCCTGGAGGTTTGGGGAGCCACTGGAGTTTACTGAGTAGGGGTGTGACATGATCAGACCTGCACTTTAGGAAATCCACTTAGTTGGCTGAATAGAAGGTATATTGGAATGGGGAGAGACTTGAGGCAGGCAGATCCACCAGCATGGTATTAGAGGTATGAGGTAATGGGCCTCCACACTAGAATGGTAGAATTGTAAAAGGAAAGAAAGGGGGTATATTTTTTTTTAAATGTTGCACAGGTGAAATCAACAGTTGTTGGCAACAGACTAGATATGAGTGTTGTGAGGAATTGAGGGTGACACCTGGAAGGATGGTGTGAAACCTGAACAGTCTACTAAGTGCCATGCCATGAAACTGAGTCATTTCCATTTGAATTGTATTAGGAAGATTCTGAAGATCACCTGGCAGGATAAGGTACTGGACACTGAGGTGGTTTTTCAAACTAAATTGCCAAGCATTTGAACTACTGCAGGGGGCACAACTCCGGTGGACTGGTCACATTATTCAAAGGCCAAATGTATGCTTGCCTAAAAGACTATCTCACGGAGAACTCACACAAGGCAAGTGCTCACATAGTGGCCAGAAGAAGTGATATGAGGACACTTTCAAGGTCTCTCTGAGGAATTTTCAAATTGATTGTGTGGCATGAGAGACACTGGCACAGGACCACCCAGTCCAGCTTGCCCTTATCAAAGAAGGTGCTGTACTCTATAAGCAAAGCATAATTGAGATAGCACGAAAGATACATAAGATGTGCAAATTTAGAGAATCCATCCCAAATGTTCACTTGAACTATTTGTGCCCAACTTGTGGTAGAACATTCCAAGATCATATTGGTCTGCCACAGACAGACATACTGTAACTTAATCTAACATAGTGATGTCATTTGGGTCCTCTTCAAGAAAGAAGGACAACAACCAACCAACCAATAGGGAAGGTAGAAGGTTGGGAAGGGGTATGTTAGGGAAAAGATAATGAGTTCAGTTTTGGACATGCTGAATTTAGGATATCTGTTGGACATCCAGTTGGGTTATCTGAAAGGTAGTTGGAGACTCAAAATTGGAGGTCAGCAGAGAGGTTAGGGAAGGATAGATGTGCAAATCAGCATCATAGGAATGGTAATTAAATCTATGGAAGCTGATGAGATCACCACGAGAAATAGCAGAGAAGAGATACAAGATAAAAATTCCTATGGGACACCTATGGTTAGAGCAAGTAATGTGGAGGAGGGTCTAGCAAAGAAGACTGAAAAGGAGCAGTCTGATAGGTAGGAGGAGAATCAAAACAAAATGGTGTCCTGAAAACTTAGGAAGTATCAAGGAGAAGAAAATGTTAACCGTGTCAAAGGCTGCAGAGAGATCAAGGTCTGGGATAAAGAAGATTGAGAAAAAGCCATTGGATTTGGCAAACTAAGAGATCACTGGTAACTTTGGAGACAACAATTTTGGTGGAATAATGAGGTCAGAAGCCAGACTGTAAGGGGTAAAGAAGAAAGATAGAAGAGAGAGGTGGAGACATCCATTATCAAGGGACTTTTCTAATTTAGCCACAAAAGACAAAAGAGATAGAGGATAATAGTTAATAAGTATAGATTAAGGATGAGGTTTTTGAGGATGAAGGAGACAAAGACATGTTTGTAGTCAGTAGGGAAGGAAGGGAAGCAGTAGAAAGAGAAAGATTGAAAGTAAGTAATGAAGTGTATGTAGTTGTATATAAACATAAACTTTTATATATGTATGCATGCATATATTTTATGTGTATATAAAAGTTAATATATAATCGTGTATTTTATGATATATTTTATATATTACTTATCTACATGTGAATTATACACAAAATTTATAATTTCTATTATATATATAATTATATTATATATATATATACATAAATACCCAGAGTCAGAGAGTTTGTACATAGATAGTTGTTTGCATGTTGAGAAATTGTCTAATCTCACAAATCCCCTTTATGGTCAAATAGAGTTTAATTTTAAAAAAAATACTACCCACAAAGAAAACCTTACTAGTTGAGTATTTGAGTGGGGAGAAACCCTTAAATTTTTCACTATTTTCTCCTACAAAAAATCCTTTAAAAAGAGATACAGAAAACTCAGAATCCAGAAAAAGACAGCTTCAGTCACTCAGTCAGTAGAGATTTGTTAAGCATCTACTATGGCCTCAGTACTGTGCAAACTGTTGGGGATATAATAGAAGATGGGATTGTAGCTGGGTATTAAAGAAAGCCAGAGAAACCAAGAAGTAGAGAGGAGGGAGAGAATTCTAAGCATGGGAGACAGCCAGTGAAATTGCTGAGAACTGAGGGATGGAGTGTCCTGATGAATGGTAAGAAGGCTACTGTCTGAATCAAAGAGCACTTGGTGGGGAATGGGGGATGGGGAGTTTAAATTGTAAGAAAATTGGAAAGGTAGGGGACAGATTATGAAGGGCTTGGAAAATAGAATTCATGAAAGAAGATTCAAAAAATACTGTTGTTGATCATAATTAATAGAAATAGCAGGAGGTTCTTAGTTGAAGTCTTGGGATGAATATAGAAATATTAATTTAAGGTGGATGATGATCAACTGTTCTGTTGCACTTAGGACAGAGCTATAAGAAATGAGATTAAATTGCAACAGGAGAGATTTGGGTCAGACGTGAGATTTCACTCATGTTCATCAGTGGAACAGATTATTGTGGGAGGTGGTAAAATCTTCTTTATTGGAGATCATTAAGAGTTAGACAGAGAACCATCTGCCCTGGTTGATTTAGAGGCATTTTGCCTAGACACAGTGGAGGGTATAGAATATACAGTTTCTTGAGATCTTTTCTAGCCCTATGATCAGTAGAAAAATCTAGTAATTTTGTCCTTCATATAAAATAATGGCATTTCTGACCCACTCCCAATAAACAGGGCATGGATTCTGTGTTGCTTTTCTGGTAGTGGTGATAGATTTGTATTAATCCATCCACACTCTCTCCCCTGGTCCTCCTTGTGACAAAGGCATGCATTCATGAGACAGCTGGTTGGGATTAGGGTTAGGGCCCAGCCTGTGGCCAAGGAAAAGAACAGAGCTCACAAACTGGTGTATGTGGGGATAAGCCGTATGGGATTCAGAATGAAATGAAATAACTTTCAGAGCATTTGTTAGAGAGGTGCCTTGTGGACCTTATGGTTTCAGACTCGTTGCTTTCTTTCCTTCTCTGCCAATATTATCCTTTACGAAGTCTGCCAGCAGGAAAACTGCCTATTTCTAAGCGGTAATCATTCTTTATTCACACAAGGCACGTCATCTGCTTCCTAATGCCTGTTGTACAGACCATGCCATGCAGCTGAATGGAGAGTCCATCGTGTGGGTCCACCAGTACATATATGTTGAGCATCGTTTGCACATGGACAACAAAACTGGCCCAAAATGGGCAGGTGGCAAAGAGTAGGTTGGATTACACATGGGAAATTGCCATGACCCCAAACTTCTCTCCATAAAACCAAAAATCCTTATCTTTAATAGCAGTTTTTGTCTTATGAGGTTATATGTTTTCAATTTATAAAATACTCTCAATTTCCAAAGAATCAAAATTGTAGGTTACTCAAAAGAGAAAAGTCCTGTGAACATGTTTAGGCTGTAGCAATTACCAGTGAGATATTTGAAACTAAAATCATAGAAAATATATCCTTAAGGACACATGTAGTTAGGGGGCGAAGTGGTTGGAGTGCAGGGCCTGGAGTCAAAAGGATGAGTTCAAATATAGCTTCAGACACTTACTAGCAGTAGGAAACATGTCACTTCACCACCGTTTGCCTCAGTTTCCTCATCTATAAAATGTCCACAATAATAGCATCTAATCTCTCAAAGTTGTGAGGATCAGCTGAGATAATATTTATAAAGTACGTCGTAAGCACTATATGAATGTTAGCTATCATTGTTACTATGGAAAAGGCGATGCATCAGTTCTACAAATAAAGGATTATAAACATGCTGGGGAATGATAACCCATTGGCTTCCTTGGTAGCCACCTAATATTAGTTCCTAAGTGATAGACCCCTATCATTTTGGGTGGATCCCCTGTGGCAGATTTACAAATGGATATAAATAAATCACACCAATAAGAAGGCATGCATGATTTCTGTTCTGCCCTTTTTCTGAAGTGCTGAAATATTGAAAAAAGTTCCTCTTCATCTTTGAAGAGCCATATCCTATTGCAAATGGCCAAGAAATCAATGGATCAGCCAATTGGTATTTATTAAATAACTACTATGTGCCCCTCACTAGGAATATAAATATGAAAGACAGTCCCTGCCTGTTAAGAGTCTAATAGGGGAAGATAAACACAAAAAGGGAGTTGAAAAGCTGCCTGGTATTTCCTCTAAGTATTTTCTCACTCAATCCACTGTTTTACCTTGTTGAACTGAATAACCATTAGTTTTTAAATTCTAGCTAAGTAGAAGCTGTGTGGAGGTAGGGGCAGCTAAATGTCACCTTGGATAGAATGCTGGCTCTGGAGTCAGAAAGTCTCATTCTCATGAGTTCAAATTTGGCCTCCCAACCAGCTGTGTGACCCTGGGCAAGTCACTTATCCAGGTTGGCCTCAGTTTCCTCATCTTTAAAATGAGCTGGAAGATGAAATGGCAAATCATCCAGCATCTCTGCCAATAAAACCCCAAATGGGTTCACAAAGAGTCAGAAACCACTGAAAAAAGATTGAGCAACATGTGGCAGTGGAGTAAGGGTGATAACAAGGTTGTTTTATATCCTTATACAGCCAGGCAGAAGGCACTGACTGAAATAACTCAACAACCATATCTAGTGATCTCTCAGGTCTCTTCCAGCCCTTGAAGTATTTGCTTTATGACTAGATTCATGTTAAGAGGTGTATAAATAACAGACAAGGAAACTGTTTGCCTCAATTTCCTTATCTGTAAAATAGATGTTGCTCCTACCTCCCAGGGTGGTTGCAAGGATCAAAAGTAGCTGGCACATAGTAAGCACTACGTAAATGTTAGCTACCATTATTATTTCAAATCATGTAAAACAGTAGTGTCAAATTGAAAAAGGAGGGAGGAGAATGGGGACAAATTAGTACATAAGGATCCCTGCTGGCAGTATATTGACTTAGTTTTGAAATGCAATGTTATCAATGTTTTATTGTATTTTTTAAATTTATCTTGTTAAATATTTCCCAATGACATTTCAATCAGGGTTCACTTGGGGGTCTGTAGTTTGACAGTTTTGATGTAAAACATTAATAAAAGAGTGAGCATGCATTAATCAGAACCTATACTTTAATAAAGTGAATGAAAAACAAATCAAATATTAAGACTGCATTATTGGTGAATTTATTGGTATATTTTTCTCTGGAACAATGAAAAATAAACTGAAATAGAAATTGAATAGTTTGAGTATAAATCCAGGCTCTGCCATGTCCTAATTTGGTAACTTTGACAAGGTTTGGAACTTTTCTGACCTTACTTTCTTGATCGAATGAGATAATACATGATGTCCCAAAAGTCTTAGTTTAGTTTTAAGCTATTAAAGTGCTAAGACGTTTTGGAACACCCTATTTCTGTGTAGCATTTTGTAAACCTTGAAGTCCTATATAAATGTGAACTGTTGTCATTCTTCTATAAAATAGAGAATAACATTTGCACAAATTTTCTCCCCACCCCCAACCCCTTCCTGAGGGTTGTCATTCAGATTAAATAAAGTAACATAGGGATGGTGCTTTATAACTTTAAAGAGTCATGCCAATGCAGGCTATTGTTATCCCTTGAAGAGTTGACCCTGCAAGTCTTATCTACATTCGTTAGCATTTTCTTGGAGTGGTTCTAGCTCCCATCATTGAACACTAGACAAGTACACGGTATTAGAAGAAACAACGAGGGTTGAGGGAAGCACAAAGAGAAGTGAAGAAAACTTGTTTTAGAAAAGTACCATAATAATGGTATTTCCTCTATTTTCCATCTACTTTTTTATTTCATTTCTTGTGCTGCCCACAGAGGCGAAGGTTTGCTAGTTATCTTGCTGTTCTGCATTCATTTTGACCACTGAAATTGCGTCCACTGTCACAAAGGGCCATTTGTTGTTTCCTACTGGGAGAGGGAAAAGCAGGCAGGGGCAGAGCACACCAAGGCTCTGCATAGCCCTGGCCCAGAAACAGAAGCTTTGGTTCTTACATTGGGGACTCGTTTCAAGAGCCAAGTGAGGAGAGGATCAGTTTCGACCTCTGATCACCCAGATGATTAATTATGGGCCAAAATTAATCTTCCATAAGGTTTAATCCTGCGGAGTTTGCCTTAAATGAATAAGAGTTGGCTTTATTGAATGGGAATACAAGTAGGCCTTGTTCAAATCTCCCTAGGCTGCATTTAGGCCATCTGGGGATGGGGCATTCTGCACAGCCAAAGAGCAGGTGTAGTGAGGATTGGGTCACATGGTAGGGATTGGGCTTGCGTTGGGCAGGCTGCTAGGTGAAACCCCAGATGTGTGTGCTGGCAAAGGTACAAAGAGAGGAGGGTTCCGCCAAGCTTACAGTCCCTGGGCTGTGCAGCTGTTTATTTGGCACTTGCTTAGGGCCAACCTGTAGAGTTGAGGATTTAACATGAAAATCCCTTTGGAAAAGTACAGCTCCTTCCAGGCAGAACAAAAAAAGAAAGGAATATAGTTTGTTCTTAATTCTTTGGTAGACAAATCTGGCATTCTATAATTATCCCTCTACAATACATGCTTACACACACACACACACACACACACACGCACACACACACACAAACACACGCACGCAAACACACCTTGTTTGGGGGCAAGGAAAATTTGCCTTGAAACGAGGGAAAAAATGAGTTTTAGAAGGGGTAAACAACCCTTTTGGAGGCTTAATATTTTTTTGTACTCAAATATGTATAAACACCCATTTTCTTTTAATTCAAGGACATAGCCTGAAGAATACATACAAAGTAAGTCAGGAATTCCCTGAACTGGAAGGTGATACAAGAGGCAGTTAGTTACTCAGGAGAAAAGGCAGCCCTCAGGCTCAGAAGCAAAAATAAATTAAGAGGAGTCCTCCTGGGCTGCAGAAATTCATTTAAATAAGTCCATCGTAACAACCCCCTCTTAATTTGCTTCTGTCCTACTGGTGAGGGCATCCCACTGGTGAGGGCATCCACTGGTGAGGGCATCCACTCTCCTGGGGTTTTCACAAAATAAAATCACCCCTTTTGTTGTTGTTGTTGGAGGTCGTGTTGGTGTTTCGGTTTTAAAGTGAGTTAAGTAAAGTAAGTGAAGACAGAAGCTGTTAGTCAGTAATCTGGGCCTTGGGACCAGCCTCTTCTTCCTCTTAGCATATTATCCACATGCCTCTCTCAAATCTTCTCTCAAAACTTCTTGCACTAGAGACTCAAATAAACTCATTCACTTTAAGTTTTAAATGATTGGTTTGGCTTCAGTATTTTACTTCTATTGAGGGTTATTTTACAGTTTAATAGGGGAAGAACCATTAGGCCAAAGGAAATAATTTATTTCCGGAATTGTATTCATAAGCATTTGATGGGAAAGGATGACTTCCAATGAAATCCAAAAGTTTTAAAGTAGATAGTGGATCTCTGATTTAGATTTTCTCAGTTCTGTTTTGTCTCTTTCTTACTTGATGCAACTCTGCCTCGCTGAAATCCAATTCACACGCATGTCAAGACATCACCCCATGATGTCACTGGTCCTGTTCAAAAGATGAAGGCTGAACAACAACATGTTAACAGTATTTTATGGGGAGGGTGCAGTGACGATCACGGTATCATCATAGGATCATAGGTGTAAAGATGAAAGGGAACTGAGCAGCCCTCTAGTTTATACACACATTCCTTCCCCCCATCATTTTAAAAATGAAGAACTGAGGCCCAGAGAAATAATATGACTGGCCAAGGTCTCACAGGGAGTAAATCGGAGAGCCAGGATGGCATCCAACATCCTCTAACTCCAAATCTGAGTCTCTACACTGTATCTATGTCTCTACCTTTCTTGAGATTTCCAAAAACAAAAATCTCTTCCTTAGCTTTCACAGCCTAGCAAATTCTTAAATACAGTTGTCCTAGGAAAAAGACAAAATGAAAATTATCCTAAAATGCATAATTTGGCATTAATCTATTTAACTAGGAAAATCCTTGGCATGCAAGGCTGTCCAGTTTGCATCTCTCCCTGCTTCACAAGGGGAGGGAGAGAGTTACCACTTGTGTGGGATATTGGGAAAGGAGTTTTCCACCAGTTCCAAAGAGACCTTTCCATCATTGCAATGTAGGGAAAGAGAATTTTCTTGTAAACACTGGGGAGAGCCTCTTCGTTAGGGAAGAGGTTTTCGATTTGGTTTGACTCTTTTTTTCCTCACCAGATGATAGAGAAGTACTAGACATGGGAGCAGAGAGATGAGCTAGGCTAACAGGAAGGGACCAGGGATCTGCATGACTGGGAACAGCTTAGAAAGGGATAAATTGCGGACTATGCTGGCAGCTGTAGATGACCAGGGAAAGTTTGGGGGAGGTCAGACGGAGGTTGGAAATAAGCAGTCCTTAAGGGTTTGTGCCTGACACTATGCTAAACACTTTACAAATACCTCACTTGATCCTCAAAACAACCCTGGAAGATAGGTGCTACTATAATCCACATTTTACAGTTGAGGAAACTGAGGCAAAGGTCAAGTGACTTTCCCAGAGTCACAGAGCTAGTAAGTATCTAAGGCTGGATTTGAACTCAAGACTTCTTAACTCAAGGCCTAGCACTTTATCCACGGCTCCTCCTAACTGCATAAAGGAATAGATCCTAATTATAGACAATATTTCAGAGAAGTCATCAGGACCAAGTGTATCAGTTGTTTCTGACCCTTGGTGCTCCCATTTTGGAGTTTTCTTGACAAAGATACCAGAGTGGTTTACCATTTCCTTTGCCAGTTCATTTACAGAGGCAAACAAGGTTAAATGACTTGCCCAGGGTCACATAGCTAGTAAATGTCTGAGGTCAGGCTTGAACTCAAGAATGAGTCTTCCTCACTCTAGATCTGGTGCTTTATCCACTGCACCACCTGGTTTTCTCAGGTGTATCATCTTGTTGCAAAAGCAACATTGGGACCTTGATCTTACCACTGGAGTCATGAGTTTAGTGACCACTCCGAGGGACAGGAAGGAGCCTGTAGCCATAGGAATAAGGCTGACATTGTTTTGGTTTTTGTAATATTCATTCCTGTCCTTACTAAGTGTTTACTGTTGGGCTGATGTTACTTTGCCTGGCACAATGAAAATCAAGACCTGAATTAAATTCAAAGTTCCTAATCTGAGAATAAAGTAGGACGCCAAGGAGACAATATAAGTAAATCACTATCAATATCCCTGTTTCTAAACTCAAGACTCTAATGATCCACAGAGCAGGAAGAAGTACCTCTGGCAGCAGAGCCAAGATGGCGGAGTAGAAAGACACACATTTGGTAGCTCCAAACCCACAGCCCATGGATTTCCTCTAAAAAAAACTCCCAACAAATTCTGGAACAGTAGAAGCCGCACAGCAACACAGTGAAGGAGATTTCCATTCCAGAGAGCCCTGAAAAACCGATCCCAAATGTCCATCTCGCACCAGACGGAGCAGAGCCTAGCCCTGCCCCAGCCGCAGGGCACAGAGAGGAGCGAGCAGATCCAAGCAGACATCAGGGATAGAATCTCCAGCAGCCTCGAAGGTCGCTCCACCCACAGACTCACAGGTCAGTGATAGAGATGGGCTGAGAGGGGAGCGGGGTGTCTCCATAACTCAGGCCCCCTCGGAAGGCAGCAGCAGAGGCAGCAGGCAGCCAGAGGCTCCCAGAGCAGGCAGGAGCTCAGCAGGAGCTCCATTACAGAAGGTCTCTGCATAAACCCCCTGAGGGAACTGAACCTGGGAGGCAGCCCTGCCCCCACCTGAGAGCCTGATTTAATCTTACCCTGAATAGTAGCCAGGCCTGCTGCCAAAAGCCCTGAGGCTAGGGAGCAGCATTTGAATCTCAGACCCCAAGCACTAGCTGGGCAGATCTAGGCCAGGGGTGGAGAAGAATATT
>CM053773.1:93457630-93507303 GCA_028658325.1 Potorous gilbertii | reverse complement strand
GATGAAAGAAAAGTGGGCAGATTGATGATATGGGTAATTAGAATGCTCAGTGTATTGGGGAGGGGGGAGGGGACAAATGGGGAGAAAATTTTGGAACCCAGATCTTTTGAAAATGAATGTAAAAAGTTAAGTAAATAAATTTATTAAAAAAAAAGTACCTCTGAGCTATACATGGACTCATTTCAAGGGGAGACAATGATTAAACAGGGTATAGCCATAAGTCAAGGGCAGCTTCATGATGCTATGGATGAGAGCACTGAACTTTGAGTCAGGAAGGCTCATCTTCCTTAGTTTAAATTTGATCTCAGATATTAGCTGTGTGACCCTGGGCAAGTCACTTAACCCTGTTGGCCTCAGTTTCCTCATCTGTAAAACGAGCTGGAGAAGGTAATGACAAACCATTCCAGTATTTCTGCCAAGAAGACCCCAAATGGATTGTAAAGAGTGTAAAATGTGACTGGGAAATGACCTAACAACAAAAAGCTATTAGTCTTAGGCTTTAGAGATAGGAAGCTTCAATACACCAGTAGAGAGGGTTTTCATAGTCACCTTCCAAACCCATATTTTAGTATGAACAAATTGAAGAAGGAAAAAAATCCCTCCTATTCTATTTCACAGTACACTGTCTACTTTATTCAACAAGTATATACAAAATAACTTGGGTTGTTTTTCTTTCTTAAATGTCCTAGAGCATTGTAAAATGAAGTGATAATGAATCAAATTTGTTAAATTTTTTCTAAAAAAAAAGCAGGTATTACAGTACTTAGCTTAGCTGACTTGTTTTAATAATGCTTTGTCTAACACAGAAATCCAGAGCTCCACATCTGTTCCTAATAAAAATCTATAATCAGCAATGCCCATTGCTTTTCAAAACTTATTTTCTTCATCCTCCAACTATGCACAGAGCTGGCCAAAACTTGTTTCTCTTGACACTAAGACATATTGGCATTGCATTTATTTCAGTTTTTGTTTTTAACCCAGTAATGCTTCCAAGTGGAGACAATGTCAACATCTTGGGCAATAGAAGTGGCCTTTATCATTTTCATTTAATTATATTCATTTTTAATTTCAGATACATATTTTCATTTTCAAAGAATAAACCCCCTAAACTGGACTATACATGTGATTTTTTTAGACTGATAACACTGAACCTCTTGGGACACTCTGTTACCCTTCACAGGCTAAGAAATATTTGATAATAAAGGCAGCTTGCATTGAAGGACGCTTTACAAAGCAGCTACCTTTGGAACACCCTTGCCGCAAAGAAAACTCATTTATAAAGAGGGTAGTGTTCATGCTGGGCCCTGAAGGTCAAACAGACTGAAATTCTTCCAGTCCAGGGCAAACCGCTTCACAAATGAAGGCCCTTAACATAATTTTCCCCAGTCTACAGTCCAGAACAGAAGTCTAGGAAGAACTGTTAGGAGCACTTCTTTATAAGCTCTCCCTGCTATGAGGACTAACAGTAATGTCTTTTAAAAATAATGTAAATAAAAGTAATTTGTATGAATGCATGTGTATTGTGTGAATGGGGGTATTGACCTGGGAATGTTATTAGCTCGTGTCACCTTTAAGTGTGGCTCTGTAAAATCTTATATATTTTTTTCCCTCTTTCAGACCAGTTGATTTGCAAGGTTTTGAGTTATGAGCCACTTTGAAAGTAAACAGCAGGCTGTGAGCTGGGTACTGAAAACTCCTGTTTGTTCTCTCCTCCAAGAGACTTATCACATTAGATAAGATATGGACGGCAAGTGCAGGAGGAAGGTGGTGGTGGTAGGTAAAGGGAAAAACAAAAAATGAGGGTTGTAAGATGATGAACCCCAGGAATACAGGGGCGGCAAACAAGCTCAAGACCTTGTAAGACATTCCATGCCATTCAAAGCATTCATCAAGCCCCTATATGTGACAGCCACTGTACTAGGTATGGGTCTCAAAGGCAAAAATGAAACAATCCTGGCCTTCAAGTTGCTTACATTCTACTGAAATGTAGTCATTAAAACATATTTGTTATAAAGGTCCTGGGTTGATTTTTTTAATTGTGAAGAGAGGGAAAAAAAATAAATATGTATTAGTTGAAAAATAAAATGAAAAAAAAATTTTAAGAAACATTCCTCAGAAGGTACCTCAGTATTTGCTTTCAAAGATGCAGGATTTTACCTCGGTGGGTACTCCCTCTACTAATGCCCTTTTATGTCTCAATAGACAATTTCATGAGTTGCTGTGATTTTAAGAAATCCGTTATCTGGTGCCCAACCCTCTGTTGATAAACATCTCTGAAATAATGAAGGCTGGTCGTCCAGCAACAGACACATAGTCTGTCACTTAGCTCTTAGTCAAAGCTTTTCCAGTTTGGTAGGACCTTGTTAGAGCTTGTATTCCACTGACACAGAATTCGAGCGCTCAAGGTCACCTCCCTCAGTGAGGCATCTGAGTTAAGATTTAGTTCAGGATGGAAGCCTCTCTTCAGAGTCTGGATATTCTTATACAGCAAAGAAACTTCAGGCAACAGTCATTGTCGGACTTTAGTACCTGTAACTGTCAGGTAGTATTTGCAATAGGACAGTCTATAATTCAGTGTAATTCAATAATGTTGAAAATGAGCATATTACCTCTTGAAACACTGAAATAAACATTACATTCTTATTGTTTAAAATGATCTAATTTTGTTGAGAAGGCACATTGACCATTATTTTAATATGCTTTGCTAATGCCATCTGTCTCTCTATATATGTATATATATATATATATATATATATATATATATATATATATAATATATAGATAGATAGATACACAGACAGATCATAGTCATCTCACACCAATGACCTGATACACCAATAACCACTATCCCCAGACTGAATCCTCCCTATTTACAAGAAAAAAAGTCAAGCAAAATTATCTGTTAGAGTAATGGCATCTAACAATGTGTATACCAACATTTTGACTTTTGAGCCCACCACCTCATTGCTTTAAGTCAGGAGATTTTATCGTCTGTTCTCTGGGCTTGTCATTAGTTTTCCATTTGATCAGAGATCAACTTCCTTTTAGTGATCCAACAAAGTGGGCCTTCCTACCGTTCCTCATAAATAACTGTCTCTGATATTCATATCTTTATACAAGCCATCCTTCACACCTGAAATACATTCCTTCCTCACCTCTTCGTCTTGGTTTCTTGCAAAGCTCAGCTCAAGCATCACCTTTTACATGAGGCTCTTCATGATTTCCCCCAGCTGTTAGTATCTTCCCTGACAAACCTGACTTATATTTATGTATTTATTTTGTATATATTTCAATTATAATTCTATATGTGCATGCTGTCTCCCCAAATTGAATGTTTCTAGAGGATAGGGACTTTCCCTTCTGTCTTTCTATCCCTAGCCTCCAGTACAATGTCTGGCCTGCAATAGGAGCTTAATATCTAGTTGTTTCTATCGATTGAGCTTTTAATCTATATTCCTGTATTATCCTGAATACCATTCTCCATGTCCTGTTTATTTAGCTACATACCACAATTCTTGCCAATCTTTACACCCACCTTGTTAGTGTACCATAAGAAAAGGATAGGCTCACAATTTATGAATAAGCAAATGAATGAATTTATTAATGCATTTATTAAGTGCTTACTGTGTTTGAAACACTAAGCCATAGGGATACAAATAGGAAATTAAGGCAGCCCCTGCTCCCAAGGAGTTCACATTCTAATTGGGAGATAAAACATATGGAATGTTTCAGCTACAAGTAAGATGGAAATGTCCCATGGTCCTTGGGATGCAGGAGGGAAACAGTTATCAATGCTTCATCTTTAATGTCATTTCTACTAATACCATAATAGTTTTTAATGTTGAACCATTTGACAGTGCCAGTGACTTTGGTTGGCAACAGTCTTCGTGTCATCCTTAATTCCTCACTTGTATTCACTCCCCATAGCCATTCTGTTTCCAAGTCTTCTTATTTCTACTTTCCAAGAATCTCTTATATACTTCCACTTCTTTCCATTCACATGGTTGCCATATTGGTACAGGCTCTCATCAATTCATGCCTGGACTTTTGCTGTAGCCTGCAAATATCCTTGCCTCAAGATGCTCTCCACTCCAATCCACCCTTCACTCAACTACCAGCGTGATTTTCCTCAAGCACAGGTCTGGCATTATTACCACTCACCCTCTACTCAGTAAATTCAAGTAGTTCCCTGTTACTTTCAGCATTGAATGTAAAATCTTCCATTTGTCATTTCAAACCTTTCAGAATGTGGTCTACCCTTTTAGTCTTCTTATATTTTACTCCCCTCCAGGTACCCTATGGTCCAATGACAACAGACCTCCTTGCTGTTCCTTGAACATGACATTCAATTTCTGATTTTCCTGCTTTTACATTCCATGGCTGGGAAGTTCTCCTTCCTCACCTCTGTCTCTTAGTTTTCCTGGCTTCCTTCAAGACTTAGCTCAAATCTTTTCAGGCCCCACCCTTCCTACCTCACCAGCTGTTAGTGTCTTCTGAGATTATTGTCCATTTATACTCCAGTATCTTTGCCAAGAAAATCCCAAATGGGGTGACTCCAAGAGTTGGACACAACTGAAAAATGACTGACTGACTGATACTCTGTATGTCTTGCAAGTACAGTTATTTACTTGTTGTCTCCCTGTTATAATGTGAGCTCCATGAGGGCCAGAACTGCCTTTTTGCCTTCCTCAGGCCTCAGTATAAGGCTTGGCACATTTTTGTTTTTGTTGAGTTGTTTTGATTGTGTCCAGCTCTTTGTGACCCCATTTGGGGTTTTCCTGGCAAAGATACTGGAGTGGTTGGCCATTTCCCTCTCCAGTTCCCTTTATGGATGATGAAACCAAGGCAAACAGGGTTAAATGACTTGTCCTAGAATCACACAGCTAGTAAGTATCTGAGGCCAGATTTGAATTAAGGTCTTCCTGATTCTAGGTCCAGTGCTCTATCCACCACACCATATAGTTGCCCCCTCTGGCGCATAGTAAGCACTCAATAAATGTTGAATGACTAACTGATATTACAGCCAAATATCATAGCTCACCTTCGAGCAGTGTGCTGTGGTGGAAAGAACATTCATTTATATTATAGTAGAATGTTAAGTCCTTGAAGGTAAAGGCAACTAGGTGGACCAGTGGATAGAGTTCTAGTCCTAGAATCAAGAAAATCTGTGTTCAAATGCAGCCTCAGAGACTATGTGACCTTGGACAAATTGCCTGTTTTCTTGTTGTCTCAGTTTCTTCAACTATAAAATGGGGACACCCTGCAGCACTGTGGTAAGGATCAAGCAAGAGAATATTTATAAAATACTTAGCACAGTTTCTGGCACAATAGTCGCTGTCATTATTATGGGGACAGTTTCATATTTTTATATATACATATTATTTTTCCATATACATGATAGGCAGTAAAAGGTTGTTGGATTGAATTGAAGGAGCCCTGTTTGGAGTGAGAAGATGAGTGTTATAGCTATAGCTTGACTAATTCCTAGCTGTGTGACAGTGGGAAGTCATAATTTATGTAAGCCTTAGTTTCCAACAAGATAAGGATAGCAATACTTGTATGCCACAGTTCATGAGGGAAATCCTTTGTAATTCTTAAAGCCCCATATAAATTATAGTGGCAAAGAAGATCTGAACCTTCAGAGGTGACAGAGGTAGCAGATGCCCTGAAGGAGGTCCAGAAGGCCACCTTCAGAATTCCCCATCCCTTGGGCTGAGGTTGCAGCTTCTCTGTAAAGTTGTCAAGGGACCTCAATTTTGCCTTTACTTTTGTAAGGTTAGGGATAGACTATCAGGACTTAAGTGGTTTCCCCACAGCTTTGCTGGAAAGGGTTTGAATGTGGGTTTCCTGTAGCATGGCCACACACCTTGGACAAGTTCTGGGATTTCCAGTTCCACTGTAGAAGGAAAACAAGGAAAGAGTCCATAGGGATATTCACAGACCGCCCTCCTTTTTCCCCCTCCATGGATGACTGGCTGTGGTCCAGCAAGCTACAAGGGGCCCTCTGTGAGGATCTCTGGATTTTTGCCCAAGGTCTTTTAATGCCACAAAATAGGAGCATATCACAGTATGGAATAATTTAATTTTTCATTCCTTCTTGCTAGAAAAATAAGTCCAGCAATTTGGGAAATTTGTATGACATGGTACAAAGACAAAAGAAAAAATGTGCTGTTGATATCTAATTCATTTTCTCCACAAAATAGGATAAAACTTGCACTTATGGAAGGGGGGTTTGAAGGCTTTTCTCTATTAGAAATGATTTGATTTTACAAGTTGACGTTCATGCTCATGATTTTCCACGTGCAGAACTGTAAGAGGGAGAACATAGAGGAAGATGGAGAGAGCACACGAACCTCCGAAGTGGAGGCAATGCTGAGGATGAAGACCTGCTAATAACTGATCAGAAATGGATGGGTAATAATTTGTCATTTTCGGGTAAAATTCTAAACCAGAACTGACTGGAATGTGTAATATTGAGTAGAATATGTGAATTAATATGCTCGTCCTAGGAGAAACTAATTCCATTTACTAAAACATGAAGCTATTTGTGAAAAGTGCCTGGGGCAGGGGGATGGGTAGTATGTTCTGAGATGGGAGGAACTAAAATTATAAAGCTCATGCGGATACGTCATAAGACTGTAGAGCAGGGCATGTATCATAGATTGCATAACTGAGATTTTGTTTTCAAACAAAACAAAGTCCATGTCAAAAGAATGACTTACTGTATGATTCCACTAACCTTTTTTGAAGAATAAACTGTTACGTTCTTTAAAGAAATTGTGTACTTTACTGAATTATCTCTTTC
This sequence comes from Potorous gilbertii, assembly GCA_028658325.1. NCBI lineage: Eukaryota > Metazoa > Chordata > Mammalia > Diprotodontia > Potoroidae > Potorous > Potorous gilbertii. Next base: position 93,500,498 of record CM053773.1, on the reverse strand, counting down.
CCTGTGGTTTCTCCAACACTGCCCAGGGTAGTAACCCTGAAACACTTCAGAAAAAAACCCCTTTCCGGTTTGTAGAATGAAAAACTGATTTTCCTAATTTTTTTTTATAAATGGACACAAGTTCAGAAGTACAAGGACTTTTGATAGTGGTCTAGAACTAGAAGGACCTTTTGGGAGGTTATCAAACCCAAATGTCTTCATTTAGTAGCTTACAGAACTTATATTCTACAGATGAAACTGAATCCCAAAGAGATTATATGCCTTGCCCAAGATCACACAACTAGTATGTAGCAGTAAGAATTTGAACCCAGGTTCGCTGGCTCCAAATCCAGCATTCTTTAGCAGGGATTATTGAATAACAAAGGCTAAAATATCATAGACAAAGAAAGCACAGAGATCCAAAAATATAAGAGAGCTACAAGTTGATTTATTTCTTAACAAGGTTATTTGTTTAATCAGTAGCTGAGAATTAAGTATAAACAGGCAGATTTCTTTAAACCCTTTTTCACAATTATTCTGCAGACTGTTTTAACCTTGTTATTCTGATGAGCAATAAATGAAATTCACAGATATGGAACAACTGAGCTAATGTCTATCCATGTGTGTAGAATTATTAGGCACTTAATTTTATGTATTCAGAGGTCTGGAAGGCATGAGAAAATTACATAGATGTAGAACACATTCTCAGATTTCACAAGACCATGTTCAACTGCTTTCTTCAGTAACCTCTGAGGAAGCAATCAGGCAAAATACGGGTTAAGGAAAAAAGACAAGACCACAGAATTCCTGGGTACCACATAGTTGCACACTGCAACTCCAAAGGCCAGAAGAAACTTTTTTTGTTGTTTCCCTGCTTCCATGATTAAGAATCAGAAATTTGATTTAAGTGGATTTGTGAGGAGTTGGCTTATTTCCAGAAAGATTTTCATTCTGGTTTAGCATAAGGGAAAATGGTCAAAACTCAGCTGGCAAGAGGTATTTTATAATAAATAGGACCAAAGTAGGCTTTCCCCAGGAGAAAAGAATGCCTTTCCACCCCCATAAAGTCCCCTCTAAATTATTGTTATACCGTCACGAAGAATGGTTTTGAATGGGGCATTAAAGAAAAAGAAACCCTCCCCAGTTGTGCTAAAGTGTTCTGATGATGGAAGGAAACTCTCTTCTTTTAACCACATGTTCTCTGATTTTAGTTGTTTCCTTAGTCTAGCCAGGTTCTCTTACTAGACCACCAACATTCTTCAAAAGCTTTGCTCATCCAGTTGGAGTCTACCTAGACTAGTTGGTTTATCAGCCTAGGCGGGTTGCAATATAACCTGAACACTTTGCTGGGAGTTTGTAAGCAAGACTGTGTGAAATTTGAGAAATCGTTCTTGAATTCTTTATTTGTGTAAAATCACATGATTTGACATTCATAAAATTTCTGTTTTACCTTTGTCCCAAATTCCCAGAGGATGTAATCAGTGATTTGAATAGAGGAAAACATTTGTCAAGCAGTATCAATGATTTGTCACTTTCATGTGATTCTAATGAATTTTTAAGAGTCTAAACATCATTTTGTTATAAATGTTGCATACATTTTGAAGGGAAATGACCTAGCCCCAAAGGACTATTGACCAAAACCATTTTTTTAAAAAATGTATACAGATAAAGTGTATGTACATAAAATTTATATTTATTCTTAAATATGCTCCTAGTAGGTAACATGATGATGTAATTCACTTTTTACAGTCTCTAAAGCAGAAGTTTCCAAACCTTTTCAGTCCCTACTCTCTGTGGCTTTCAGTAAACTTTTCCAAAATGTCTAATTAGTATAGAAGGTAATAAATCCTGGAGCTGACATGCTCTTAAGAAATACAATAGATTGATTTTTCATAAAGAAAATTTTATTTGCTTTATAACACCATTTTTAGCATTAAAAGTTATTCTCTCTCAATCCATATTTTTTCCACTAATACTACTACTTGGAATATTTCAATATGATAATATAGTTATTTACTAAATAACTAAAATCTTAAAGCTTTATAAATGCTAGCCATAGTTACTATTATTGCTCTGTCACAATGCCAAAAGTAATTACATCTGTACAAAGGATGGATGGTGACAAAGATAGGCAGACAATTTTATAGATTTGTCAAGTTTTTTCAAGGTTTATTTTCAAATTAAACCCATTTCTTTATGTTTCCTTGAATTTGTATAATATAAATATGTTTTCAAATAGACACCCAAGATCTCTAAGATATTTGCACTTGTTTTGATCTGAGGAGGACACAAAGGCAGGGAATGAGACATGAGGAATGGAGGAAAGCAGGACCAGAGCTAGGAGGGACGTAGAAAGGAGGGCCTGGCATGATGATTCTAAACTTACTGTGACAATGAGATGGTGCTGATCCCAAACAACATGAGTCTCTGCTATACATAGAAACATGTTATATAGTACTTTATTGGTCAGGGTATGCCATAATAAAGGGCAGCTAGGTGGCCCCAGGGATAGATCATGAATCCTAGAGTCAGGAAGTCCATAGTCCAAATCCAGCCCAGGCATTTAACAGCTGTGTGACCTTGAGCAAGTCACTTAACCTCTCAGTGCATCAGTGCCCTCATCTGTAAAAGGGGGATGATGATGGTAATCACCAATTTCCCAGGGTTGTTGTAAGGGTCAAATGAGAAAGGGTTGATGAAGCACTTAGCACACAGGGCCTGGAACCTTAGCAGGTCCTCTACAAATGCTAGTTCTTATTGATTATTATTAAAGGAAGAGGAGGCAGCTCAACAGCAAATATATATATATATATATATATGGCCTACTTAGTAAATTTTCATGATACAAAGTTAAAAGGGACAATAAATTTGTTGGATGACAGAAATGAGAGCCAGAAAAGCTCTTGACAGGCTGGAGCAACTCTAATAATAGAGAATTAAGTAGATATAAGTATAAAAACTAAAACTAGGTTCAAAACAATCAGCTGCCCACGTACAGAATAAAGGAGATCTGTCTCTTTAGTAGACTTCATGGTCAGTATAAATCAACATTAGGCCCTGGAACACAAAAAGCTAGTTAAAGCCGGCTGTATTAATGGAATATTGGCATCCTAGATGAGAGAGGTAATTATCCTCTGCCTTGGTCAGACTAAACCTGGTGTATTATATTAAGTTCTGAATTCTACATTTTAAGGAGAAGCTGTGGCAAATGCTTTTTGATTGAGTTCAAGTTTTACAGAACAAATCATTTTATTAAAGGGATTTGGTCTGTGAAGTTTGGATTCAGTCACTGGGCTGCACTTGAGGACCTGGAGAACCATATGGGGCCTTGGGGCCTCAGCTTCCCCATCCCTTGTTGAGGCCAGATTTGAACTCGGGAAGATGAGAATTCCTGACTCCAGGTAATCTATTCACTGCAACTTCTAGCTGTCCCATCATCTCTGTGTTGGTGATTCTGAAATCTACTTACCCAACCCTAACCTTCACCTCCATTGTCATATCTCCATATTCTTCTTAGACTTCTTGAACTGGATGTCTTATAGAGATCTTAAAATCAACATGTCAAAAATTGAACTCCCCATCCACCTCCCCTCCCTAACTTTCCTATTACTATTGAGGGAACTGTCATCCTCCCAGTCACCCAAACTTGCTACCAAGTTCTCATCCTCAGCTCATCCATTCTCTCTCTTTTGCTTCTATATACAATCCGTTGTCAATACCTATTGATTTCACCTTTGCAACATCTCTCAATATGCCTTCTTCTCTCCTCTGATACTGCTGCCATGGTTATAGGGCCTTTATCACCTCATACCTGGATGAGTACAAGAGCCTACTCTTCGATCTTCCTGCCACAAATCTCTCCACACTCTAGTCCATCCTCTCTCAGCTATCAAAGTGATTGTCCTAAAGCAAAGATTTGACCATATCACTCTCCTACTCGGTAAGCTCCGTTGGCTCCCTATTACCTCCAAAATCAAATATAAAATTCTGTATTGGACATCAAGCCATTCATAACTTGGCCACCCCATTCCTTTCCCACCCCAATCCCCCATATGTTTGTTGAGCCATTGACACACCACTTTGAACATAACACTCTATCTCCTGAGTATTTTTACTGATTGTCCCCTATGTCTGGAATGCATTCCCCTTTCATCTTAGCTTCCTGGCATTTCTGGATTCCTTTAGGTACCAGTTAAAATCTTGCCTTCTACAGGAAGCCTTTCTCAATCCTTCTTAATTCAGTGCTTTTCTCTGTTGATAATTTTCCATTTATAGGTTATTTGTACATAGTTGTTTGCATATTGCCTCCTTCATTGAATTGCAAACTCCTTGAGGGCAAGAACTGTCTTTTATATTTCTTTTAATATCCAGTGCTTGGCCCAGTGCCTAGCACATACCAAGCAGTTAATAAATGTTTACTGAGACAGAGAAAGAACTAAGTACTTACTATGTGCCAGGGATTATGTTGAGCACTGAGTTCATATATATGTATATATATGTATATGTGTGTGTGTGTAAGATAGTTGTTGCCCCCAAGGAGATTGTATTCTAATAGGAGGAGACTATATACATAAAGGAATACTGCAAAGAGCTAGTCATAGACAAGAGGCTAAAGTAAGTGTCATCTTGACCTGGTTCTCAGCTGGGTAAGGCAAATAGTCATAGAGCAACTAAGAGTGGAGTCCAAGTTTCCAGTGGGATGGGGAAAGTTGAAGAGTTGTCATATCAAAGAGGTATTAGGCTTGCTCTGCATGCAAATGAAGGAAGAACTAGGACCAGTAGCCAGAAGTTAAGAATTTGGTTTAAATACCAAGCTATTTCGGTTAAATTTAACAAAAAGGAAAGATTGGCAGTGGGGCAGCGAGGTGGCACAGTAGAGTGCTGGACCTAGAATCAGGAAGACTTATCATTCTCCTACGTTTAAATCCAGTCTCAGACATTTATTGGCTGTGTGATCCTGGGCAAGTCACTTAACTCTGTTTGCCTCAGTTCCTCATCAGTAAAATGAGCTGGAGAAGGAAATGGCAAACCACTCCAGTATCTCTGCCAAGAGAACTCCAAATGTGATCATGAAGAGTTGGACACAACTGAAATGACTGAACAGTAAAGATAGGTAACATCATTATTTGATAGACATTTAGCCTCAGAATCAAGAAAACATGGATTCAAGTCCTACCTCTGATATGTCCTGTGTGACCTTGAGCAAGTCATTTATCCTCTTAATGCCACTTCCCACCCTGCACACCCACCCATGCCCAGAAACCTCAAAACTCTTAGTTGTAGAGAAGGTTCTCATGTGTATTGGTATAAGAAGTTTCCTCACTGAGACTTCTCTATACTGTGAAATCTCGGGCTAGCCCCACACAAAGGAGGAGTAACCTTTCTAAAACTCAGAGCCATGCAAATATGAGCGTAGATGCTTCCTAAGATGACGTCACTAGAAGCTGGACGAGAACTCTGCAGGGCTGTTAGCCAGGGGATTCTGGTCCCCTAAGGTTACTTCTGAGATCCCAGAGGTATAGAAGCCTGTCATCAGATAATAAACAATCTAGAGACAGATGGACGAATGTAAAGAGAAATTCCGATTCCCTTTTAGAAAGGAAGAAGTTATCTGCTCAGCAGCCACAGGAGAAGCAAATTTATATTGTCTGATAGACAAAAACCTAACTGACTAATGGGCCTTCTCCACCGTGGAAGGTTTGCCACCTGCTACTTCAATAGATGGCCCTGCCATTTTGAAGGCATCCCTTTAGTTAGGGCTTTTCCCTTTCCACTTCCACAGGAGGCAGCCTACATCCATGAAGATAGGTTTGGAAAATCCAGCATAATCCACATAGCCTTTCAACAGAGTTCTATACCTAAAGTGTTTTGGATTTCTTGAATTTCACAAATTAGCAGTGATGCATCTGACAAGAACAAGTATCTTCAAGAAGCCCAGTATCAGAGCTATGGGGCAGCTATTCCACAGTTAATAGTCACCCCTTCTCAAATGAACCAGGGCTAATTCACTCTGCATTAACTTAAGTGGGTAAGACTCTTCTGTCATGCTCCCAAATAAGGAGCCCAAGGGGCCCTTCAAAGGCATCTACCATAAAGTTATGTGAATGGGTGGATATGTTTACTCCTCCCTCCCCATGCTACATTTTGCAAGATGCTATGGACCTTATGTTCTATACTGCTTTTCACCCCAAATGATTAGCAAGTTTATACCCAAATACTTGATATACTTGTCAACTAATGTAACTCATGAGCTATGAGATGTATATGCTACTGAAGCAAGATCTGCACTGGAGAGAAGAATTACACCATCTTTTAAAAATACAGACAGAAAAGGATGTTTTGGCTACATTAGTCTTCTGGAAGTCCAGGAAAGTCATGAGCCAGACCGACATAATAGAAAAAACATTTTTTTGAATATTTAAGGAAGAGACTGCTATGAGGAGCCACTTTTAAGTCATCACAGAATGTCAGATTTGGAAGGGTGTTCCCAAACAAGCAAACTCAAAACTACAATGTGGAGTAAGCATATTGGAAAGAAATAATCATTTAATAAATGCCTACTACGTGGCGGGCAACTATGCTAAGTGCTTTACAAATACTGTCTCATTTGATTTTTCAGATCAGCCTTGGGAGGGAGGTGCTATTATTATATTTCCATTTTAGAGCTGAGGAGGCTGAAGCAGACAGTGGTTAAGTGACATGCCCAAGGTCACATAGCTAGAAGGTGTCTGAGGCTGAATTTGAACTCAGGTCTCCATTACTTCAGATCCTGCCCTCAATCCATTGTCCCACCTAACTGCCCTTAACAATTTAATAATCTTAACAGCTAAAGAATTCCCAGAGTGAAGTAGTCTGCCTCAGTGGATGGTTCTCCTTTCTTTGAGGTGTCTGAGTGAAAGCTGAACATTTGTTAAGAATGTAGTAGAGGGAGATTCTTTGTCAGGTGTGGCTTGGACTTGTGGCCCCTGAAATTGTTTCTACACCTGAATGGCTGTAATGCTTTCCCCTTAGTCTTCCCTTTCTTTTTTTTTTAAATTAATTTTATTTATTTTCAGTGTTCTACAATAACTACCATATAACTTAGGTTATTATTTTCCCCTCCCTCTCCCCAACTTCTCCCCTCCCTCCCCAGGATGGCATACAATTTTGTATAGCTTCTACACATACATTCCTATTAAATACATTTTCACTATAGTCATGCTGTGTTGAAGAATTAAAATAAAGAGGAGAAATCATCTATCAAACCAAAACACAATATACACACACACAAAAATGATCTGCTACATTCTGCAATTGAATTCCATAGTTCTTTCTCTGGATGTGGAAGGCATTTTGCCTTAGAAGACCACTGGGAATTTTTTTTACGTCCTTGCATTGCAACGAAGTTCCAAGTCTACCACAAAAAACTCTCACACACTGTGGTCGTTGCTGTTCACAAAGTTCTCCTGGTTCTGCTCCTTTTGCTCAGCATCGGTTCATGTAAGTCTTGCCAGGCCTCTCTGAAGTCTTCCTGTTCATCATTTCTTATGGTGCAATAGTATTCCATTACATTCACATAACACAATGTATTCAGCCATACCTCAATTGATGCACATCCCCTTGATTTCCAGTTTTTGGCCACCACTAAAAGAGCTACTATAAATATTTTTGTACATGTGGGACCCTTTCCCATTTTTATGATCTCTTGGGGATACAGTCCTAGAAACGCGATTTCTGGGTCAAAGGGTATGCACATTTTTGTAGCCCTTTGGACATATTGTCACGCTGCACAGTGCCGATGAACGCTGCCAGAAACACCTCCGCTCAAATTCGAGACTATTGTATGTTATGGATTACAGAGTTTTTTACTGTACATTCAAAATCATTAAATGATTTTTAATTTGGGATTAGGACAAAATTTCCAGCAATTTCTGAAATGGCCCCAACATACTTCTGCCATTTTGTATTATATATTTCTGTGAAGAGGCATTTTCAGCATTGATGATTATAAAATCAAAATATCGATCAACTCTGAAAAATGCTGAAGACTCTCTACGTCCTGCAGTATCGATATTTCACCAAGATTTAATTCTTTATGTAAAAAATAAACAAGCACATCCATCTCATTAGTGTGCTTCCCAAAGTATCTAAAATGAAACACAATACTTTGACAACTAGGTGGTACAGTGGATAGAGTGCTAGGCTTGGAGTCGACTACTTCTGTGGGCCCTCAGTTTCCTCATTTGTAAAATGGGAATAATGATAGCACCTTCCTCCCAGGGTAGCTGTGAGGATCCAATGAGATGGTAATTTTTATATGCTTAGTTCAGTGTCTGATATATAGTAAGTGCTATATAAATGTTAATTATTACTACTATTGTAGTATGTGGTCTGACCAAGCCACGTATAGGACAGCAATTTATTACTACCTAGAAAAGAGTGCCAAATATAAGACTGAAAACATGAACAGAAGAATTTCAAAAGGATTCAGTAACTTAACTTGTAATTACGTTACAATTTACTTTGTTCCCCATTAGAACGTAAAGTGGTTTGTAGGACTGCTATTGAGGTATTTTATGTATCACCTTGGCTCCGCACTGTCCAAACAAACACTTATTATATGTCTGCTGAAAAAACTTCTAGCTTGGACCACTCTCTTCTCTAAGAGCACTGGAGTAATTGCTAGAACATCTCCTACCCCTGCCACTGTTCTGCTCTGACCTGGTGGGTCCTCTAGACACCTCTAAGCTTGGACACATCTGTCCTTGAGCTAGGTGTTCACTAGCCTCAGATCAGTATAGAATAAACACAACAAACAAACATGAATCCCAAACCCAGCCTCAGACCTGTATAAGCAAGACCTGTACTTTGGGTAACTTGATAGTTATGTAATGCCATCTGGAGAGTCAAAGTAAGAGCTGAGCTGGAAGTAACCGTTTCTTTTAATTGACACTGTACCCTTCCCCTTGATATTGTCATAGAGCATGTGAGGGCTGGGGACCACTTGAGGTTTGCCACATTATACAAAAACTGAAAATCCTTTTAATACTGGGTCACCACATGCCTGGAATCAGGCCTCAGAGTTCTAATGTGGTCAGCCAGAACTAATAACAGCAACTCAGGACATGCTTTGTGGAATGGACCCTAAAGGTCAATTCATCTTTTGCTACATAGGAAACAGGCACACACAAAAGGAGCCAAAATGTATTATCATCGAGTGTGCTAAAGTTTGGCCTCATCACTTATGCATTCATGGTCTTTTGTTATTGTTGCTGTTCAGTTGTTTCAGACATATCTAACTCTCTGTTTCTTGGCAAAGGTATTGGAATGGTTTGCCATGGCCTTTTCTAGCTCATTTTACAGATGAGGAAACTAAGGCAAATAGGATTAAATGACACATCCAAGGTCATACCGCTAGTAAGTGTCTGAGTTTGAACTTGGGTCTTTCTGACCCTAAGCCCAGTATTCTATCCCCTGTACTACCTAGCTGCCCCCTTTTTAGGTTGTCACTAATGACTTAGTTGTTTTTATTTTTAACAAAATGACAAGGCATATGATATTGGGTGGTTTGCGGGGGAGGGGTGTTTGAGGCAATCAAGATCAAGTGACTTGCCCAGGGCTGCACAGTTAGTAGTCAAGTATCTGAGGCCCTGTTACATTTGAACTCAAGCCCTCCTGACTTCAGAGCTGTGCTCTATCCATTGCACCACCTAGCTGCCCCATATGATGTTAAAGGGCTTGCGTACACGTGCACACACATACACATACACACACACACTCTGAAAGCCATTAGAAGTGATAGCTGAAAGTCAAAAGAAGACATAAATAAACAGCAACAACAAAAACTTCATAAAAACAAACAGAATAATTCATAAAGGAATCGTAACCCAGAGCCAGCCTGGTAAACAGGCAAACAGCCCACAATCTTCAATAACCCTGGGGGAACTCTTATATTTGCGCAGGAGAATAAGGTTACAAGTCAATATAACCTATTTTAATAAAGCTCCCTGAAGCTATTTTTTAAGCAAAAATTTATTTGAAATGTTCTACTTAACAGGATAAGGAACTATCTAATGCATTTTAGAAAGATATCCATCCAAAAGAGTTCTTAAACAATGGGTGTTTTGGGGGGGCATTAAAGGGGCAAACTACAATTTGGGGAAAAATTCCCTTAGGTGGAACACCACAGTCTTAAATTAGCTGTTACTGTTTGTATCCTGGGCTTGTCTGAATACAGCAATTTAAGGAAGACATTTTCTTCTCCATTTTATTGAGTTTTCATTACTGCTTATAAAAGGCTAAGCACAATCCTCTGTAACCTCAAGGCTCCCTACGAGTTTCATCGTCTCCCTTCTCCACGCCCTCTCCTTGGGTCCTCTTGATGTCTCCCCACCTCTCACCTTTGCCCTCAGCATCCCCACATAGCTATCACCATCTTTGAGCTGGAAAGGTTTCTGGGGAATTAAAAATGAGATATGCGAACATTCTTCTCTACTTCTAAATGTCAGTTTCTATTATAGCTGGTACAAAACTTTTCGACTGGAATCTTAACGTGGACGGGTAAGTCTGTTGTGGGGATGCCCTTTCATAGTCTCTGAACTCCACGCCTATCAGGGCAGCCAGGGCTGTTTTGAATGTTTTAAGGTTGTTTGTTTTAATGGGTTTGTGCCAAGTGAGGCACATGGTTTCGAAAAGTGAATGCCAAAGATAACAGCAAATATGCAAAGGAAAGAAAGAAGCAACATATAGGAGTATACTGAGTAAAAGCCTCCACGGCATTTAGGGCATAGCAAACAGGCAGAAATAAAGCTCAAGATATAATGTAGAAAGCTGTTAAAAAAGAAAAAACTGTCACAACAACCAGGTTGACTTGGGGCCCTGCATCTATTTTGCATTTTCTTCGGGTGACTTAGTTTTCGGTCAGCACATAATTCTCTTGTCTAAACTGTTCACAGCTGCCCTGGAGTGGGCTTTGGTGACCATGTTGTTTCAAAGTCATTTTCTAAAAGAAACACTCTGATTACTGTTCTCTGCCATTATCGCTATGATTTGTTTTCAAGGTTGATGGCCATCAAGGAAATTGCTTTTAGAACACTAAATTGTTTTGTACCCTGGATCTGCTATAGCTCAGCCTTAAACACACTGCACTTTCGAGAACCTAGTTGAGCTTAAAAAGAGCATACACCATTTCCTTTCTGAAGAAGATAATGGAAGCTGATTATTTTCTATTATTGCACTTTAGAATTTACATAGCACTTACATGGCCAAGTGCATTACAATCATTTATTAATTAGCCATCATAATGGTGTGCACTAAGTCATCATGGTTGGGGTTTTTTCTTATTTATAGGTTAGTAACTGGGGGTGGAATGTGGGGAGAGGAGAGAGAGACAGAAACCGTGAAAGAGAGAAGGGGGAGAAAGAAGAGGGAGAGAAAGAAGGAGAATAAGGGGAAAAGGGGAGAGGGAAAAAAGGAGAGAGGAAAGAGAAAGGAGAGAGAAGAAAGGATGGGGAAGAATGAGGAGAGAGAGAGTGAAGAAAGGGGAGAAGAGGGGGAGAAGGAGGGAAGGAGAGAGAGAAACAGAGAGAGAGAGAGGTATGTATTGCCACTCTTTTTTTCCCAGGCTGTCCCTTCCAACTAGGGCCTGCACAGGCTGGCTTCATTATTTTGTTTGAAGTGTTGTTTGAAGTTCTCAAAATTCAAGCAGAAAAGGGTGCATTGCCAAAGCCAAATAGAAATGATTTTTAGATTATTTGATGTTTCTGATATGCCCAGTTATAGCCCTCCTTCCTTAGCGTGTGTAATCAAGAATTGACTCCCGCAGGTTCAGCTGTGGATTCTAAGAAAAATATAAAGAAAGCAACAGGTTCACCTAGACTTAAGAGTATGAGGGAAAGTTTCTGAGAGATTAATTAAATTCAAGGGGAAGAAAGCCAGGACAAGGTGAAGGAAACTGATTAGAGGATTTTAAATTACTAGCTAAGCCACAGATAATTCAGAGTCAGAGATGGGGGGTTAAGAAGTAAACAAAAGAAAGGATCTTTTGATTCTATAGCAGAATATAGCTCTCTTACCTTCAGAGTATCATAGCTTTAGAGCTGGAAGGGATCTTGGAGGTCAATCTGTTTCCTCTTTTTCTGAGACTGGATTTCCCTATTTCACCAGACAGGAAGGGCACTGGGGCATTCACAGGCCTTATCCCTATATGGAGGACCATGAAAGTTCTAACCCTGTTCCCTTTGCTCTTCCAACCTAGGCCATTTCACCCTCTTTAAGCAGCTCGGTGGCCCCCTGCTCCTGAGGGTTCACCTCACTGGTACCAAATTTAGTGCCGACGCCTGCGTTGTCCCTGCCCCTATTGCATCTCAGAGCTCTTGAACTCAAGGGATCGATCAGTTTCAGCCTCTCCAGTGGTGGGGACCATAGGAGTGAGATATTACATCTACTCAATTCTCTCCTTTTACACATGAAAACACAGAGACAAAAAAGACTTGCCCAGTCTCACAGACAGTAAATGGAGGAGTCAGAACTTGAATTCAAGACTCCTGACATTAAATCCAGCCTTCTTTCTACTTCACTATGAAGTAGTTGAATTGTTTTGGTTGTTATTCAGTTGTTTCAGTAAAATCAAACTTTTCATAACCCCCTTTGGGGTTTTCTTAGAGATAGAGTGGTTTGCCATTTCCTTCTCCAGCTCATTTTACAGATGAAGAAACTGAGACCAACAGGAGTAAGTGACTTGCCCAGAGTCACACCACCAGTAAATGTCTGAGGTCAAATTTGAACTCAGGTCTTCCTGACTGTAGGCTGGGCACTCTATCCATTGTGCCACCTAGCTGCTCCCAGTTCAAATAGGTTCTTCCTATATAAACTATGTACACTAAATTAGCAATTAATAGTTAAATGATTATATATTTATTTGAATAGTAAATGTAGGTGAAAACCTTACAGTCTTATTGCTTACAACAAATGCTTATTGGGTTGACTTGCTTAAAAATGGAAATGTTGAAAAAAATTAATTTACCAGATGTTTTAGTTTTTTGAACTCGTCAAATAATATTGATAAAGTACATAACACTATGCCTGCCATATACTAGGTATTTAATAAATACTTATTTTTTAAAAGCATGAATTAAAAGGCTTACTTGATATTAAAAACAAGACCTGAGAAGTGTTAGATAATATTTATATTCTAACTAACTTGGTACTAGCAAAAAGAAAATATGAGTTGTTCAATAATTTTTAGAAATTACTCCAAAAAGGTAATGCTATACATTATAAAAATATTAATTAGTTTGGAACTCCCCTGGGCAGGATCCCTCTAAGTTGTGTGTGGAGGATAATCAGTAAGAAATATATTTAACTACTGGTGACATTGTAAACCATTCCAGCATCTTTGCCAAGAAACCCCCAAATGGGGTCACGATGAGTCCAACATGATTGAAAGTGACTAAGCAGTGATAACCAACAACCTGAACCTAGTTGCCAAAATGACTGGCTTCTGGGAAATCCCACATGCAGCCTGCTCTAGAGGGAATGTTGGGAACTGACAAGTTCTGTATGGTCCTCAGAGTGGACCACCTTCTATCCTTTTCCTCCATTTCTCTCTGAGTGGCCACACTTACCTTGTTAGTCTAAGAGGTTTGTTTAGTATGGATTTCTCCAAGTAGAATAGCTCTGATTTCCTACCTCCTGGAAAATCTTATTGTCTCCTTGAATGGGCAAAATATTTCACTGAGCCCTTGTCTTCTGACCTTGGCACAAGAGAATAGATCACTCATATAAATGGATAGGTGTGTTTAACTACATAGATTTTTACCTTTTGCACAGAATCAATAAAAGGAATAAGACAATTTTTGACAAAGTATCTACCCTTTGGTTGCCTGCACATGTAACTTCCCTAGACCTATACCATCCCCACTAGTATATTGAAATATTTCAAACCTAAGAATTTTAGGAAATGCTTCAAGATGTCTAGGCTTTATAGGCTGCCCCATACAAGAGCAGCGGGGATGACATAATTTTAGTCTGGTCAGTTACTTTCCTTTGCCTGTGAGTAGAAAAGTTTCATGGAATAAAACAGGGTTCTCAAAAGCTATGAAATGCCCAGCCTTCTAGGGCAAGGGATGATTGTCAATGTTCTAATCATGGCCAATGCAGAGCACAGCACCAAGAGATCCCAGTTCTTCATTTATCCAATGAAGACATTGAATAGAAAGCTAATTTCATTTTGGTCATGTCAAAGAAGGCCTGAATTTAGTAAAGAAAAGAGAAGGCTTTGACTCTAAGAGTGAGCAGATTTGTACAAAGATCAACATCACAGACTGTGGTCAAGCTAACCACCAGCCTCAGAAAACTTTTTTTGTTGTTGTTTGTCTTCTGGGTTGTATTTTCTATTTTCTCTCCCTGCACCAAAATAATGAGTTTTAATACTTCATTTATGACGGAGTCTTCCTTTCCAGATTTAACTGACTTAGTGGAAATGCCTATGGTACTTTTCTCTTTTGACTCAACTTTATTTCAATCTAGACAAAGATCCTTCAGTAGTGTCTAGTTTGACCTCTTTTCCACTCAGGAATCTTTCTTGAAATCTTAGCCAAATAACCATCATAGCTACCTCCTCCTTCCTCCCCTCCCCTCCCCACTCCCAATACGTCTTGGAGCCATCTTTTGTTTTCCTGCTTTGGGTATGGGTACCATGCCAACACTTGGTCAATTGAAGCTTCCCTTCCCTTGAAGGACCAGCAACAGCCTCATCCCTTAAAATCTGAGGCTGGGCTGAAGCATCCTGTCTCCTTGGGCAACACCCTTGGTCAAGAGATACAGTTCCACAACATGGAGAATGTTAGCTCCTGTTGCCAGAATCTCTAGTACCCTTCATGGTTCCTTCCCTTGGTAGGAACAAGATCCATAAAGGCATATCGTCTTCTTGAGGGTCTAGAATCTGAAGTGTCCTCTCTTCATTCAATTCATGGTCAAATGAAGCATTTTTTCCTCTGTGGAAAGCTCTGTTCCCAACTAGAGAAGATCTAAGACCCCAAATCCCCGCCCCCAATATCCAATCATTCTCTACCCGCAGTCTCCCACCAAGTATTAAACACTGCTATGTGCTAGGCACTGTGCTAAGGGCTTTACAAATATCTCATTTGATCATCACAATAACCTTTCCAGATGGATGCTATTATAGTCCCTATTTTACAGGTGAGGTAATTGTTTTTCCTGTAAAATAGGAAAACTCCTGTTTTACAGGTGAGGGAGACACAGGGTATGATGAGTCACACTGCCAGTCTGAGGCGAGATTTGAACATAGGTCTTCCCAACTGCAGACCCAGTTCTCTTTCCCTTATGCCATTTAGCTGCCTCAAATATTCTAGTGGGAATTATCCAATATGTGAAAAATCATCAGTCTAAGATATTTTTTTCTGAAAGATTTTTTATTGGTAGTATAAGTTGCTCTGCTGATGTGCTAGGAGAAACAATTGAATTTTTGGTAAATATAGATATTGTTTCTATTAAATTAACATGATGATATTGATTATTTGTAGCTCTTCTCATGTTTATAAAATGTTTAAGTATTTGTTAAACTGGGTTTTAGTCAAATAAAAAATGCTATTTTATTCTTTAAAAAGAGGACTATATAACTTTAGTTACCCCAAGTGGTCTAGAAAGTAAGGTATTCTAAATGAATAAATTTCCCAGGTAAATAAAGGTTAACCTTTTCAATTTCAACCATTTTGAGAGCTTAACCATTTGTGATTAAATCATTCTAAAATATATCACACACTTCCCACATTAGTAAGTTAACATGATGTACATATTTTAAATGCTTGTTTAATGACTCAGGGGTGGATGGCAACTTACATGTAGTTTAGTAGATAAAGCCTTAAGATGTTGCCTGGGGCTTACGAAGTTTCAGTGACTGGCCTATGCTCCCAAAGCTAGTAAATTAGCAGCAGGATTTGAATCCAAGTCTTTCTTGACCCAATGCTGTGCTGCCTCTTTGTAAATGTAACTCAGGCTATCTATCCATGGACAGCATCATTTGTACAAAATGGAGCCTATCGCTTGTTGGATAATGCTCTGGGGCTCCACACGTGAGGAGCCCTTGTCCTGGTTGTGAGGATTGTGTCACATAAGACCAAAGGGGAATCAGAGAGCAGCCAGGGCAGGCTGATGCCTCCTGACTCGAAGTTCTCCTTCCCTTCCACATCTGTAATACATGATGCCTCCATGGTGCAGCTTAGAACTATTTAGATGCTCTCCAGTTGCTATCACTATCTCTCGATTTTCTTCTCTTTCTTTCATGACTGTCTCTGTTAAAAGTCTGTTCCTCATCACCCCTCTTTCAGTTTATAATCTCTGACACCATGTCCACTGACCTTGGATCTTTTCTGTCTTCTGGTTCTTCTCCTCCCCTTTCTTCCTTATCTTTTCCTCTCTCTCTTTACTATCTCTTCTCCCATGATTCTAGGTTTTGAGGCTAAATGGGCTGGTCATCCTTTCTCCTGATTGGTTAATCTGACCAATGCCACCAATATACTTTCTGCAAATGTCTTTGGATAATGTCATCTATTTTTGTGACAGCTTGTGCTGTGCCCCCTTCCCCACTAAGCTTCCTGATTTTTAGCAGTTCCAGAGAGTTGAATGTGCCAGAAACTAGGTGGTCAGGTGATTAAGGTATACTAATAGTAGTATTAATGTATTAATTACTCCTTTATTGTGGAAAAAATCACACATACCCCCAACACACACACACACACACACCCACACACACACACACACACACACATACATACACACCCCAAACCTCCAACCTATCCCCACAGCCACCATCTATGGGAAGGGGGAAGGGGATTAGAATAAGCATTTATACAGCCCCTACAATGTGCCAGGCACTCTTTTAACTGCTTTACAAATATTATCTCACTTGATCCTTGGGATGACTCTGGGAGGCTGGTGCTGTTAATAATCACAGCATTTTGCAGTTGAGAAAACTAGGGCAAACAGGTTAAGTGACTTGCTCAAGGTCACATAGCTAGTAAGTGTCTGAGGCTGGATTTGGACTCAGGACTTCTTGACTCCGGACCTTGCTGTCTATTCACTGTAACACTTGGCTGCAATTCCTTTGGGGAAGACACTCACATACCTACCACAAACGGATGACGACCTGCCACTTCCAGGCCAGTAAGCCCAACAACACCAGAATCAACTCCCCAGCCACCAGCCCTGCTTCCAGAACCATCATCCAGGAGAGGGATTCTTACAGGGAAGCAGTCTCACAGCTGCCTCTACAGATGCTGTGGCTCCTGCCTCCTCAGCAGCCACAAGCAATGGAGGACCCAGAAAAGAAAGTTTTCGCCACTGTGTTCCTTGCTCAGCCTTAGAAATAGATACAGTTTTATTAATGGAAATGGAATTAAAGAAGAAGCATTGTCATGTGCTATATTGCTACATCCTTAACACCATGGGTCCTTTCCCTCTGACTTGCACATGGAACTCTCCTATGTTTGTTCTCTCCTTATTGTAATGCAAGCTTCATAAGAACAGACACTGTCTTACTTTTCTGTTTGTATCTCTAGCACAAGGGTGGTGAGTCTGTGGCCACATGTGGCCGTGGGCCCCACAGGTTCCCCAGTTATGTGTAGTAAGTACTCAATGCTTTTTTTCATTCGTTCATCTCAATAATTTTAGTGATGTTAGTTTTATCCTTATCATGTACACAATTTTAATAGGAATATTAAGTAATCTGATGCATCTGAGAGTCACGGGGGCCATTCATCTGGTGGTAGAAGATTCTGATATTCTGATGGATGTAAACAAAGCTTGTGAAAATTTGATGGGATGCCAGACTTTTTGGCAAAGTTACTTCAGGTGGAATTTCCCCACAAGTGAATCTCTTCCAAAATGGAATCGACTAAAACAATGGAAATGGAAAGAACTACAGAAAATAAAACAATGGAAATAAAATGCTGTGAAACTATACTGACCAAGCTTGACCCCAGAGAATACATTTGGGAAGGCCTCTTTATAGAAGTGGGGACTGTAAGTGTGGAACACGTCTATATCTAACTATCCATCCATCCATCCATCCATCTATCTATCTATCAATATATGTATACACATGATGCCAAATATATATATATATATACACATATAAATTTGTTTGTATATACACATATGTAAATACACCTATACATGTGTATACATATATGTACACATACATGTGTATTTATATACACATATGTCTGTTAGATTTGTTGAATAGTTTTTTTCCTCCTCTGTTTTTTGTTATAAAAAATGACTATCTGGAAATGAGGGAGTGAGGAGACACATTAGGAAATGTAGATGAGTGATATAGAAACAAAAAAATCAATAACACATTTATATTTTTTAATGGAATAGACTGCCCCCAGAGTCTCCATGACTGGAGATCTTCAAGTACAGCCTGGATAGCTGGCTTCTTGCCTGGCTTCTTATAAAGGAGATTCATATTTCAAGTAGGAAGTTGAATTAAATTCTCTCTAGGTTTTCTTCTAATGCTAAGATTTTAGGACTGGTGTTGGTGAGCTCAGCTTGAAAGAGTACTTGGCTTTCTTTCTGCATTTATCTGTCAAATGATATAAAAGGTAAGAAAGGAACAACTGAAAGAAAACAACTGACTTCCTGGAACTAAAGATAATGGATGGGTTAATAGAGAACTTTGTAAAATATCTTGAGACCTGCACCCCTTGGTGGGTGCTGATTCTGATTCAGGAGAGCTTTTCTATTAAATTGAATAGATCACACCAGGAGTGCTCCAAATGTGGCTTAAAACATGCATGTGCAGCTCCTTCCTTAAGAAGTGTGAATAACCTGTCAAAGGAGGCGGCTGTTTCCTGGTCCATTCCCTTCTTGAGCAATTCTCAGGACAAGCATGAACATGACACCCCCAGTTGGTAACTAGGGGAGTTAATGATTCCAAGCTCAAAAGGAATGACTTCTTTTGAATGATCAGTTTGACAGGAGTCCCCCTGGAGCAACACCTTTTTCAACCACCTCCCCCACCTCCCTTTCTCACCCTCCCAACTGAAATTAGTAACTGTGTATTGGTTCAAACTGGATCTCATAATGAATCCTTGGTCATCTTTTCTTTTTTAGGACTTAGTTTGCTTTAGAATGGAGTTGTCTGAGGATCACTTATATGTTTCCAATTATGAGACCTGGCAAAATCTCTCCAACTACAAATGAGGAGGATGTAGGATAAGTAACTTTCATCCTACTGAGATTGTAGGTTGAGTAAAGAATGTCCTGTGAGGAGTATCAGAAAGTCCTTCTAGCTCCCAGATCTCCATTCAGTGCCTGATAACGCTGTGATTAGGAATTCTTTCCTTTGTGTTACTCAAAGCCCTCTTCCTCAGGGTCCTCTGAAAATGCTAACACTCTCTCCAGCGTAAATAACATTCACACCTTCATGTAAACGAGTGTTTTATCCATTCCTTCTGTGTCAGGATCATGACAGCCAGATGACAGGACCAGGTACCTGAACCGGAGACTGTCAATGGAATAGCATTTGTGGTCTTTCCAACATGATAGAATCTGCCAGGATTTGGGCTTTGGCAGGAATAACCACCAGGAAACATGGATTGCCTTCAGTCCATGGTGAAACACCAGAGGAGAGGGTGAAGAAAGAGAGTATTACACGATTGTGGACAGAGCTGGAAAGAGCCTTAGAGATCTATTTACACAAGATGCACCACGCCCCAGGAAGCTTAAATGACTTGTTGCAGGTCACACAGGTACACTGGAGCAGAGTCAGGTTCTCCTGACTTCAAACCCAGGCCTCATTCTGCTATCTTCTGCTTTCTTACTGGCAAGTGATCCTGAAAACAAACTTCTCTTCCTTATTTCTTCCTCAGCCTTGATGCCAGAATCTTGGACGGTTCTACACCTGCCAAATCCAGGTTTCTCCAGGGCATAAATCATTCCTTGGTGGAGATGTAGGTCCCTGGGGAGGAGCACTGAATTCTGGCAGGCCAGTAGGGTGTCCTTTGTCTTAACAAATGATTCCAAAAGATGGGAAGAGCCTCCCTATAGTCTTATTCCATATGTGGAATGGATTCACACCCTGAGAAGATAAAGTCCATTCATGCACTACTGTACCTCAGTGAAAGGGACTTGTGGCAGGTAGGATGGGCTATGAAAACAGAACTGCCCACCCAGCAAGTTACATAGATAGAGTGACCACCTTGATTCACAGCACCATGGGATTTAGAACCAGCAGAGACTTTAGAAATTATAGAGTAGTTCAAGCCCTTTCTTTTATAGATGAGGAAACTGAGGCCCAGAGAGGTTAACTTCCCTAAAGTGAGATGGCTAATTGAGCTGGGAATAGAATCCAAGTCATCTGAATCCAAATCTTATAGTCTTTTCACCGCAACATCCAGGTTACTCAGACATATATCACCCTTTTCATCCGTTAATGAAATAATCAATGAGCATTTATTAAGCACCTACTATGTGCCAGTCATGGTACTGCCACAAGAGAAAAACAGACTCTGCACTCGAAGAAAGGAAAGAGGGAGGGAGGCATGGAAAGAAGGAAAGGAAGGAAGAAAGGAAAATATTTATTAAGTGCCTACTATGTGCCAGATGCTATGCTAAGGGCTTTACAAATATTATCTCATTGATCCTCACAACAGCTCTGAGAGGTTGGCATTATTATTAACCTTATTTTATAGCTGAAGGTACTGAAGCAGATAGCAGTAAAGTGGCTTCTACATGGTCACACAGCTAGTCAGTGTCTGAGACTACATTTGAACTCTCTAATCCCAGGCCCAGCACTCTTTCCATTGTGCCACCTAGCTGTCCCTTAGAGAGACAAGGCGTGCCTATATAGGTATATACAAGATATATAAAATGGATGAAGTTTTTGAAGCAAAATGTGGAATTATATGCTGTTGTCATAAACACATCTAAGAGATGGCAGGTCTATACCTACCAATCACAACATCATAGCCTTTTCTAGTTACAGCCCCAGTGAAGGAACAAGCACCACATACACCATCAGCAGCGATCATTGCGGTGTTGGCTTTCTCCGTATCTGATGAGATGGATCTAGAGGAATCTTGTTGACATCTTGAGTCTGCCAAGATTTCTTTGCTTAAGTTTGAGTCATTGCTGAACTCCCAGCATTCTCTAACGATCCCCATTGTCCTCTCTATCTACCCTTCCTTGCCCACCATGACACCCTTCTCATTATCACCATATAAAGAAAGGCCTTACACTTTACCAAGTGGTTTCATGTACCTCCTCTCATTGGGCAGTCTCTCACCAAAGCAAGACAGTTCTCCATGGTGAAGTGTATGATGCACGGACTTTTCCTTTGTATTTATCCTAGAGCTTCTGCAAATGTTCTACTCATAAAACATCTTCACAGTCTTCTGATTTCTGTTTCCCTTTTACACAAGAGAAAAGCCTAGCTGGCATCAGAGACATTTAGTCCTAGGCAATCCACACTACTGTGATGCCCTGATGACATGTCAAGTTCCTATCAGAGCAATGTTTCTGATATGAATGTGAATCAATTATTTTGATATGCCAAGAACTTAGACCTTAGACCTGAATATTGCTGAAAGCTTTCATGGATCTCCCTCCCTGACCCCTATGGGCAAACTGAACTAGAGTAGGGGTTCTTAAACTGGAGTACATGGAACATCCCCCCTAAGAATTCTGTGGATAAATTTCAGGGAGTCTGTAAATTGGATGGGAAAAATACATCTTTATTTCAATATGATTATTTTCCTTTTTAACTCTATGGATTTTATTTATATACTTAAGAACATTATTCTGAGAATTAAGGAAGCAAGTCTTCATGTGCTAGGCACTGTACCGAGTGCTTTGCAAATATCTCATTTAACCCTCATAATAATCCTTAGAGGTAGGTGTTGTTATTATTCTGCAGTTGAGGAAACTGAAGCAAACAGATGTTAAGAAACTTGCCTAAAGTCACTTAGTTAATAAATGTCTGAGGTTGGTTTTGAACTCAGGTCTTCCAGACTCCAAGGTCAGCCTCTACCTACATGGGAAACACTCAAGGGACTTGAGGTGTATGTTAAAATGACACAGGGAAGGGTTTATGTCTTGCAAGGTTTTTATGACTTAATCCTGGTTCTGAACACCATTATGGTATATTAGATCTATTCTGAGGGCTCTCTGGCTATTCTATCTTGGATTTGAGAAGTGAAAGGTTGATTAAAAATATGGCGCTAGAGAATGAGATTTAGACTTCCTTCTGAACCAGGGCTTCATTTATAGAAATGCTGGTTTCTTGATCAGAATTCAAGCACAGTGTATATAAAATAATATCTGGGAAGAATATATTTGGCTGGTGACTTTCAGGTATTGTCAAAAGATTTTCCAATTGAAAATGGAGTGGTTAAGAGAAACTACCACATTTAGCCACTAAGGCATATACCCCAGAGAGAATCAAGTACAACACAGAAAGGGGCATATCAGTGGGGATATAATTTTTAAAGAAGTGAAACAGTAAGAAAGATTATTTAAAGAAGAGTGGTAGTATTAGTATTCATAGACAATGCAATGAATACAATAAATATGGAGACTGTGAATAATAAACAAAGCACAATGCAAAAAGGTAGAATAAATGTTGGCATTACTAAGACTTGATGAAATGTGATGTAACTAGAGCCTCATATTTCACAAAAAAAACCCCCAAAATGCGGCCTTTCTCTGAGAGACTCCTGGCTTAGTTGTTTTAGTCATGTCTGACTCTTCTTGACCACTTTTGGGGTTTTCTTGGCAAAGATACCAGTGGCTTGCCATTGCCTTCTCCAGATCATTTTACAGATGGGGAAACTGAGGCAAACAGGGTGAAATGACTTACCCAGGGTCATGCATCTAGTAAGTGTGTGAGGCCAGATTTGAACTCAGGAAGAAAAGTCTTCAGACTCCAGGCTCAGCTTTCCATCTACTTCGCCATCTACCTGCTCTCTTCTTACCTCTCTTTAAAGCTTGCATCAGTTAGAACTTTCCCCCTGCTGTCTCCTCCTTCACATCATTCTCAGAAGTGATCCTTCTTCTTGCCAAAGTTAACCACTATATATGCACCCTTGATCTCATCCTTTTCCATCTTCTCCAGAAGATTGCTCCCACTCTCATCTTCACCTTCTCTTTTATCATTGATCTCTCTCTTGGCACTGGCTTCTTTCCCTACTGACTAAAAATATGCTTGTCTCCCCCTTCCTTAATGGAAGTGCCCTGCAATCCTAGTTTCATAGTCAATCAACAGTGCTCCACCTCATCAGACTAGAACCAGTTAGAGAATGTCTATGCTTCTCTTATATATCCTAATGCCTATCTGAAAGTAGACTTCCCAGCTTCTTACATATTGGGGATTATATCAGTTTCCCAATTCTTGACATTCAAGAACTGTCATTTGATCTTACAGTCTTCTCCAGTTCTCATCCTAGATCTCTCCTCCAATTCTCCACTGAACTCCTTGAGAAAGCTGCTTATACCAGTAGCCCCAATTCCTCTCATCTCATTGTCTTCTTTTTGGGGGAGGGGATATGTGGGAGGCAGTCAGGGTTAATGACTTGTCCAGGGTCACACAGCTAGTAGGTAAGTGTCAAATGTCTGAAGTCAAATTTGAACTCGGGTTCTCCTGACTCCAGGGCCAGTGCTCTATTTACTGCCCCACCTAGCTGCCCCCATCTTTCTCTCTTCAAAACCATCTGCAATCTGACTTCTTCATCATTCAGTTGAACCATCTGTCCAGTTATCAATAATCTCTTAAATACAAAATCTAACAGCCTTCTCTTAATCTTTATACTTCTTGACCTCTCTGCAGTATTCAACATACCTAATCACTCTCTTCTCCTGGACACTCTCCTCTCTGAATTGTTAAGACATTAATCTGATCAACCTGGTTCTTCTCCTGTCTGATTGTTCCATCTCAGGATCCTCTGCTGATTTTTAATTCATATCACCTCTACTGGACATCGGCATCCCCCAAAGTTCTATCCTGGGTCCTCTTCTTGTTAGCCTCGCTGGTTTACTCTGTTAGCATAATCTCTATGTAAATCATTCCCAGACTAATCAGCTCTGGTTTCTCTTCTGAGCCAGTGTCCTACATCACAAACTGCCTTTTAGATATCCTTAAGAATCTCAAACAACATGATCTTCCCCCCAAATTTCCCTCATTTCCAAACCTCCCGATTTCTATTAACTATTCATTGTCCTTCCCAGTCACCCAGACTGATAAGCTTGGTTTCACCCTTGATTATTCGCTTGTATACACACACACACACACACACACACAAACACATACTGCCCCCCATACAGAATCCATGTAAAATAGCATTTATACAGCACTTTTTAAAGTTTTGCAAAACATTTTATAGATGTTTTCTCATTTTATTTATTCTCATAGCAACTATGGGATGGAAGTGCTATTATTGTGCCATTTTAAACTGTTTAGTAACTTGCCCTAGGGTCACATTTCTAGTAAGCATCTGAGGTTAGATTGGAACTCAGGACTTCTTGACTCCAAGTCTCACTCTCTATTCACTGCACCACCTTTCCTTTATACCTCTATATACATTCCTCTATTTCTTTCCCAACACCTCTCTCATCTAAGTCTCCCCCTCTATACCCACAGTGCCATGAACCTAGTACAGGTCTTCAAAGCCTGCCACCTGAGTTACTGCTCACTGCAGTGTTCCCCCTCTAGTCTTTCCCCTCTCTACTACATCTTCCACATAGCTGCGAAACTGATATTCCCAAGGTACAAGTCTGACCATGCCCCTCCTTGCTCAAGAAGTGCCGTGTCTTTTTATTGCCTCTAGGAAAACATACAAGCTCCTTTGTTTGTCATATAAAGCCTTTCACAATCTGGCTCTAAGCTATCTTTCCAGATTGACTTCACATCCCTGCCATCCTAAACCGTCATCTGGCAAACACACACACACACACACACACACACATACATGCACACCCACACGCACACTGATTCATACATATACAAACTCTTATATGCCTTGATTCACATACACACATATAGACACACATGTACACTGATTCACATACACATTGACTCACACAAAGACACACACAATGACTTACATATACAAAGACACACACTGACTCATGTATATACACACTGACACACACTGATTCACACACATTGACTCACAATTGATTCACATACACAAATGCATACACATTGACTCATACATATTGACACACTGACACACTGATTCACATGCACACACTGACTCACACATACATTGATTTACATGTATACACACACACACACACACACACACACACACACAAATGTTCCAACCAAACTGTTCTATGTTCTGTTGTCCATACGCAGCACAGGAGATGGTCTCCTGCCACTTTGCCTTTTCCCTCTTCCTCTCTGCCTACTGTGCTTCCCTTCCTCCACTTCTCAGAACCACAGTTTCCCCTCTGTATGATGGGTCTTATAATACTTATACCACCTACCTCACAGGGTTGTGTAGGGAAAGTCAATTGCATACCTCAAAGCACCCCACTTCCAGTCAAACAGCCAACTGATAGTATGCCTCCTCATTACATGGTTACCAGACCAGAATAAGTTACAGAATGTTTGTAAATCCTCCAGATCATGAAGAAAGAACTTTCTGGAAACCGTCTCTTCATTCTCTTCTATAGGATGGATGACAGTCACTCTCTTGGTGCTCAAAACCCCTTCTTCGATACGGTGATTTGGACTAGCTATATCTCCTCCAATTCTTAACTAAGTTCCATAAGAAAACTGCCTACCCTGGGTACCCCCAGTTCCTCTCCTCTCATTCCCCTTAAATATTAGAAGAATCTCATGATCGTGTAAAAATGACAGAACCACTAAACCTCATATTGGGCTAAGGCTTCCAGTAAATACTAAGGAAAATACAGAGAGCAGGGCTTGGCTATTAGTTCAGGGTAGAGAGAATAATTTTTTTTCATATTTCCATATTAGTCAAAATGTAAAAGAAAACATAGACCAATAAAAACAATGAAAAAATAAAATAAAAAAATTGTATTCTTTGATCTGCATTGCTAGAGGCAAATAAATTGACTTGGATCATTGTATTGCTGAAAGTCAATAAGTCATTAGCTAAGCTGATCATTGTAAAGTATTGCTGTACTGCATACTGGTTCTGTTAACTTCATTTTGCCTTAGTTCATGTAAGACTTTGCAGATTTATAGCACAATACTATTCCATTACAATCATAGGCTACAGTTTGTTCTGCCATTCCTTAATTTGTGGACCTCCCCTGAATTTCTAATTCTTTGCCACCTCTAAAAAACTGCTATAAATATTTTTGTACAAATAAATCATTTTCCCTTTTTTTATTAATGTGATATAGAACTGATTGTGTTATTGCTGGATTAAAGGGTATGTACAATTTTATAGCCCTTTGGACTTAGTTCCAAATTGCTCTCCGGTGGGGTTGGATCAGTTCACAACTCCACCAATGTCTTAGGGTTCCATTTTTCCCACATCCCTTCCAACATTTACCATTTTCCTTTTCTGCCACATGAGTCAGTTGATAGGTGTGGGGGTGGTACCTCAGAGTTGTTTTACTTGGCAATTTTCTAATCAATAACATTTTTATGTGATTATAGGTAGCTTTGATCTCTTCTTCTGAAAACTTGACATTTATCAATTAGGGAAAGACTTGTATTCTTATAAATTTGACTCAGTTTTCTATATATTTGAGAAATGAGGCCTTTATCAGAGTCACTTGCTGTAAATATTTTCCCAGCTTATTGCTTTTCTTCTACTCTTGGTTGCATTGGTTTTATTTGTGCAAAAAACTTTTAAAAATGCAATATAATAGAAGTTATTCATTTGGCATCTTGTAATGCTGGTAAGAACAATGATGGTGGATGATTGGGGAGAGGCCAGAACCACTGAATTCCATTTGTGATCCTGTGTTCTGTACCAAGATGCTAGCATATCAAAGAAACTGAACTTGAAGTCAGAAAGATGAAATTCTGGGTTCAAGAACTTCCACTGACACATTTTGGCCATGTGGTCTTGGACATGTCTCTTAGCTTCTCAGTGCTCCAGGAAGTTCTCTAAGACTAAATTGAAGAGAAGGTTCTGACCTTCATTGGTAGAGGGAATGTCCTTACCTGAAATCACACAAGTTCAATTCTTATAACATTCACTATCCATGTCTATCTTTGTTGAGAGGAATGATCTTTAAATTGAAAAAGACAGGGAGGAGAAAGGTTAACAGGAAATAGAAACTCATGGTAAGGGGGAAGATGAGAATATCGCCAGGGCCTTGAAAAAAACTTGTGGATATGATTGTTGAGCCATGGTCAGTGATCTTTGAAAATGATGAGAACAGAATACAGTCACAGAACTGGAAACACGCAAATGCCCTGATTGTGAAAGGGGCAGGAAAATGGATTCCTCAAACTTTAGCTCAGTGAACCTAACTCCAGTTCTAAGGTGTTCCAATTTTCCTGGAAAAAAAATCCTAGAGCTTATTATTAACAAGATAGCTTAGGAGCACTTGGAAAGGGAAGCAACAGCCTCTAAGATTTGCCATGATTTCATCAAGAACGAGTCATGTCGCACTAACTTTATCACTCTCTCCCCCTTTTTTAGGATACAATCACTAGATCGTAGAAATCTGGTAGATAGAGTGAACGTGAGGCAGTATGGTATAAAGGATAAATGATCAAATGTTAGTGAGGAAGACCAGGATTTAAATCCTTCCTCTAACACACACGAGCTGTGCTCATTCAGCCTCCCTAAGTCTCAGCTTCCTTATCCATAAAGTAGGGGGAAAATACCTGCAGTACCTATTTTACAAGGTTGGTGGGAGGGGCACACTATATAACGTACATAAGGCATCTTTAAATCCTTAAAACTGTTGTTGTCATGTCTGATTCTCTGTGACCCCAATTGGGGTTTTTCTTGGCAGAGATGTACTGGCATGGTTTGCTATTTCCTTCTCCAACTCATTTTACAGATGAGGAAATTGAGGCAAACAGAATAAAGTGATTTGCCTAAGGTCACATAGCTAGTAAATGTCTGAAGTTAGATTTGAACACAGGAAGATGAGTCTTTCTAGCTTCAGGCCCAGCACCCTGCACCACCTAGCTACCCAGAAAGTACTTATAGTACCACAGCACACAATAACGGAGAGTGAACTTTGGAATCAGAAAGACCTAGGTTCAAGTGCTGTCTCTGACACAAGTTGGCTTTGTGGCTCTGAGTAAGATGCTTAACCTGCCAGTGTCTCAGACTATAATTACAGAGTAGGTCATGATTGCATTGGTAAGAAGAGTTTTCCCATTGTGGGAAAAGAAATGAAGGTTTTCATTGGGTCTTGACAAGAATCCACAGTGTGATACGTAGAGAAACAAAGGTATCTTAGACTGTTTAAACTGAGGCAAATTATCTAGCCAGGATAGCTAGATGGCTCAGTGGATGGAACACTGGACCTAAAGTTAGCAAGACGTGAGTTCAAATTCTGCTTCAGATACTTACTAGCTGTGTGACCCTGGGCAAGTCACTCATGCCTATTTTACCCAGTTTCCTCATATGTAAAATGAACTGGTGAAGGAAATGACAAACCACTCCAGTATCTCTGCCAAGAAAACCCAAAAATGGAATCCCAAAGAATTAGACATGACTGAACTATAGCAAAAACAGTATTTAGAACAGCACTTTGACTTGATCCCATCATATCTACCATCAGTTTTAATGTAAGAATTCCTTTTTGAAAAAAATCCCAAACCCTTGTGGTTAGTTTTACTTTGCTCTAAGAAACTGAAGGATTTTTGGGTAATCAACAAGCAGTCAGTATAGTGGGATCTTGTATTTTTAAGTCATTTCTGATTTTAGAGATACGCTCTGCTATAGAGAATCGGATTGCCTGCCAGTTCTTCTGCTTCAACAGACAAGTGGCTGGAAATTTCTTCTTCTATTCCAAACTCTTTACTCCCTCTTGGATTATTCTACAGTAATATATCCAGCTCATTCCTAACCCTTCTGCCCAGATGATAGATATTTTGAATATGGCTCCTGATAAAAGACCAGGCTGTGGTGTTTGATGAAGCACAATCATATCTCGTCATCAGAATAGTATTCATAAAGTCCTGTAAGTCGAGGGTCACCAAATGGACAACAGAGAGGTCATAGCGGACATATGCCAAAATAAAATCCAAATTTAATGACATGAGGAAATGATGTGAAAATTATAGAAAAGTAAATGACCAGAAAGGAAAAAAACCCAAACAAACATGGGCTGGTCATGTAATGAGAGCCAGTGATATTCAATTGATAGCCTCCGTGCTCCATTGCAATTCATTCCTTGTTGTCCATTGGTTTCAGGCATAGCTGACTCTTCTTGACCCCATTTGTAGAGATACTGGAGTGGTTTGCCATTTTCTCATTCTACAGATGAAGAAATGGAGGCAAACAGGAATAAGTAACTTGCCCAGGATCAAACTGCTAGTAAGTGTCTGAGGTCGCATTTGAATTTAGGTCTTCCTGACTCTAGGCCCCAGTGCTCTATCCATTGGACCACCTAGCTTCCCCATAATGCAATCCATATGTTATCAAAAATCTAGAGAAGGCTCTATCAGGATTGTCAGGAGGATGCAGCTTGAATGTGCTACAATCTGCAATGAATAAACCCATCGATGAGATCCCAGAGACATCAATGTGTCAAAACTGTAGCTAAGCATCCCAGTGTAGCAATTTAAAATGAACAGATGTCAGATGCGGTGATGACCTACCATGAAGTCCTAATCTTGAGAAGAGTTCCCAGAAATAGAAAGGTTCAGTGGACTAGATTTTATAGCAATAAAATAGCGTTTTGGTTCACAGAGCCCACCACATCTCACTGTAATACGTTCCTTAGGCAAACAGTTCTGATATTAAACTGAAAACATCTTTACTTTCCTTTTATTTCAAATGAAGACCAAGTTCACTTTTAAATCCTAAAGTAGTCTACAGTAGGTTTAGTGGTGCTTTACTTATAAGCTAGGGAGCTTTAGCAGCCCAAAAAGTACCCTTTCACCATGAATGTATGCATGTAATATGGATTAAAAGTTGCACATGGATGCCAAAGATAAGCCCTCCACCATAAAAATAGCTGCCACATCTACCGGCAAAATGATAATGAGGAAAGGGCTGGAGAAAGTCTCTGAAGCATCCTGATTAGAGAACAAAGATTTCTCCTTCTCTTTGAACCTGGGAGTTTCCACATTCCAGTTCAGTCCAGAACCAATGCTAACAAGATAGAACATATATATGTGTGTGTATGTATATGCATATATATGTATGTATGTGTGTGCATACCACTCCGTATGGATTTTTTGTTTCTTTTTTAAAGTGATAATTTTTACATAGATATTTAGCATTAATACATTCATAAAAATGTATCTTTGGTTTTTATTTCAAAAGCAATGATGAGACTGACTGATTCAGCCAGCCAAAAGTTCTGACACCCAATTTGAATTTATATTAATTGAGCAATATACCCCACACAGCCACTACTATTTAGAATACTTCTCTGGCACATTTAGATTAGAATATCTTTTCTTTAGTTAGACTGCTATTGTGTCCAAATAGAGTAAATAGCTAACATAATCCTTATGATGGGTTAAGGAGTGGGGAGGGGGGGCAGAACCTGTGGCCTCTATGCTACACGTGGCCCTCTAGGTCTTCAAGTGCTGCCCTTTGACCAAATTCATATGTCACAAAACAAATCCCCTTAATAAAAACTGTAGCCTCTAGGCACTGTACCAAGTGCTTTATAATTATCTCGCTTGATCCTCCCAGCATATTATCCCTATTTTAGAGATGAGGAAACAGACAAATAGAAGTGAAGTGACTCACCTAGGGTCACACAGCTAATGAGTACCCGAGGTCAAATTTGAACTCGGGTCTTTGACTCCATCCATTCAATTACCTAACAAATAGTATAGGAATAAATACAGTTAAAGCCCTTTACAACCTCACCCCTTCCTACCTTTGCAGCCCTTGTTAATTCAGCAACACTGGGTCTTGTCATCCTAACACTTCCCACTTGGTGCCTTCTTACTGACTCTCCCCCATGTCTTGAACATTCTCCTTCCTTACCTGTGCTTCCACTTGATGGAAGAGACCTTTCCCAGCATCTCCTTCCTCACTCAATGCTAGCGTCTTCCCTTCAAGGTTGCCTTTCATTTGTACAGTATCTATTTTATGTGTACCTAGTTGTTTACAAGTCATGTTCCCTATAGAATGGGAACTTCTTGACAACAGGGACTCAGAATTTGACTTTCTCATAATCCCCAACACTCAGTATAATTCATGGCATATAGAAAACACTTAATAAATGCTTGTTGACTGACTACCTGGTTTTAATTAAGAATACATTTTATGTCTCACTAGCTAGATTATAAATTCCTTGAAGACAGAATCCATGTCTCATCTTTTTCTTATATTGCTCATAGCATTTAATACAGAGAAACTGGGCAAATATACACACATATATGTATGTATCTATACATATATACACAAACTTGTATGAAACATTGAGTAAATATCTGTTGTTTAATCCCTTTTTCCTAGTTGAATTCACACAAGTCAAATATTTATCTTTAGTTTCTTCTTCCAAAGATTTTACCCTTTTCTCCCTAGGACTAGTGAGACCTACTGATTGTCTGACAAATACACCTTTCCACTAGGCTGGAACTTGCTTCAGGCTTAAGACAATATAATCTTATTTTTCTTTTAATTATGTTTTTTCCCATCTAGGAAAGTTTACCCTTCCTGTGTTGTGCCAAACCACATAATCTGAAAAAAGGAACTGCAGCTTTAGCTGGAAAGGATTAATTGGGCTTCAGCCATCCGCTGGAAAAGTTGCAGTCCTTGTTCAAAATTATTATTTTAACTGGCCAAATGCCCTTTGTTCCCATATTAACAGTCTCTCCATGGTGCCTGAGACCTTGAGATTATTTTCACTTTTCTGCTAAATTTCACCAGATAAAAACCAGCACACCCTCAATCTCAGAAGTAAAAACTCATGTGAATTTTTTTTAATTCCATATTTCAGAGGCATAAGCCTGTGAAAGTAAAATCTCCTTGTTGGCTAGATTTCCTTTCATGAATCCGTCTTGCCAGCTGCTCTCATTGGCAAAAGCAAACATAATATTTTGGTATTGTTAATTTGTCTGTTTCAGAAGAGCTCTGCTATGTCCTTATTTAAACCATACATATTGACATTAGTCTGGCACTTAAGATGATATTTTTATACTGACTCAGTTTCGGACAGTAGCTGGGAAGCTGCAATAAAGCACGTCCGGACTAACAAATAGAGCTTAATTTTGTCCTCCAAACATAAATAACTACAAAAGGTCTTTAAAGTGAAAGTGTAGAGTGATGCATTTTTTCAGAGTTGAAATCTTGATCCTCAACTTAATCCTAGGAAGCTCTAGAGTCAGTTTTAGAAGGTAAAGCTAAAAATGACCTTAGAGATCATTAAGTCCAGGTCCAGCATTGTGCAGATGAGAAAACTAAGGCTCAGAGTGCGTAATTTGGCCAAGATTACATTATTAGAGGCCCCTAATGTAACAACTAAGGAAAACTAACTAGTACCTAACTCCATTCGTAAGTATCAGATCTACAAAGGAGATGCTCATCCTCACCTTTCATGTGGACCACCTAACCCCAGGCCACATTCTGGATTAATTCCCAGACTCTCCTTGGTTCTCAGAGAGCTGGCTACCTCTCTCCCCTTAATCCTGCCTCTCTGTGGGTAGAATTTCCTTTACAAATGGGTGTAAAGTCTGTGAGTATAAATCAATCTTATGATTCTATTTGCCATAATACCCTAGGAAAGCTCTACCTCTTCATTTGGTTCTTGATGGTTTGGTTCTTAATATTCCAGCCTCCATGTGTAGTTAGGATAACTGTTCAATGGAAGAAAGAAAAACACAGTAAAAACAGAACTAGAAAGAGGCCAAGCATTAACTCTCATTGATTCATTCACAAAACTAGAAGCTTTATCTCTCCACCCTAACCATCACATTCTGCTTCCACCTCAAATCTGTCCAGAAGGCATGAATGCAGCTGAGGTGCATCAGCTCAGAGACCCATCATTCACCTGATCTTAGTAGATCTCCAACCCATTGTTGGAATTTGGTTCCTTCCTCCTTCCAATTCCGCTCTTTTTGCTCCAGTCACCAACCTTATTCACCTCTGCTCTGTTCCGTGCTGTTGCTCCCAATCTCTGCCTTCTCCCCAGCTTAGACTGAATGTGACCAGGGGCTCCGACTCAATTCTTTTCCTAAAATTGCAGTGTGATTAAAAGAAAGAACTCCAGATTGTACCTACATAGATATAGTCTGATAGTCATAAATGCAGGGCCCATAGCAGGAAAGTGAGTCACGACGGCTTGGATTCCCTTCTCACATCTCCCCCTCTCATATCTGTGGGCAAGCGCCTTTTAAATGCCTTTAGGTAATTGTTTACTGTGAGTATATTCTAAGCTAGGACATGCCTACCATACTAGCCCATTTGTATTTCAAGTATATCATGCTGCCTCCTCTCATTGGGTCATGGGGATAATAACAGAAAGAAGAAAAAGGAGAAGGAGGAAGAGGAGGATGAGGAGGAAATGGTGGTGGTGGTGGTGGAGGAGGAGGAAAAGAGAAAGAGAAGTAAAATTTAAAAGGTTTAACAAACCACATATATCATTTGATTCTTGTAACAACCCTGCAAATGAATGAGTAAAAGAGCATTTATCAAGTACTTTTTCATTTTAATTTTCCTATGAAGTGTAAATAATAAGCATCTTCTCTGTGTCAGACAATGTACTAAATACTAGGAATCCCAAAACAAAGATAATCCTTTACCTTAAGGAGCTTATTCTAATAGGGAAGGATAACATAACACACACACACATATATGTATATATATATTAGATAGATAGATGATAGATAGATGATAGATAGATAGGGCAGTGGTGTTTTGGTCTGAAAAGTTACAGGAATAATGAGGGACAGTAGATTGATACCTTTATCCCAAGGAATGTTAGGGCTGATTTGGTTATTATTTTAGGGCCAGAGATAGAAAGTGGAGAGGAGATTAGAAAGGAGTGGCCAGAAGATAACACAAGTATGGACATGGAATGAAGACACTGGAGTGCAACAAGCTGAATCTGGATATGAGTTAGATTAAAGAAGTCTAAATAAGCAAGAGATGATAGTCCCATAGGGGTAAGTGGAATATCACGTTAGTCTGTGAGATAGGTGTTTCTAATACTTCCCTTTTACAGATGAGTAAATTGAAGCTGGGAGAATTTAAGTCACTTACCCAGGGTCACATAGCTAGTAAATATGTCTGAGGCAGGATTCAAATTTAAGTATTCCTAATTCCAAATCCTATGTGCTACATCATCACCTTGGAAAGCTAAAATACTAAAATAAATTCAAAACTTTAACTAGTTGTCCTACACTCTTCCCAGACAAAAACCTTATTCCATTGATGAGAACAAGAAACAAAATTCATTTCTTTTACATTATAGTTTTTTTCCCTTCTATGATTTCTAAGACATGATGGAATGGCCAAAATTCAGGAATCCTTCAATGGAAGGAAAAATTAGAGACTTGATAATCCACACATTTCATGATCAATCATTAGAAAATAACGAGTGAACGATAATTTAAAGAATATTTCTGAGGAACAGAAGTTCTCGTAGGAAGGTTGCAGTTCACATGCAACTAATGGTTTATTCAACCCCATTTTCTGTCTCTGACCAAGACTATGGGATTGTTCCTTCATACATTCAGTTCAATTTCTTGGACATCAATTAATCATCTATTTTTTGCTGGGCACTGTTGGGCACTAGCATACAAAGATGAAGAAATTATGAGTCTCTGTTTCTAAAGACCATACAATCTAACATGGGATCAGAGCATGTTCCTAAATAAGGATGGTAGGAGGGAGGAAGCAATAGGGGAAAGGAGAGATCCAAGCAAAGTGATCTAGGAAAATGTATAGAGTGAGAGATCCTACATCTGCTTTTTGCTTGGGGTATGCAACTAGGTGTCGTAGTGGATAAAGCACTGTCCTGGAGTCAGAAAGACCAGAGGTCAAATCTAACTTCTGACACTAGCTGTGTGACCCTGGGCAAGTCACTCAACCCTGTTTGCCTCCATTTCCTCATCTGTACAATGAGTTGGAGAAGGAAATGGCAAACTACTCCAACATCTTTGCCAAGAAAATGCCAAATAGAGTCATGATTGAACAACCACCACAAAATCAGAGAAAACTTCACAGTAGCTAAGCTGAGGCTTGAAAGAAGAGCATACTTTCACCCATCAGTCCACAAGCGTTTACAAAGGGTCCTTATGTGGCAGGCATTGGGGATATTGTTGCTCTTTGTCCTTCGTTCTTGAAGGGGACCAGTGACATCAGGAAGGTGATATCTTGACTTACAAGTGAATTGGATTTAAGTGAGACAAGGCTGTGCAAAGTTACTATCTCCTCCAGAGTCAGTGGTAAGACATAGATCAGGACGATTGGAAATGGCCCCCACTGGGGATATTACAAAAAGGCAAAAAGAGTCTCAGCCTTCAGGGTGCTCCCATTCTAATGGAGGAGTCATGTAAACCAGTGTGTACATACAATGGAAGGAAAGCTGAGAGGGGAAGGCATGTTAGCAACCTGGGCTGGAAACACCTCCTCCAGTAAGAGAATTTGAGTCAAGTCTTGAGGAAGACAGGAAACTAAGAGAAGGTAAACAGATGAGAAGAGGAAGGGGTGCATCCACAAATTCAGAGATATGGGAGAGTAGAGAAGATGATAAAAGAACAGCTGAGCATTGTCTTTGGCTGGGATGAGCAGTACATTAAAGTGTGAATTAAGGAAGTCAGTTTAAAGCCTAGAGAGCCAGACTGATTAGTTTATATTTTATCCTGTGGATAAGAGGGAGCCAGAGAAGACTTTTGAACAAGGGTTATGGTTAGATTTATACCTTAGTAAGATTATTTGAACTGTCATATGAAGGATGGACTCGAAAGGTAGAGACTGGAGCCTAGCAGACCAATTATAAGACTATTAAAATAGTCTAAGCAAGAGGCATAATTAATAAGTCAGGTATGATTCAGCTTTTCTGCCAAATCTGAGAATTTGGAGAAAGGAAAGAAACAGTAGATTAATGTCTTTTGTCTTCCGTAGGTTTGATTTAATGTTTTTATGAAGTAATTTTATTGATTGAAAATGATTCATTGTAGTTGTTCCTATCCACCCTTTAAAAATGGTTTCTGTAACATTTCTGATACGTAGAAAGGAGAAAAATGGCCACCAAAACAAAGAAGTGGGAGAGTAATCTTTTCCCCCCAATACTGGATAAGGATGGGGTGGTGACTGAGTCATTCAATCTAATTACCCCCTACCCCACTTAAAGGTGAATCAATCTCAATTGAGTCAGTAAGAAGTGTGAACTGGTTGTGAACAAGGCCTCTACATCTTGCTTCAATCAAGGCATGTCAACTAGGTGTGACAAGAAGTTGATTTGGATTGGAGAGGGGCTTAGTTATGCCCCGTGAGGCTCTTATAAAAACCAGGAAGATAATTTGGAATCAAGCAAGTCCTTGAGAAGGAATTGGTGGGGGTAGGGCGGAGAGTGGGGGTGGGGCTGTAGAGGAGAATCTATTATCTGCTAGCTACAGTCTCCTCCTCCCGTTCCCCCTGAGCAGAGAAGGCTCTTATGAACTTGAGAGGATCAGAGGATTTGGACTTTTCACCTCCTGGCACTATCCCCAAAACAACAGCAGGGCCTGCATCAGGCAACAAGGACATACTGATATCAATAGTCAGGGGCACAGTGGGTAAGAGCATGGGGCCCAGAGTCAGGAAGACCTGAGTTCAAATCCAGCCTCAGACACTTATTAGCTGTGTGACCTTAGGTAAATCACATCACCTGTTTTACTCCAGTTTCTTCATCTGTAAAATGGGGATAAAAATAGAACTTCCCTCCCAGGGTTGTTGTGAGGATCCAAAAATAAAATATTAATAAAATACTTAGTAACATTCTGTCACATAGTAGGTCCTATATAAATGCTAATTGTTTTGTTATTATTCCTGAATGCAGCTGAAGCCTCTACAAAGATCCCAGCAGAAAATCTACATTACATCTTTTAAAGTCTTGAGGACTCCATCCAAAAATCTTCCAGGTTCTACGAGTAATTCTTTGCCATATGTACTCTTGAAGATTACATATGGAAGAACGTACGTTCCCTCACACTCTGTATATGGTGGCAGGAGAGCATATCACAGACTTGGGGTGGGAGAGGAATTGTTTTACCAGCCATGCCATCATGGTGACTCTCTCTTTCTAAAAGCTAATGAAGTCTGCCTGACTGATAGCAACTGCGAATCACAGGGAGACCGCACCAGTGGCAGTTCCTGAGCTACAGAATTAGAAGACAGCATTCTAAAATCTTGAGTGGATGAAGCAGCCACTCTGGGGAACACAGGCAACCGATGGGAATGGGGAGGTTGTGTTAACAGTTCCAGAGCACTCTTTGTATTTGAAGGTCAATTACTAAAACAATAACAATTAAACTTTAACACAGGAAATTAGGTAGGGTTCCTATATAAGCTCCCTTCATGACCCCACTTGGAGTTTTCTTGGCAAAGATACTGGAATGGTTTGCCATTTCCTTCTCCAATTCATTTTATAGATGAGGCAAACAGGGGTAAGTGACTTCCCCAGGGTCACGCAGCTAGTAAGTGTCTGAGGCTGGATTTGAACTCATGG
The DNA here is from genome assembly GCA_028658325.1 of Potorous gilbertii. Classification (NCBI taxonomy): domain Eukaryota; kingdom Metazoa; phylum Chordata; class Mammalia; order Diprotodontia; family Potoroidae; genus Potorous; species Potorous gilbertii. The sequence continues at coordinate 93,462,728 of CM053773.1, read as the reverse complement.
AGGATGAGTCTTCCTAATTCCAAATCCAGTGCTCTATCAGCCACAGCACCTAGCTGCCCTAAGGGCAGGGACTAGGGGTATTATTTATCTGTTTATTTCTTCAGTGCCTAACAGGCATCCAGTAGATGCTTAATAAACATATGTCAGAATGAACAAATAACATGCCTCATATCTCCCAGTCTAGGGCAAATGTTGTACCAAACCCCTTTGCCTGCACTTCGTTTAAATAATAATTAACTTCTAGGAGATTAGTTAAAAGTAGGTTAAAAGAAAAGAGTCTACTTTCTGACCATTTTATTACCAAGTTTCTTTTTTGATATTAATCAAAGTAAACATGTGACCACCTTCAGTCTACATATAAACATAGTAAAATGAAATCGCTCAGTAAACTTGGAATCACATGGAAAGCAATGAGGTCAAGTTAAAAAAAAACAGAACAAAAAAATGATGCCTTTAGCCTTTCACACAGCACATATTTGCCATGGATGGGAATCAGTAACAACAGAGCTTCAGAATATCAGCTGACGTTTCCATCAGGACTTTCATCAGAATCTCAGTATGGTTCAGGGAAGAGTCAGGGAGTATGTACAGACAGGAAACATATCTCCTAAGGTCTATGCATGTCCAGATAGGAGCTGATAAATGGGAGAGGTCTGTCTGGCAGTAGTCCATAGCAGTACGTAATCTGCTGTACAAATCAGATACACAAGTAAGCTTAAGAAACTTAAACAAGTTTAACAATTTCTGTGATCTTGCTTTAGTTATGAGTTGTATTTCCACAAAAAACCTGGAGGAGTATTTCAATATTTAGCACAAAAATATTCTTTACCTTTCTAATCTGTTTCTTTATTTTATAGTCTTTTTAACTGATAGAAGTTATTCTCAGTCCTAAGCCGTCCTGAGACTTTCAGAGAGATTTCACCAAAGGCCCACAGTATTCATTATCTACTTTTTACTGGCCCCCAGGTTGGAAACACATTAAGATGGGGATTGCCACTAAGATTTTTGGAAGATCAAATACATATTTATGCATAATTTGTAACTTATGTGTATAGAGATTGTGCTGTCTGATCTCAGTAAGTTTTTCAGGTGATCCTTTTTCCCTTTCACTCAGAAATCCCATGTACCCTATTACTCATCCATATTCATTATCATTGACTCAGAATAGCATATGAGAAGGTGGGAAGAACATAGTGGTAATAAGGACTGTAACTAGGGCTGTATAATCAGGGCTTTGCCTCAGGGTGCTTAATTTAGAAAGTAATGATAGCACTTTCTAACCTCCTGCCGTATAGAGAGAATAAAGCTTAGCATCTAGTTGGAGAGAATAATTGGTATAAAATGGGAGGCTTCCAGATGGTAGGTGGAATAAACTTTTCCTATTCCTTCCCCTACTGTGACTGTCTCATCAGGACCTATCTCATGCCAAAGTTCCAGCATCCTATCTCTGTTTTATGAGGTGGTGTCAAATAACACCCTTCCCAAAGGAAGGCAGTCTTAGTGGGTTTCTTTTTAAATAACTAGTTACAGATATGGTCAGGATATGGAAGAGTTATCTGTGATAATATTTTGGTTCACGGTTGCATGACATCCACCTCTAGATGATTCCACAGTCTCTAAGTGCTGGAAGATAAAATAGTTATCCCAAGATGACAACAAAGACGAAAAGAAATAAAGAACTTCATTAGAAGAACCACAGGTTCTTCTGTACCTTGTAAATTCAATTATTGTATTTTTTCCTAGTTTTAATTGGTACCAGAGTACTTGATCTTTGTGAAGTTCACGGTACATCTCACATGATATTGACCTTTGTATCTCCAGACAATCGTAGTTGTTCAGATTGTCAATCATTTTATGGTTAACATGCAATATAAAAAAATGCCCTGAAAAAAGTAAAATAAAGAAGTACTCTGTGGAGTGGACTTTGTAAGAACAACTGATTGTAGGACATAGGATTATTCCTTCTAAGTGGCAAGATTAAATAAGCATTTATGAAGCCCCAGGCACTGAAAAACTACTTGCCTTCAAGAAACTTTTATTCTAGTGGGGAGATAGAATGTATACATGAATAAATAAATATAAAATAGATACATAATAACTACAGGGGAAATTGGGAAGGAAGGACAAGGATTCGCTAAGAATTTGAGTTCTGGAAAAGTCTCCTATAGGAGCTAACACTTTATCTGAGTTTTGAAGGGAGCTCTTAACATCTTTTTCCTTCTCTCTATTTATGTGTATATATGATTATCAATCTACTTCATCTTTTACCTTAAAATTGCAACAGCCTGCAAATTGGTTTCCTGACCTCAAATCTCTACCCTCTTCATTCATTCTCCCTGCAGCTGCCAAAATGATACATTCCCAAAGCACAGACCTGACCACAATGTCCCACTGCCCAATAAATTCTAGTGGTTCCTTGTTAAACCCAAGATCAAACATACTCCTCTGTTGGATATTTAAAGCCCTTCACAAACTAACTCCAGTCTATCTTCCTTTACCATATCATGTAAAACTTTGCTATGTGTTAGTCCCCTTAGACTTCTCTATAATTCAGCCAAAGTGTCCTTGCTTTTCCTTACTCATAACATGCAAACCCCCATCTCTATGCCTTTCCACAGGCTGACCTCCACGCCTGGAATGCATCTCTCTCCTCTTCTGCCTTTTAGAATCCCTGATTTCCTTCAAAGTTCAAGTGCGATACGCTAATGTCTGTCCCCTCAAATTATCTCATATTTATTTGCACATACTTATGTGCTGGTATTTTTTCTCCCTATTGAGAGGCTGAGATGATTTTGGTTTTGTCTTTGTGATGACAATGCCTAGCATCATGCCTGTAGCTAGTAGGCTCTTGCTGATGCATTGATGAAACAAAGGAAAATATAGAATGGCCTTTGGACCTATGTGGCCCCTGTTAGCTTTTTCAATGACAGTAGAATAATCAAAGGAGGGAAAGGGTGTGAAGAATCACATAGCTTTAAGACTATAAATATAAACTGTTGATAAAGTATTGAGTCATAGTAATCTTGACTTCTCACTCTAAGTGAAATGGTTTTATTGTGCATCCAAGGGCAACACGAAACATCACTTCAGGGTATGTTTCATATTGCATAATGATAAGTATTTGCAGGTATGAACACCAGTGTGAAGATTACTAGAGCTTAGACACCAACATCTGTTGCAGAAGAATAAGAAGTCTGGGAAACTTTACAAACTACCTAATATGGATCTCTATATTAAATCAACATACAGTTTGTTATTTGTTGCAACATACAAGGAGAAGGCAGCAAAAAAAAAAGTGTTGGAAAATATAAGTAATGAGAGTGTTTAAAGGCCTGAAGAAGTCTCATGTCCACACCTTACACTTTTTTTAAGAAGGGAATCAGGAGGTGTTAGACATAGCAAGCAGCAAATAATATCACACACAAAGAGAAATTGGTTACATTTTAACTGGAAAGAAACACTGGCCCTTCAAAATCAGCAGTCTTGCATATAGTCAGGCAACTAATTTTTAGGGCAAAGATCAAAGTCAATAACAAAATTTTTAAAAAATGATAAGAAAAGGTACACAAGTGGGGTAACTTTAACTTAATCTTTTTAAAGAAAAATTTGTTGATGCTGAAAAAGAACATTTAAGTCTTAGATTCCTGGGATACTGTTAAGTGACCAGTCCAGTCTCATAGACAGCATATATCAGAGGGCATATATATGGGCTGTTCAAGGAACACTAGCACCTCTAGATGAGGGCACATGAGCCCGTTGCAGAGTTGTTCATTCACATTTGGTGTCCACCTGTCACCCAACTCTCACTTGTGGCTCCAGGAAGCTGTAGCATATGTCAGTGGCCATTCCCAGTAAAGATCTCTCAGACTGCAAAGTCAATTCTACCCAGCATCCCATGCTGCCTCTCTGGTTTGCATTTAACTAATATAAATCAATCACAAAACCCAAAGAACCAAAATTTGCCATAGATAACAGCGTTGATCTCCTTGTCAAATGGAGAGCTATGGCAGCTGAGCTGAGGGCAACACCTCTTCAGCATATAAATGCCCTTCTAAAATCTTACAGAGAATGATTGTGGAAGACCATGAGTAGTATCATCCCATAAAATGTCAAGAAGTAGTAGAGGGAAATACAAGTTCATAGAAAGTTTAGCAAAAGACCCAATCAAGCTAGGGCCTCACAAAGATGTCAAGGATGAAACTGGAATGAGAATAATGAACAGATGAAAAATGGAAAGGATCTGAGAAGATCCCGGTAGCAAACTGTTTTCTCTCTACCAAGGATAGTGGAGCCCTTATATCTAGAGTCTAACATCACCGTCTCAGGTATGCTGCACAGGGAAGTTAAGATTGTTGGTATGGAAGAAGCAAAGAGGGAAATCAAATCTACGCAGAAGAGTTCTATGTTGGAGGTCATATGATTTTGAGGGCATTGAGGAATTGGTTATTAAGATGTTCTCAATGAGAACCATAGTCATTTAAAAAAAAAAAACCTAAAAAGACAAAATATATCTGCTATTTAATATAAAGAAAAAACAGTTTTGGAAAACATTAGAACCCTGGCTATTCATCATTTCAAGGCATTGATGGCATAATTTCTCTGTTGGCAGAGGTAAGGGACTAGAAGTGCCAAGCAAGATACACATTTTTAGACATGGACAATGTCTTGCTTTGTTTAATTTTTCTTTGTTAAAAAAGGAAGACGCTACCAATTGTTTGTTTTGTTGGTGGGGTTGATAATATGAAGTGAAGAGGTGAAAAATAAAGAGAAAGAAAAAGGCACAAATATATAGTTCTGTTAGTAATCTGCCAAATTTAATATATATGCTCCTTTTAAAAACAAGATGATGCATGACAAAAGCTTGCTGTTCACATGCAATCTTCTTTTTGTGTTTTCGAATGTTGTGTTTGTTGATCACTACAAAGTTCATAATGATAAAGAAATATTTTCTCTTTCTTTTTTTATTAAATAAATTTATTTAACTTTTTACATTCATTTTCACAAGATTTTGGGTTCCAAAATTTTCTCCCCCTTTGTCCCCTCCCCCCTCCCCGATACACAGGACATTCTAATTACCCATATCACCAATCTGCCCTCT
>CM053773.1:93430055-93457130 GCA_028658325.1 Potorous gilbertii | reverse complement strand
CTTTTGGCGGCAGGCCTGAGCGCTCTTCAATGGGAGCTTATCTGCTGGTTCTCAGGTGGGGGCAGGGCCGCCTCTCAGGCTCAGTTCCCTCAGGGGGTTTATACAGAGATCCTTTGTAATGGAGCTGGGGTGGGGCTCCAGCCCACTCTGGGAGTCTCTGGCCGAGCTGCCTCTGCCTCTGGCCGAGCTGCCTCAGCGTCTGCAGCAGTGGCCGCTTCCCAAGGGGTCCGAGTCCCGGAGATCCCCCGCTCCCCTCTCAGCCCGTCTCTCTCACTGACCTGTGAGTCTGTGGGTGGTGGGACCTTCGCGGCCGCCCGGAGATTCAGGTCCCTGCCGTCTGCTGGGCTCTGCTGGCTCCTCTCAGTGCCACGTGGCCGGGGCGGGGAAGGGGAGTGCTCGGCAGGACAGGACTTTGCTCCCGTCTGGGGTACCTTTGCGATCGGTTCTTCAGGGCTCTCTGCAACGGAAATCTCCTTCACTGTGTTGCTGCGCGGCTTCCACTCGAAATATTTTCTAAAAGAAACATATTGTCCATTAAGATATGTAGTTATATGGATAACCTACAGTGATGTCCAGTACATCTATCTCAGTCATTGAGAATGAACAATGAGCTAGGCCCAAAATTAAATGAAAGGGGTGGCTTACTCTGAACTTTGTTTAAAACATATTTTATTATTTTTCAAGTAACAATTTTTCTTTTATTAACCTATTCTTTCTACTACCTCCCACTAAGTAAACTAAAAGAAAAGTCCTCAATTTTTTTTTTTTGCTGAGTAGTCCAGCAAAACATTCCCATATTAGCAACAAAAAAAGGAAGCTTGGATTTAAATTCACCACCTTTTTGTTAGGAGGTGAGTGGTATGTTTCATCATTCTTTTGGATTCTTGTTTTGCTATTATATTGCTCAGAATTTTAAAGTCTCTCAGAGTTGTTATTCTGTCTAATGTTATCATTTATGTATCTATAGCTTCCCTCTGTATCAGTTGTAAGTTTCTAAATCAAAGCCCATCTTCTTAGCATTGGTTTTCTTCCAAGGATGTTGGGTGGTGGTGCAAGGGTTTACATTTCTTTTTCACCTACTTCTTCTTCCAAGACTTGAAGCCCACCCTAGTGTAGCCAAGGTCTGCTTCTACCTTCAAGGACTTCAAAGGAACTTTTCTTCCTAAGTATAGGTTTGTCCCACTCTCCCCTCCAACCCAATTTCCATCCTTTTTTTCTCTTATATAAGGCTTCCAGACACATCTTTTATGTTTTCTGACATATTTAACCTAATGGTCACTAGTATTTAACAACTTTGGGTATAGGGTTAGGGGGACAGGGCAACAATATAGGAATTACCTTTATCTCCTATTCTGGAGCACATTCCTATGTCTTCTACATTTCTACCTCAGATTATGAAGTTTCTGATGATAAAGCACAGCAAAGTGGGATGAGTTTCCTCCTAAGTAGTTCATAATTGATAACATAATTGGAAACTGAATACTACTTATTGGTTATAGAATAGTTCATCTCACAGGTACTTGGGGCAGTTCTCTGGAGCACTGTGTCTCTGTATATATGCATGGAAATGTAACTGGATTGACAGAGAGACTGAGAAGAGAAGGCAAGAGAGAAGGTGAGAGACAAGGTATGAACCTGAAATATAAACAGGAGAAATCTCTGGAGTCATAAGCATGTAGCAAAATCCAGCACCACAACACTTTGATTTCAATCACCTGGACCTCCCGAAACTGCTAAGAACTGACTTCTTGGGTGAAATTGCTTTCTCCATATTTCAGTTGAGATTTCATTTTGTTCCCCAGGAACAGAGTCCCCTGACTCTTATGTGTTCTCTGTATAAAGTTCTCTGATTACTGTAACTTTGATAAATGTTTGCTTGAGACCTGTGGTTCTCTTTTGTTGTATGATAAGCGTTTGGTGGGAAGGAGCTAAGCTGGCCAGAAGTAAGTGCTTCCCTTCCTGGTCTAGGGGAAGAGCTATTTCCCACCCAGAAGAACCAAAGCAAATGGAACTTCATATTCTGGACCAAAAATGCCTGATGTGTAATAGATTGATATAGATATAGTTCTAGCCCAATATTCCTTTTGGAAATAAGGAGAGGGAAATCACAGAACTTCTTTTCCTATCCAATGGCAATTTCTTTTGGAAGTGTCAAATGAGATGTTCCAAACTTTTCTAAATAAACCTCCTTGTCTTCTCTAGGGTCAGAGAGAAACAGGAGAGAGGGAGAGAATTTGGAACTCAAAATTTTTTTAAATGAATGTTAAAAATTTTGACACATAATTGGGAAATATTTTACAAAATTAAACATATAAATAAATCACTAAATCTCCTGTGACATAAGACATAGACAGTCCATACATGTTAGAGATAAAAAGAATCATATTGTTGAGTAGTGAGAATGATATTTGCCAGGAGAAAATGGGGAGGGGGGCAATTCCATTGATTTTCATGCTTCCAACAGGGATACAGAAAGCTAAAATAGCATTTTAAATGAAGCAGCAACAACCACAAATGGCTATCTTTCCTTCCATCTACTTTTTTGTAATCCCTTTTCTAAAAGATGAACCTGGAACATTCACCTCTTCCCCACCCCCCACGCCTTTTTTTTTCTTTTGGCCAAATGATAATGAACTTCTGGCTTTCTCTAGCATAAATTATTCAAAATACCTCCTTTCACCCATGGACAGAAAGATCAATCCTCCTGATTAAAAACTGACCAGGTTTGCATTTCCAATGGTCTCTTTAATCTTTTAATTATGTCTGGTTGCAGGCAAGACTCAGACTGAGTCTTAAGGCAGCCAAATGAAATACTGAATACTTACTGGGCTTGGAGAAGTTTTCCAAGTCCAGAAATGTTTTTTGTTTAACAAATTAGCATGATCCACAGTCAGAAAAATTTACCTTTACATACTGCTGGAGAGTTGGGAGTCTTCTCCTAAAAATATTTGCTTTCATTTCAGTATTATATGTAAGTCTTATGCACGTTTTTTGACTTCTAATTTCCCCTAGTAAGGTTTTACTAGCCTCAGCCCAGGGGTTGTCTAGTATACATTCCTCTAATAATAAAAGTGTATAGACTTTTGAATGCTCTGGAAAAGGCAGAAGAATTTGACCAAGAGCAACACCTCCACAGTCAGCTTCAACATGGTGGCCTGAAATCCAATGGGTTCAAGAGTAAATTGGCTTCGGTTACCAAGATTTCTGAAAGGAAACAGAGTCATCTAAGCTACCCAATTCTTCATGTAAAACAATCTTTGGTGTGATGGATGGAAAGCAGACCATACCCAGAAAATTTTCCAATGGTACTTAGTAATCGGCTCCTTACAAGGAGGGAATTAGGTTAAACATCACAATAAGTCTTGGAGCAGGTAATAATTATTTGCGTGGTTTAAATTTTCAGTGACATACGGGATAATATGACCTAAGAAACTGAAACATTCAAAAGTCAAAATGTGAATATATGCCCACCTACATTTAAGTAGACATACTCCAGACCATCAGCAGAACTTCTGTGTGACTAGGCAGTCTCTCCCAACACCATAAACCATTGATTTTTAAGTATTCTTGTCAGGATTTCAACTGAGCTCTGAATTTCACCTACAGAGTGCTTGTGTTAAATTGTTTCTTTCTAAACATCTAGCGGCAAAAAGACAGCATTTGGCAGTGTAAGAACTAGTCTAAACAAAGTCTAGATCAGAGGCTCTAGGGAGACAATGCAATGGGGAAAGTGCTGGATTCTGATTCATTCCCATACATTATTTTCCCTCTTCTGAGAGGGTGGGACATATAAAAGACTGGGAAAGCTAAAGTAGTTCAAGCTGGCAATAGATAATTTAGGCCAAGGGACAGAGATAGATCAGCTTGGTGCTGCATCTGTATGTGTTGCTGTTGGAGAATGACTTTGGCACTGGTTCCAGGGATGAGTCTGGGTAAGGCTGAGTGCTTCCCAATTTCCAACATAGGCAGTAGAATCAACAGTATGTTGCTTGGACTGATGTTCTGCGTGGTCCAGTCTCCACATGGTTATGAGAGCTTCATTCTGGAAAGTTCTTAAGAGGCACCACTCAGTAAATGAAAATTTGGGAGACCCAAAGAGCTGGACACAACTGAAAAGTGACTGAACAACAAAATGTCAGAAGTCATTTAATCTTTTCACTCTTTTGTGTCTAAGTTTCCTCATCTGTAAAATGAGAGGGTTAGACTATTAGGGGTGGGGAACCTGCAGGCTCGAGGCCTCATGGGATCCTCTAGGTCCTCAAGGGCAGCCCTTTGCCTGAATTCAAACTTCGTAGAAGAAATTCCCTTAATAAAAGGATGTGTTCTGAAAAATTTGGACTCAGTTAAAAGGCTGGACCCAAAGACCCAGGTCACTTGTGGCCTGGAGGACACAGGTTTCTCACTCTTGGTAGATTGTTGCTAAACTGTCTTACAACTTTAATCTATAATCTATAGATTATGTTATATATAATATATATAGATTATGTTATATATAATCTATAGATTATGTTATATATAATCTATAGATTATATTATATATAGATTATATTACATTTAATCTATAATCTCACAATATTTTCTGAAGAGCCTAGTGCACTTGATTGTTGCTTTGCAAAAACACACTGTTCCTCATCCCAACCCAGCAGCCAGGTAGAGAAGTGGATAGAGTGCCTCGCCTGGAGTCAGAAAGACTCATCTTCCTGAGTTCAAATCTAGCCTCAGACACTTACTAGCTGTGTGACCCTGGGCAAGTCACTTAACCCTGTTTGCCTCAATTCCTCATCTATAAAATGAGCTTGCAAAAGAAATGGCAAATCACATCTTTGCCAAGAAAACCCCAAGAAGGAGTCACAAAGAGTAGCACCTGACTGAAAAACAACTAAACATTCAACCAAAGCTGTAGAATTCTGACTGAAACTGCCCTTAAGGTATAATAGCTTATGGTGTACCTGCTATGTGCTAAGTACATTAAGGAAGAAGAATATATTGCATGGTCCACATATGCAAAAGTCTTACAGCTGAGTATAGACTTGAAAGTGCACCACATAGTTCACAACATATATAAATGTCATGAAATGACAGAGCTGTAACTCAAACTTTTGTGCCTGGGGAAAGGGAGGATATAAAGAAGGGGAACTTCTGTGGGGTGTGACTAATGGGTGGAAGTAGTTTGCCCTGGGACATCCTGACAGCTGGTTCTATGCTGACCCTCAGCTGGGAAGGGCAGTAGGTTCTAGGAGTGCAGTCCCTAGAGAAAGAGTGTTTTTGATGCAAACTTTCAGTGCCCTGGAAAAAAGCTCCAGTTTCTACCACCCTCATTATCTCTCCCTGAGAAAAACATGACATTTTAGAACAATTTTAAATTCTTCAATTGCCTCTTTCAGTTTACAAGGATCTTTACATTTTAAAGTCAACCCCTGCACAGATACTCACTTTGATCTTACAGCAAGAGATTATAAATTCTACAAACTCCTAAACAGCTATTTTACCCACTGTTCTACATGATGGAATTTAGAGTTCAGAATGCGAAGAGTAAAAATTTAAGACACACCTCCCCCACTCATATGTATATGTATGATACGTGTGTTGTTCTCATCCACCCATTCCTCCAGGGAAAGTCTTCACATACTTGGGGTAGACACCCCCCTAACTCACTGACAGGTTTAAGGCTTGTTGGTTATCCTCAATGTGGTTTAGCCTGTCTGTTGAAAAGGAACTTGATTAGGCATTGAAGACACCAAGGTCATCCGCTGTATTGGGCCATCACCAGTCGCCCTGACTTTTATCTTGCCATTTGGACTTTGATGATTCAGGACGATAGAGTGAGGCTGCCCACCGTGCGACTCTGCCTCACTTACATCCAATTCACACACAAATCAAGACATCACCCTGTGATGTCATTGGTCTTCTCATAAAAGAAGAATGAATAACAAAATGTGTGTGTGTGTCTGTGGACTTAAGGTCAATTTAAGATTGCTTTTGACCAAATAGCACACACGGTACATTTTTACACAACAAAAATCCAGTTTGTTAGGATCTTCATAAGAGATTGTGAGATTACAGATTTAAAGCTGGAGAATTTAGAGGAACCCTTTCATTTTACAGAGGAGGAAACTGAGACTGAAAGGAATGAAATAATTTGTCCAAGATCACACAGCAGTAAGTGCCAGAGCCAGGATTGGAGCTCAGATCCTCCGACTACAAATTCAGGGCTTTTAAATTGAAACAGAATTACAAAGTAAATTTCCAAATATATAAGAATACTATATTTGAAGTTGATTCTCTTGATAAAGATAGATAGGTAGATAGATACATGCATACATACATATACAAACATATCTTTGTTGTCATGTAACCAGATCTGTGATATCATCCGTCTGGGAACGAGCAAACTCCCTCTACCTAACCAGAATCAATTTCTATCATTTTTCATCTATATTTATTTATATATAGATAAATGTGTATATTTTTATATGTATTTCAATATCTGTCTGTGTATCTACATATAGATACCTATCATCTATATGTGTGTTACATAGATAAATGTACAGACAGAGAGCTATGCATATGGATAGACATCATTTATGAAGGGTTTACTATGTTTCGGGCACTATGATATATCAAGCTATGTCTGCCAAAAGGGGATGTAGATAATAAATTACTGGTGGTCAAATGATGAGTCTGAATCAGAGCAGAAAAGTCTGCCCCAAAAAGGGGGTTTTATCTGACCCTTCAAAGCTCCTACCACAACTGCACATAGAGTGTGGGCCAGGTGTGTCTGAGTATGAAGACACACCCAAGGTCCGGTATTTTGATGGGGAGAAGGACAGAAGATGTAAAAAGTATTTGAAATGGAAGGTTCGGAGTTAGAAACAATTCTATTAATTGTGCTTTAGGAGGGTCAGATTTAGAATTATCGGAAGTCCAGGAGTTCTCAGGAAGGAACCTGCAAGTGTGGAGAAAACAAGACCCTCTGGTCACAGACGACATGACCTGCTAAGTCAGCCCTGCGCAGACTGTCCTCTCCACAGCAGAAATCGGAGCCAGATCAATGAGTTTATGCCTAAAACCTTGTCACCCCAAGCCAGCCATCCCGGATTCCTCTCCACTATAATAATGTGTTAATGACTTTGATAAGGGAGGGATACATATCATTAACACCTCTTAATTACCTTTCAGGCACCAGGAAAGCAGCTGCAGAATACACAAATAAAGGAGCCTGGGCAGGAAGTGACATCTAAAGTAGTTCCTCTGATTATTAAGGTTATATTATTTTGCTTCCATTAATTATCTGATTTTTTTAAAAAAGGTGACCTGTCATTATCTTAGAAGTAAAATACATGTTTGTGGTTGGCTCAATTCTAGTCACAACTGTTCTGTTTATACATACAGGGATCATTTCCTTCAGGATAAGCTTGTCACAAATGCATTTATCTGCTCCTTAATTCTCAAAATAAAGAAACTAACCATATCAGACTTCTTTTGTAAACACAATGAGAAGGCACAAGAAGCCACACTAAGAGCCATCACCTACTACACAGTTGCAAAGAATGCTAAAGATTTATTTTTGCTGTATCTGTTTATTTCAAAGATCATAAGGGGTTTCATCATATGGATTTTAATACCAGAATATAAGATCCATCTCTTTTATGTGGTAGGATTAGGCCTGCTTTGCTTGGTGCCAGAGGGCAGAACCAGAACTGTAGGATAGAAGGAGCAAGGAGGCAGCTTTTGGTTCTATATGTAGTCACAGTTGTGCAAAACAGAATGAGCTTTATAGGAAGGTAGAAAGTGCCCTGCCATACTGTCTCCAAGGCAGAGATGAGTGACGGGCTATCAAGGATATTGTGGAAGGCATTCTTGCTTTGGATGAGGTTGGACTAGATGACTTTGAGTGTGCCTTCCAATTCTAATAATGTTTAATTTAAGTAGTTCTGTATTCTCTTTATGGAGTTGATTCATCTAAGATACACCCGAACACTTAACTGAATAATCACTAAGTATTCCTCAGCAGGAATTTAGACCATCAGCATATCTTCTGGCATATGTGTGGGGGTGGGGGGGTGGGGGGTGTACGTGTGCGTGTACATCTTTTTTCCTAAGTAAAAGGAGTGGTTAGCTACTAATCAATTCATGGTCCCATCTCTCATGCCACTTCTATCTATTGGGAAATCACTATTGAATGGGAAATCCCCAATACACAGAAATCTTCTCCTGATGACTTCTGTCCCTCAAAAGCTCTGTCTAGTGTCCATTGAAACACAGGGGATGGGTGACGCTTTCTTGTTATTCAATGCACTTTTACCCCTTCCAAGGGAGAGGCAATCACATCCTTATTTCACTCAATTTTCCAAGCAGCTCTCTGGGAGTTCAAGGTCACCTGAACAGAATTTCCATTATCACTTCAGACTTCAGTTGTTGAGAAATCTCTTTATCTTAATATTATCTAACCCTCAAGTGGATTCTTTGTTAAGGCTATTAAACCCAAAGATGACAAAACTGCAGTCCAATTCCCTGTTTACTGTTCTAATGTCCTCACATATAATACTACTTAGGCTCCTGGGACACATTTCCCTACAGGATGGCTGAATTACTGCAGAAAAAAAAATAAAGGTGGATCACAAAACTGTCCTACTGGGAGAATGAAAATATAGGCTATTTTAGCTTTATTTTCTTTATCAAAATAGTTAAAAGAAGTGGAACTGTTTAATATGTAATGAGAAGGGATATGATACAGGCCTTCAAATATTTGACAGGTTGTCATGGGGAAGAGAAATTAAGCTTAATTCGGTAGAAATCCAAAATGTAGAACTAGGACAATGCAGAGGAGTTACAAGGATGGATATGCTAACTCATTTTGAGGGAAAATTTGAACAACTGTGACTGCTCAAGAATGGGAATGAATTGCTTTGCAAAGAAATGTGGAAGGATCTAATGGCCATCCATCAGAGATGAGGGAGAGGGAATCAGGTTGGACGTCGGATTACATGACCTCTAGGGGCCTTTCCAACTGAGACATTCTGATTTCTTGGTCTACCATGGACAAAAGCCCTGTGTTAAGTGGAATACAAAAGAAGCAAGTAAGATACGGCCCCTGCTCTTTAGGAGCTTAGGATTCTCCATAAGAGTCTATGAAGGCCTGATTTAGATGATGACATTCCAAGTGGAGAGAAGGGGACCGATGTGAAAAATGTTATAAAGGTATAATCAATAAGATTTGGTTGGATGTGAGGAATGAGGGAGAGGGAGGAATCAAACATGATTCAAGGTTGCAAACCAGAGTAATTGGAAAGATGGTGATGTCCTTGACATAAATAGAAGAACAGGAAAGGGAAGGAAATAAGCATTTATTTAGCACTTTTTATGTACCAAACATGTGCCAAACACTTTACAAATATCTCATTTGATAATAGGAGAGCTAGAAAGAGGATCAGGTTTTGAGAAAAAGGGACATTGAGTTCTGGTTTTGGATATGTTGAGTTTGAAGAGCTTATGGGATATTCAGTGTGAAATGTCTAATAGTGGTAATGTGAAACTGGAACTCAGGATAGAAACTGGACTTAGATATATAATTCTGTAGAATTATAAAAGCACCAAATGTCAGATTTGGAAAGAATCTTAGAGAACATCTAGTGCAACCCATAATTCAAGAGGAAACCTCATTATACCATACCTGAAAGTGTTCATCTAGTATCCACATAACCTCCAAGGAGAAAACTTCTCTCTGTCCCAATTCCAATCCTTCTAGGGAATTCTTTCCACTTTCTTCTCCCTCTATTCTTAATTCTCTGGCTTCATCATTTAACTGAAACTGTTCTTTCCAAAGTTACAAGTGGTTTTTTCATTGTCAAATATGAGACCTTTTCTTGTCCTCCTTTAGTCCTTTTTGTAGACATTGTCATTCACCCTCTTCTCCTTGATAATCTTTTCTTTCTAGGTTTTGTGACATTACTATCTCTAGATCTCCCTCCCACCTTTCAGCCTGCTCATTCTCCTTAGACTATCTAAATGTAGATATGCCTGTTAACTATGGATGGCCCCCCAAGACTCTGTCCTGGGCCCAATTCTTTTTTCCTGTATGATTTCACTTGGCAGTCTCATCAATTCCCATGAATTTAATTATCTTTGTGCTGGTGAGCCTTATATCTACTTATCCAGCCTTAGCCTTTTCCCAGACTCTAGCCTCACGTTTTCCACTGCTTCTTGAACACCTTGACCTGGAAGTCTTGTAGATATCTTGTCATCAATATACGCCAAACTTAAATCATTGATCTCCCAACTTCTGTCGCTCCAATTCTTCTCCCCTTTCCAACTTTCCAATTACTACTGTTAGTATACTACTGTCTTCCTAGTCAGCAAGATGCCTTATAACCCGGTTGTCATCCTTGATTCTTCCCTTACTCTTGCTCACCACTCTCCATTTAATCTGTTGCCAAGTCGTAAGAATTCTACATTCACATTTGCAATATCTCTCTTACATACCACTTTCTCTTTTCTGACATGAACATCATCCTAGTATTGGCCCTTTGAGTTGGTCTCCCTGCCTCAAGTCTGACCATGTCCTACCCCCGTTCAAGAAGTTCCAATGATTCCCTGACACCTCTAGATCAAATGTAAAATCCTCTGTTTGAGCCCTTTATAATTTGGCCCCTTCCCTGCATTTCCAGTCTTCTTACACCTTACTTTTCCCCAACCCCATCCTGCATGACCTAATAACACTAGCCTCCTTGCTTTTTCCATACCAAGACAACTAACCCAACCATCATCTAAAGAAGCAATCCCTATGGAGAAGTACCCTTCTCATACCAGTATGTACCATCAACTATCTTCCACTGAAGGGTAGGTAAGCTATCATTCAGAGAAACAACCCTTGTGATGTGAACTGCTGACTACTTCTACAGGTTTGGGGTTCCCTGCCTCTTCAGAAGACACAGTTACTAACAACCCAGAAAAGATTTTACCACCAAAGTCCTTGGCACCATCAAATGGTTCAACATCATCAATGGATATTATTTTATCCATGAATATAACACTACAGAAAGTGCATTACTATTTACTTTGGTGCTGTACCTAAAAGACTACTGGGGCTTTCTACTGCATGTGTAGCTGAATCATCCTATATTTGTTGTCTCACCCATTAGAATGTGAGCTCCTTAAAAATGGAGTTTTCCCAGTGTATCCTCAGTACTTAAACTTGTAGTTGGAACATAGCACTTAATAAATGTCTTTTTTATTCACTAATTCAACAGATGGAACTATTTACTTGCATTGGATGGAGCCAGTCAGGGAGTCCTAGTGCCATCAAAACCTGCTGGATGGACAGTAGAAGTAGAAGCTGAAAGTCGTAGTAGCAGAGCCAAATTCTCTGTGCAGTAATCCATATGTTAGTAAGTTTGAACCAGCCACTGCTTTCAATTTTCAGAGCTCAGTTCAACTCAGCAAACACTTATTAAGTACTTACTGTTTGCAGAACACTGTCTTGGAGTTCACTCTTTAGCTATGATTTGACTACATCGTCTAGAAACTTCAATGGGCTAAGGCAGAGATCTGCTCTCTCAATCCCAAATGTATAGCATTTAAGGACTAATTCCCATTTGTGCTGACTTTCATGTGAGAGCTTTTGAGAGTAGGGCCACAACTCATAGCAAAAAAAGAGAGGACATTAGAGTGGTATTCACTGGAAGAAATAGGATCAGTTAATTTTCTCCTTTATATCAAGGAAGTTTTATGAGTAGATGTTAGTGTTTTGACCTTTTCAGAAAACAAGAATTACATATGACTGAAGAATTATGTAATAATTGATGTCTCCTGAGATGAACCAGATTAACCACAGATGTCTATTGTCATGACATGACTCCTACACACTGGATCAGAGTAAAAACCATTGCAGAACCACAATACCACACAACAAATTGCTTGGTTCTAGCAAGGGAAATACTATCATATAATAAATACCTTGCAAATTTTATGTTAATTGCTCAATTTGAATAAAATCAATTTTAATTAAGTTTATATATGCAAATCATTTCTAACTAGCCAATGTTTTCATACTTCATTATTAACTACATCTTTACATTTCATAGAAATTAGATTTATGATTTTTGAACTTTTTATAAAATTCGGGAGTTAGACTAGATGGCTTCTGAGGTTCAGTTCTAGATTTCTTATTCTGTGACCCTTGTTATGAAAGTCCAGTGTGCTAGAAAGTTGTGATTATTTAAACCTTCTGATTGCTGGAATTCTTGATAAGAGAGAGTTACTGTACTTATATTTGTTGCATGGTTCCTGGCACTCACCAATACCTTGACCCCACTCTACTTCTTGTCTTCTATTCCCTTCCCTCCACTGTTCCTTTCAGGGTGAGGCACCTAAAATTTTTTGACCCAATATTTTGTGATTTAATTTCTTTCCCTGGGGCATCTTGGCTTCTTAAACACAGACAGAAAGAGATGTTTCATTTAACTTACAGTCTCCTAGATGCTGGCAAAAACAAAGCTACACTTGAATACAGACATAAATTAGGCAGTGATTGGAAAAAAGAAAATTATCCCAATTTAGAAACCACTTAACGAAGACCAGGTTTGGTCTGTAAGTACTGTGTTGCATCATTAAATCACAGGAGAAGAACAATATATTATGTAACTTGAGTACGTCTCATAGACCTCTGCATTCTCCCTGTCTTCCTCATGTCCTGCTTTAAAGCAATCATCAATTTTTGAAGTTAAAAAAAGCTAGAAAAACTAAAAAGGTTGAAATAATACAAGATGAACATATGTCTCCATACTCTCAGCTTGATTCTCATACTACTACTATTTATAGTGTTTAGAATCATAAAGAAAGCTTTAGAGGGGAAGGATGGTCATCAACACTATTTCTTTTCTTTTTTTGCCCATATGTTATTCTTACACAAGTTTATTAATGGTTCAAACCATCAATTTATTGAGAATATAGATATATTTGTATGTATATGTATATACACATATATGTACACAATGTGCATATATACATATATACAAACACACACGTATATGTATATACATGTGTGTATGTGTGCATATATATATATATATATGTATGTATATATGTATTTGTCCAAGTTCAAACCTGGGAGTTATCTCAGATTATAACCTTTCCCAGACCTCACATATCCATTCAGTTGTCAAGTCTTGTGAATTCACCCTCCACAACACTTTTCCCATCTGTTAATTAATTAGCAGATCAATGACAGGCATAGTGCTGGGGTCTAGGGATACAAAGACAGAAGCAGAACATCCTCTACCATCTTCATGCTGGGGGATTCAAGAGCAAGATATATTTAAAAATATGTATAAGATGGTTTAGGGAAGAAGGCATTAGTAGCTGGATCAAGAAAAGTTTATGGGAATGAAGGTAGTAGCTGCGTCTTGAGGGAAACTAGAGATTCTAAAATTTGAAAGAGAGGAGAGCACTCCAAGCATGGGAGACAGCCAATGGAAAGGGGATATGAAATGATGCCTGCTTGCCCCCTATGCCTGGAATGTGTCTCCTCCTCGTCTGTTACTAGTATCTTATACTCCTCAAAACAAAAGTTACCTTTCTTCAATTTTTCATATGTATGTATATATATATATATATGTGTGTGTGTAAATATACATACATATCATATATAATACATATACTATATATATATATCTGTGAAGTAGCATGATATAACATAGTTCAAATAAAAACAGATCTCTGTGGGCCACATATTGAATTTCAAAAATCACAAATTAACATTATCTATGTTGTGATATATTTTAAAATTTATTTTGTTATATATTTTCCAATTGCTTTTTTAATCTGGTTCAGGCTGCTGACATTTCTGATGTAGCAGATAGTGAATTGGCTTTTAAACTAGGAAGATCTGACACATTGGTCATGTGACTGAGCAAATCACTTAACCTTTCAGTGAAGCAGGTAATCTTATAAGTTGTAGAGAAGGGGCCAGCCTATATTAAGAGAAGGAATTTCCTTGCCTGAGAGTTCCTTTTATTGATATCACTGATTCTTTCCCTTTCTCTTTGAGGGGGAGTGGGAATAGAGAGGAGAGAGAGAAAGAGAGACAGAGAGAGACAGAGAGAGAAGGAGAGAGAGACAGAGACAGAGAGAGAGAGATACATACATACTGTATATATCAGTTACACTAATTAACTCATTTAAGTCTAGGGACAATATAATGATCCTTAAAGTCCATATAGTTTCCTCTTTTTTGACTTTAGGAAACATTTGTGTTGAAGCAAAATATACTTTATTGGAAATGTTTGAGCAATGAAATAGCAGATTATATTATGCTGTGTGTGAACAGATAGACACTGGGAGGAGAAAATGGGGAAAGAATTGACTTGAAGATATACCTTCTTCTACATCTTCTACTCTGAGATGCCTTTAGAACTGATGACCTTCCTCAATATCTCCCTTCTTTCCCATAGCTCAGTCTAACCTTTGTCTCTGCGAAAATTGGACCTGGAATTCGATGTTTGCTCTACTCTCTTGAGTGACTCCAGTTCTCTAACTAGATAATTGGTAGACCAGTCCTAGGGCATGGCCAAATATTCTTGACTTATCTGAGCATGATTCTTGTGCAACATAATTATATTTTGTAGAAATTTTTCCCCATCTAGTTAAGGCCTACAAATGTGTTTGATTGGGTATCTTATTACTTAATTTAAGAGGGGTGGCAAATAAATTAATCATGATATATATGTACACATACATATGCATATATGTGATACACATATTTGTGTATAGGTATGGATATATGTTCATTTCTCCATTATTTTATACATATATGCTGTCTTACTAGATATATATGTGTGTATCTATGTGTGTTTGTGTGTATGTATGTGTGTGTGTGTTTATTCCCCTGAGTTGAACTCATTTAACAAATGTTTATTGATTGATTGATTACTATGATGAACGTTAAGAATGACAGTTTGGCCAAATTGTAATATATGTGAAGGGGAGTAATATGTAACTAAGCTATAAAGGTAGATTAAGGATAGGTTATTAAGGGCTGTAAATGCAAAACAGAGGTGCTCATATGTGCTCATATGGTAGAGGACATAGGGGCCACTTGAGACTGCTGAGTAGGAGAGTGACATGTTCAACTTTGTTCCTTTGGAGAATTACTCAGACAGCTGTGCAAAGGATAGATTTGAGAGAAAATAAGCACAAAACAGGGAGATCAGTTAGGAAACTATTACAATTGCCCAGGTGAGAGGTGATGAGGGTCTGAAGTAGAGTGATTACCGTGTGAATGGAGAGATGGGAACATTTTCAAGAGACTGAAAAAAATCAATATTCCAAGATCTGGCCACTAACTGAATAGAGGTGAGTGAGAGTGAGGAGTCCAAGTTGGTGCTGAGCTCATGAACACATGTGACTAGAAGGATGGTGGCATCCTCACAGAAATAAGGAAATTTGGAAGAGGGATAGTTTAGGGGTGAAATATCATGAATTCTGTTTTGGATATGTTGAGTTCAAGATATTTTGGAAATGTCCCTTAGAAATTTGATGATATATGTCTGAAATTCAGGAAAGAGACTAAAATTGGATCTAGAGATCTGTTTCCTCTCCACTCACAGAGCTACAATCCTAATTCCAGCTCCCCTCACTTCTTTTCTAATCGTTGTAATCACCTCCTAAATAGTCTCCCTTACTTATATGTCTCTCCTCTCAACATGTCCTCTACCCAGCTGCTAAGGTAATATTCCTAAAGCATAGGTCTAGCTATTGTCAATCCCTTGCTCAAAAGGCTTGAGTGGTTCCCTGTTGTTTCTAGGGTCAAATACAAACTTCTCAGTTTAGCATTTAAAGCCCTGCACAACCTCTTTACCTTTCTAGATTTATTATGAATGACCTCTCTTCACACAGCCCTAAGGTCTCTTTCAGATGTAAAAAAAAAAAATTAGCCTCTGTCTGTCTCCCCTTGTCTCTCTGTCTATCTCTGCCTCTGTCCCTACATGTTTCTGTCTCTGTCTGTCTCTCATTCACTCACTCACTTTCCACTTCAATATATTAAATTTAATGCCACCTACTCTCTCCCAAACTAACATGCATGCAAAGGCTATTAGTACCTTAAGTGTGCTCATGATGACTAGGATGACAGTCCAGAAATCTATATCAGTTCTATTACAACTTCAAAGAATTTTGCAGTTTCTACTCATATGCTTTTATCTTTTTTTAACCCATCTAGTAAGCAGCACAAAAGATAGCACAATAAGAAAGCACAATTATATCAATAGATGAAGAAAAAGTTTTCTGTATTCATTTATATAAAATACCAGAGGGCTGACCATGGAGTGGGGAAAACCGTTCAGTTTCTGACTCTGACACCTGTTGGCTGTGGGACCCTGCCAGCAGAGGACTTCACCAATACTTCATTGAAAAAAATAGATCTGTCATAAGCTCCCTCTACTCCCCAGTTCTACCTTCCAAATGATCTCAGCAACATAATCCATTTTCTCTTCCTTTGCTACAGTCTCATAGGAACAGAAATCCTCACAAGTGACAGCTCCTCTGGTTGTGCCCTTAATTCCACCCCCTACCATCTCCTCTGGAAGACTGTCCTCCCAATCATTTCCATTCCATGCCTAATTTACACTTCTAGTCACTGGATGCTTTCCTACTTCTTCCAAACATGTCCATATTTCCCCAATCCTTAAAAACATTCACTTACTTCCATTCCTGCAAGTTACAGTGCCCTTTCTCTTCTCTTTTACACACAAATTCTTATTCTATATTCATTGCCTCTATTTTCTCATGTTTCACTCATTTCTTGCAGACTGACTTTCCAACTCATTGATCAACTGAAACTGCTCTCTGCGTGCTTACCAATGACCTATATTAGCAATCAAATCTGAGGGCTTTAACTCTGTTTATTTCCTGTAACTTTTGTTGACCACTCCATTCTCCTAGAAAATCTCTCTTGGATTTTTGTGGCACTGCTCTCATCTGGTTTTCATGACAGCTATCTGGCTTCTTTTTAAGGGTCCTTTGTTACATCATCATCCCTGCTCTACTGCCCAGGGGGTCTGTCTTGACTCTCTCTCTCTCCCTCTCTCTCTCTCTCTCTCTCTCTCTCTCTCTCAACTCCTGTCTCTCTCTCTCCTCTGTCTCTCCCTCTCCCTTTCCCCCTCCTTCTCTATCCTCCTCTCCCTCTGTCATCCCATCAGCTCTCAAAGGTTCAACTATAAGCATGTGACTTCCAGGTTTACATGATCGACCCTAATCTCTTTTCTAAGCTATAGCCCTATGTCATCAATTATCTATCAGACATATTCAACTAGATGATCCACAGTCATCTCATATTCAGTGTGTCCAACCAAAAAACTTATTATACTCTTCAAAGCCTTCTCTCTTTCCTAACTTCACTATTTCTATTGAAAGTATTATCATACTTCTAGGCACTCTAGGTTCACAGCCACGATGACTGTTTTTCTGCCAAATCTTATCAATTATACTTGTAGAATATATTTCTCATCCATCTCCATCTTTCCACAGAAAGCAGCTTAATCCAGGACCTCATCACCTCTCACTTAATATATTGCAATAGCTTCCTAATTGATTTCCCAGCCTCAACAATATATTTTTTAAATCCACTATCCCCAAATTGGTTTTATACCAAAGAGATAAGGATACTTCAGAATTAGGAAGATTATTAAGATAATCAGTCAAATTAAAAACAAAACCATCTGAAGTTAAGCATTATATCAATAGATGAAGAAAAAGTCTTCCGTATTCATTTATATAAAATACCAACAAGAAACTAGAAAACAATGATATAGGAGAGTCATTTTTTACGTGATAAAAGGTATCCCTTTTTTGGCTAATACCAAAAGCTAGCCTGATTTGCAATGAGAAAACACTTGAAGTTTTCCTGATAAATCTAAAAATAAAGCAAGGATACTTCCATTCCCTACTGTTATTGCATTTTTAGAAGTGATTATAATAGCAAAAAGACAACAGAAACCTTATATCTTTAAAAGCAACAGCCAGCGATACATAATAGATTTGCAGTTTCAAGTGCAGTCACCTTTTTATCATACTATGTTATGGAAATGCTTGTTATGTCCCATAAATTAAAAATAAAATAAATTTTTAAAAAACAGAGATGTGAACTTGGGTCGATTTAAGTAACTGATGAAGATCACAGATATAATAATGTAATACAACATAGAATTTAGTATGCAGAGAGATCAACAATAAAATACTTATACAGATGGTAAAAAAAATAAAAGATAAGTGAAAAATACAAGATGCCAGCATAAGAAAAGAAGAAACGTTAGCAGCTAACGTGATAATTGACTTAGAAGATGCTAGAGATTCAGCAAAGATACTAAGGTAAACAATCAAAAATTTCAGCAAAAGACCGAAATACAACAGTAAATACACGAAAATCAATAGCATTTCTGCATTAGAATAAAAAAAACTTTAGGAAGAAATAATGCAGGATGATATCTCATTTAAACTAAGTACAAAACGTATAAAGTATTTGGGATTTAATCTACCCAGTTGTCCTCATTATATAAAAACAACCAAAAAAATGAAGGTTAAAGAAATAAAGAATGCCTTATGTAGGTGGAAGGATATCAATTGCTTATGATTAGGCTATTACCATGAAATAGAAATGACAATACTAACTGAATTAATTTATATATTTGGTGATATACTAATTATACCAAAGAGATGCTTTATAAAACTTAACAAAATATCAAAATTTATTTGAAGAAACAGAAAAGCTAGAATTTCAAGTGAAATAAGGAAAAAGAAGGGCTAGCCCTTCTAGATTTCAAATTATAGTATAAAACAGCAATCATAAAAACTCTATGGTATTGGATATAAGTAGAAAAACTGGTCAGTGGGGCAGATTTTGTTGCTGTTCAGCCATTTTCAGTTGCATCCAAATTTTGTGACCCCATTTGGGGTTTTCTTGTCAAAGACACTAGAGTGGTTTGCCATTTTCTTCTCCAACACATTTTACAGATGAAGACACTGAGGCAAACAGAGTTAAATGACTTGCCCAGGGTCACCGAGGCCAAATTTGAATTCAGGAAGATGAGTCTTCCTGACTCCAGGCTGAGCACTTTATCCACTGTGCCATCTAACTGCCCCCCAAAACTTATAGAGGCCCTACCAAATAGATTTTATAATCTAGGTTATATTTATTGATATTTATTGTGTTATAAATTCAAACTAATAAATTTTTAAAAGCATTTATTTATTGATTCATTTTAAATAAGCATAACAAACACATTGTATGTGAGCATAAACAATATTTTTATTAAAAATAACTACATTTTCCAAAACAAAAAAAAATAGTGCAAAGAGTAGCATTGTTTTTCATAGATTCGTGAATTACTTTAATGTCTGGTTTAATTGAAGACAACTGAATTCCCATAGTAGCTTCTGCATTCAGTCTATTGCTATATATTGTTTTAGTTGAAGTATATGGAGAAAATTCAGCCTTACAAAGATACATAGTTGGAAAAGAAAGGAATATTTTAATAGGTAAATGACATCTTAATGTTATTATGAAAAGAATTTTGACCTTTTTGACTTCCAGGAGTCCATGGACCACCCTTTGAAAACCTCTGGCAAATTAGCAAACCTTGTAGTCAGAAAGACTAGTTTTCAAGTACTGCTTCTAACACAAACTGACTGAATTTGGGCAAGTTAAATTACCTCTCAGTTCCCCCAGACAGCTCTTTGGAACTATAATGACAGAATTGCTGATATACATTGGTAGAGAGGGTTTTTATGTTGGAGTTCTCCTTACCCATGAAACCTGGATTTAAGATAGATAGATAGATGAGAAAGAGAGAGAGAGAGAGAGAGAGAGAGAGAGAGAGAGAGAGAGAGAGAGAGAGAGAGAGAGAGAGAAACTGTTTAAAACACTAAAACTACAGGAAATTCCAGATTTCGTTATCTATTCTGCCATTGATTCTATGATACTGTCAGATACTGAAATGCACCTGGGATCCAACTGATATGGGTGCACATTCCAACCCATCATGCTTAACTATCATCTCAGGTGACTCTTGTCCATGTTCTCCCATAAGTATGGTACAGGGAGTCCATTTATGGATGGGGGGGTGGCAGAGCTGCCTCACTTCTCTTGACATCTTGAGAGTATCAGTGAAGCACTAGGATTATCTGCTTCTTGTCTCTTATCTATTTCTCTGAGAACATCTTTCCACTTTTTCTCCCCAAGCTCCTCATTGATTACTTGCTGCAGACAGTTTCCAGGCACCTCTTTGTAATCAACTGTGATGTTCATTTTTAATTCTTCAAAAATGTGTTTCATAGTTCACAGTCATGCAGCAATGATAGAAGAATATTGGTATTAAAAAAGATGGGTCTTTGTTTCCTGGAGAAACTTGGGGTAATTCATCACAATTTCTTGAAGGGCCATCTAGTCTATATAGGTTATCCATCAATGGGTACATCTGGGATAGATAGTAGTAACATGGAACTCAGGCCCATAAGTACTAGGGCTTTATTCAGGATTGCTCACTAAAAGGATGCTTTCTGTGGGACTATGTGACCCTATAAAAGACTTGCAGTCTTCTCTCAGCAATTACTCCGGTGCTAAGAGCCCACAGAGTCCGCTGCCCTAACCACCTCACTGGATATTACAGCTACTAACTTTGCCCCAAATCAGGGCTATTCTCTGGGGAGCTCCCTCTCTGTCTTGCTCTTATACTAGGCTTCTCTTGACAGCTAGGAGAAGGTGTCTCCACTGAGACTTGTGGTGACACATGGCAGCTTGGCAGAATTAGCAGGGTTATCCCCTAGTTAAAAGAATATTCTACCTCTTCCTTGAAATGTTACTAATTAGCTGTTAACGCATGACATTTTCACACTCACTTCAATATAGGGAAGGGCCTTAACAATTCCCTGTTCAATGCATGCATGAAATGCTAAAAACAAAGGAGTCAAAAATGAATGGTGATTTACACATTTGTCCTCTTGTGGACTGATACTTTATAGTGAATATATTATGTATATGTCTGCTCTATTCATATGTGTGTCTATGTATACATTCTCACATACTCATGTATAATGCACCTTAGTTGAATTATATACAACATAAGATCATAGATACTTGGAATACCATAAAGGTCATCTAGTCAAATTTTACAGAGGAGAAAACTGAGACACAAAGAATTGATGACTCATCCAAGATCACACAGTTAGTAAGTGGAAGAGATAGAATTGGAATCCAAGTCCTCTGTCTCCAAATTTGCCATGCCTTGTATCCCTAGGTCTTGCACCAGTAAGCAGTATCTCATTTAAGAATCAACCAAAGGACTGCAGCCATTATGATACACAAATGAGTGAACAGGAAGGAAGCATATTTTTAAAAAAAAAACAAAACACCACATGATTTTTATATGATTCAGAGGGGGTAAAAAGAGACAGCTGGAAATATCATTTAATCTTTAGTTTTTTTATCTGTAAAATGAGAGAACTGAACTAGATCAATAGTTCTTAAGGTGTGGTCAGTAGGCTCCTGGGGATCCCCAACATCATTTTGGAGGTCCACAATTCCAAAACTCTTTTTATCACGATACAAATACATTGTTTACCTATTAAAATATTTTGTATTTTTCAACTCTATATCTGTTTGAGGCCAGATTTTCTTCACAGGCTTCAACCCAAAAAGCATCACAACAGATTGAACATAGAAACAGATATGAGAATCCAGTTTTCTTCTATTAAGCCAGACATTAAAGAGATATGCAAAAAAAATGTAAAACAATGCTATTCTTCTGACTAATTTTTGTTTTGGAAAATATATTTTTCATAAAAATGTTATGTTAAACTATTTATTTTAACAGGTTTATAAATATCATTTTAAAAATAAATGTTAGTTTAAATGATTAGTAAATATTTTTAATATTGCTGATTTTAATTTCTAATATGATATTGCTAACTCACATAAACAAAATGTTCTTGGACGGGGGTCTTCAATAAATTTTAAGAGAGTAAAGAGGTCTTGAGACCAAAAAGTTTGAGAACCACTGATCTAGATGATCTCTAAATTCCTTTCAGTGCCAACATCCTACAATTCCATAACAGGCATATGATTTAACTAATGAAATGGAGACAAGAAGCCTTCCCACCAGTTTAGTGATGGGGAAAACAATGGAGACACCTTTTCCTATTTAAAGATTCTTCAAAACACACATGTGTAATGAGCAAATAATCACCTAGTACAATAGTTACTTAGGGTCTAGTTCTATCTTTGCCACTAATTAGTTCTATGAGTTTGGTCAGATTTATTAACATCATTGAACCTCAGAATCCTCATTTATTAAATGAGAGATGTTGAATTGGATTTCTGTAAGACCCTTCTAGGTTTAAAATTCTTCAGTCCTATGCTTCTTACCTCATAGATTGGCTGGAAGGAAGCATTGGCTTCAAGAACTTGGATCCAAAGGAGAAAAAAAACAGAAAGAAGGATTCTGTGAATGGCTAGATCAGCTAGAAGAAGCTTGAAATTTACTTTTGTCTAGGTTGGGAACTCTTCTGCAAATAGAAACAAGAGAGTTATTAGCCTCATTAAAGATCAGAAGCTCATCATTAGCAGGGTAGCCATGACCCATGCAAGATGAAAATACAATACAGCCTTAGGTCTGACATAGCCTCCTTGCTCTCCTGCAATGATTGTAGCAGAGGAATGGGGAAGGGTAAGAAAAATTTCTAATAACCAATTTTTTGTCATCTTGTAATAAGTGAAATGATAAGACATGACATTGTGGTTAAATGGAAAGATAACTCATAGCATCTCTTGGGAGGGGCAAATACATAAGTTGACTTCCTGGAAAAGATTGAAGTTGAAATTGATCATATGAGAGGGACCTGGTTTGGTAGATCAATTCATTTCAATAAACATTTATTAAGTGCTTACTATGTGCCAGGCACTGTACTAAATTCTGGGGATTACAAAAAGAGACAAAAGTCAGTCCATGCCCTTGATGGGGGAGATAACATGCTAACTAATATATACAATGCAAGCTCTATACAGGATAAATAGGAAATAAGTAAAAGAGGGAAAGCATTAGAATTAACAGGAGTTAGAGAAGGCTTCCTGTAAAAGATGGAACTTTAGATCAAGAATAACAATAGCTCACATTTCTATGACTCTTAAAGGTTTACAAAATAATTCCCTCCCAACAGCCTTGTCAGGCAAATAAGGTGGAAGTTATTATCTCCCTTTTCCAGAAGAAAAATATTAAAGCCCAGAGAGGTGGTCATTTGACCACAAATTATATAGATCATAACTTATAGGAGCCAGAGCTTGAACCTGGGTCTTCTGGTGCCAAGGCTAATGGCATTCCTGTTAGACAATGCATGAACAGTGTGGTAGAGAGCAACAAACGTGGAGTCTGGAGACCCTGCTATTTGCTAACCTTGTAACATTGTACAAGTCACTTCTCTAAACCTCAGTTTCCTGACCCCCAAACGGAGGTAACAGTACTTGCACTACCCACCTCTCAGAGCCATTGTGAGAAAAGCACTTGACACAGTGCTATGTATATGAGAATTCTTCTTGTCGCTGTCCTTCCCAGCAGAGAGGATGCCAAACTGATTAATTAATTCCCAGTAAAGAGTTAGTAGCTTAATATCCCTCCTAAAAGAATTTTAAATTTAAAAGAGGGACCCAGAGAATAGGTCAACCCAGACACCAAAAGGACTGAAACACAAATGTCAGAGTTTCAGGCATCAGGGGGTCTAGATTTTGTAGGAAGTGAACCTTCCCACGCTCTTGATATCTCAACAACTTACCCTAAGTGGAATGAGTGAATTAAGGTTCAGAGATAGAATAAAGCCATTGAACCAGAGAATGTTAAAGTTGGAGGGACCCTTAGCAAGTGTGTCCTCTAACCTCTTCATTTTGCAAGTGAGGAAACTGAATCCTGTGCTCTATTTAAAGCCCCAAAGGTAGTTAGTTCTCACTAGCTGGAGGCACACAGTCAATGATAAGCAGGCTAATCTCTGTGGAACTAAGAGTATATCGTCTTTTGGGAAGGAGATAGAAGTTTGAAATTTATTCAGGCCACAAGTCTCCAAGTATCTGGGAACCAGTAGAGGATTTTAAAAAAGACTGTGGCCCATCTCAAATGCCCATTTTAAAAATCCAGTGTGAATGGTGACAATACAACATGCAGTGCATTTCAGTTGTGGTTGTTAAGTTGTTATTTGTTAGAAATATTCTACAGATTAACAAAAGGATAAAGTTGCTTTGGTTTAATTTACATTTGAACTTATCTTCGTTTCCAGGCAACATTATTGTACTGGATAATGATGGCTACATCCTTTGGAGTCGCTCATGACCTAGTAGGTGAGATGGATAAGAGAGCCAATTTCTGTTTTGTTCTGGCCAGTATCACAGCCTATTACATACAGCCTGGGAATAAAATCCATTTTTAATGCACCATTTGATAAGAACACTTAACCTCAATACGTGCTGTAATTAGAGAGATAATTAGAACTTTACTAGAACCTCTTAAGACTAAGAATACGTTTTAAATTCACCTAGAATAAAAATTTCATTATCTAAGACCAATCTAAGTTATTTTTTTCTCCCAGTTTTACCCTTATTCCTTTCCTCCCCCCTCCAACCTTTTGCACTCTTAATAAATGTAGAAAGATAAGAATTTTATAGGTAGAACATATCACAGAAGGCTAATGGGTTCAACATAAAATTACTTTATACTGATTTGAAAGAAAAAAACCCTAATTTTGAATGAGCTTTAGAGGCAGAGTATGAAGAGTATTAAGCTCAAGTCATGTATGCAGAAAAAAATGTGCTCTTGCATGAATTCACTCTTAAAATGTTAATATATGCATAAGAAAATTGTGTTCCTTAATCTCTGAAGAAACACTTATCACTAAGAACCTCTTAATTCTTTTCCTGTGCTTGATTTATTAGCTTATGAAATTATGTTAATAGCTTGCATGTTAATGGTTTGCAAGCTCAAATGATCTGATTTTAATAATGAAGTAATTTATGCGATAAATGCAATCAGCAGCCAGGAATCTCACTTAACAGCACACATTGGTGATTACTCAATGCGAAAACAAGTGACAGGCAGTATGGTGCCTCTGATGTGCCACTGAGTCGAAGGGAGATGGGTCTAGCCAAGCGGGAGTGCTGTGTTGCCTCTCTCAAGTGCATAGACCGGTGAAGGCTGCCATTAGCCATTACCTTAAAGGTGTCAGACAAACTTGGTACCACTATTACTGCATTGTTTGTCCACAGCAAGAAATATTTGCTGCCTTTTAGAGGTGAATAATGGTCTTGAAGGAAAGGATGTGGCAATAGAGAAAATAAAGGTCCCAAAACATAGGGCAGATCCTTCACAAACTGCTAGATTACGAAGGAATTATTAGGAGGTGGGATTTTGATGCAGAAGAAAGATTAGGCCCTTCTAAAGGAAAATAATTTGTATGATTACAAAATCCACAATTCAATTTCACTTACTCTTTTTGCATGGGGCAGAAAAAGGGGAGAAATGGGTATTGGACCTATAACTTCATTTGTATAGGGAAAATTCCTGGTAAGGAACTGCTGCTCTACCAATGAAGGTTAGCACTTTCTCTACAATTTACAGTCTTAGAGAGGTTAAGTGACTTGCCCAGGGTCACACAGCCAGTGTATATCAGAGCTTCCTCTTTAATGCAGATCTTCGTGGTTCAAAGTTCAACTCTTTAACCACCCTACTATATTGCTCCTCAACATTTTCTTTTTTAAAAAAGACCAGAAAACTTAGTGGAGCTGTGAACTGGTCCCACTGTTTTGAAACTCAATCAGTAAACTTTTATTAGTTGTCTGCTGTGTGCCAGGAACTGCTCTAGGTGTTGGGAATACAAATGCATGGGATGAAATGATCCTTATTCTCAAGACGTTTGTAATCTAATTAGGAACTTACCCAATGGTTCATACCTCCCTATCCAGTGACCCCATTCCACAACCAATAACAGAAAGTTCCCATATAGACCAAAATATTCATGGTGGCCATTGTTGGTAGTACCAAACAATTGTAAACAAGGCGGATGCCCCTTGATTGGGCAATGACTGAACAAACTATAGTATATTGATGAAATGAACTATTATTATTCCACATAAGTGAAAAAGAGGAAGAATTCAAAGATACATGGGAAATTTTATATAAACTGATACAAAGTGAAGAAAGTAGAGCCAAGAAAGAAATATGTATGTGTATGTATATATATAGTGAGAGAGAGAGAGACAGAGAGAGAGAGAGACTAGCATAAAGTAAATGAAAACACCATGAAAAGGTACCTGAATTCAGATTAAGTAACGAGGGGGCGGAACCAAGATGGTGGAGTAGAAAGACTCACATATGCTAGCTCTGAACCCACAGCCCATAACTATCTATAAAAAGAACTCCCAACAAATTTTAGAACAGTGGAGCCGCACAGCAACGGGGTGAAGGAGATTTCCGTTCCAGAGAGCCATGAAAAACCGATCCCAAAGGTCCGTTGCGCACGGGACTGAAGCGGA
The DNA here is from genome assembly GCA_028658325.1 of Potorous gilbertii. Lineage (NCBI taxonomy): Eukaryota > Metazoa > Chordata > Mammalia > Diprotodontia > Potoroidae > Potorous > Potorous gilbertii. The sequence continues at coordinate 93,430,573 of CM053773.1, read as the reverse complement.
TCCCAGCCCTGCCCCGGCCGTGTGGCACTGAGAGGAGCGAGCAGATCTGAGCAGGCTTCAGGGATGGAATCTCCACCAGCCGCGAAGGTCCCTCCACCCATAGACGCACAGGTCAGTGAGAGAGACGTCTGGACGGGCTGAGAGGGGAGCGGGGTGTCTCTGGGACTCAAGCCCCTTCAGGAGACAGCAGCAGAGGCAGCAGGCGGCCAGAGGCTCCCAGAGCAGGCAGGAGCTTAGCAGCAACTCCATTACAGAAGGTCTCTGCATAAACCCTCTGAGGGAACTGAGCCTGGGAGGCAGCCCTGCCCCCACCTGAGCACCAGAACTTAAGCTCCTATTGAATAGCAGCCAGGCCTGCTGCTGAAAGCCCTGAGGCTGGGGAGCAGCATTTGAATCTCAGTCCCCAGGCACAGCTAGGTGGACCTAGGTGAGGGTGGAGAGGACTCTCAGAAGTCAAGTAACTGGCTGGGAAAATGCCCAGAAAAGGGAAAAAAACTAAGACCATAGAAGGTTATTTT
>CM053773.1:93408420-93429555 GCA_028658325.1 Potorous gilbertii | reverse complement strand
GTAACTGGCTGGGAAAATGCCCAGAAAAGGGAAAAAAACTAAGACCATAGAAGGTTATTTTCTTGGTGAAAAAATGATTCCAAGCTTCCTCTCTGAGGAGGAAGAACAATTCTTATCATCAGGTAAAGACATAGGAGTCAAGGCCTCTGTATCTCAAACACCTGAAATAGATATCCCTTGGGCTCAGGCCATGGAAGAGCTCAAAAAGGATTTTGAAAATCAAGTTAGACAGGTGGAAGAAAAACTGGGAAGAGAAATGAAAGAGATGCAAGAAAAGTATGAAAAATAGGTCAATAACTTGATAAAGGAGACCCAAAAAAATGCTGAAGAAAATAACACCTTGAAAAATAGAAACTCAGTTGGCAAAAGAGGTTCAGATTAAATAACAAAAGTTGGTTCCAGAGGATTAATGATGAAGTCAGCAGAGAGGTAGTGGACTAGGGATGTGGAATGTTGAATATGTAATCAAAGTCACTACTTTGGTTAGTTTTGTTAAACTGGTTTTTTTACATAAGTGATAATTCTACAGAAGTGGGACAAAGTTAATGGGAAATGATTAGTTTAAAACTCATCCATAAAAGATTTAAAAAAAAAATTCTCCTGTCTTGCATAGTCCTCCTAGATTTAGAAAGCACTTTCATGATAAGAAGGGAGGAAAGTAGTATAAGCATTATCATCCTCATTGGTTTTTTTTTAACAGATGAGGAAACTCAGGTTCAAGGTCACACAGCTAGTAAAAATTTGAGCCAGTATCTGAACCCATGGCTCAAGACCCCAGATTGAGTATTCTTTCCATAATACCTCACTGAAGACCTATTATCTGCTAAGCACTAGGATGTGGGGAGGGGAAGAATGTAATGATGGAAAGAGTGCTAGCCTAGGAGTCAGGAGATATGAGAATTCAAATCCCACGTCTGACCCTTATAAATTATGTGGCTCTGGGTAAGTTACTTAACATTACTGAACAGCAGTTTTCTCCTCTTAAAGTTGTAACAATAACAATGAGTGTGTTGTAAGGCCATTGGCCATGGTCATCTGACCTTTAGTATCCCTAATTCTTACTGCAATGCCTGGCATACAGTTGGTTGATTGGTTGTTGTCTTTCATTCTCAAAAAGGACCACAATGACATTAGGATGATAGAGTTGTTATAGTGTGCCCAACTATGGCGACCAGTTTGAACTTGGAATGTTCTACCACAGGTCACACACAAATAATCCATGTGAACATTGGCAATTGGCAAAGTACCTAGACAACTCAAAGATTTCTGGGCTTTGCCACTGGCTTCAACAGAGCATGCAGGAAGGTGAGTCATGCAAAAGAAGGTTGGTTGATAGGACAGGTATTTTATTCTCAGAAATTTGGTCCTGAATTGCCTCCTTTGCATTTCTTTTCATCATTGTCATCGACCAGCACTTATGCAGCTCCTATTGTGGGCCTCTCTGAAGAGCTTTGGAATTGATTGCATGATGTAGGAGATGCTGGCAAAGAACCACCCAGCATCAAGTATTAGCATCAAAGAAAATGCTGTGTTCTATGAGCAAAGTAGAATTGAAGTAACTCAAAAGACATGGGAGATGCACAAATTTAGAGAATCCGCCCCAAATGTCCACATGGACTATTTGTGCCTGATCTCAGGTAGACCATTTCAAATTTGTATTTGGTCAGTCATAGTTGGACACACTTAATGACTCTAACATCATGATGTCATTTTGGTTCTTTCTGAGAAAGGACAACAACCAACCAACCAACCAGTTATATGCCAGGTGCTACACTAAGTACTGGGGATAGAAAAGCAAAAATAGGGTTCCACCTCTCAGGGAGTTCACATTCTAAAGACAATTGCACAAGAGATACATAATGTAAAAGAGAGGTAATCTTAGAAAGAAGTCACTAACAGTTGAGGAGACTAGGAAAGGCATCTTGCTGAAGGTAGGATTTGAGCTAAACCTGGAAGGACAACTGGGAAACCAGAGAAGGAGACAAGGAGGATAATATTCCAAGCATGGGGGCAGTCAGTACAAAGACATAGAATGAATAAAGAGAGGCTGGTGTTTTCTTCCATCACAGACCTGAAGATTGGAAGAGGCATCTTGTCCTTCACCTTATGTTCATGCAGGCACACACTGCAATCATCTCAGAAGGATGGGACTCAGGGCTATCTTCTTAAAGGCTCTTCAAGTGAAAATAAATACTCCAGGTGTCTAAGGATCCTAGCAGGAAATGCTCTTTTTTCCCCCACCATATTCTGAAGCAGTTTAAAGCAATTTCATCTTGTTCTGTTCTCAGGGGAAATAGAGACAGTTAGTCATTCCAACTTCTGTCTGACAAAGAAAGCCCAGAAAAGCACTGTTCCTTATGTATTTCCATTCTGAGAAGAATGTAATGTTGGACAGCAACCTATGTTTCTAGTAAGTTTGTTACTCAAACAAAAATATTCCAGCCCTTGAAACTCTCCACATTTGCTCTTTCACAAGGTCTTACAAAATATTTTCTTTTCTTTGTCTCTATATAGAATTTCTTCCTTTTTTCTGAATCTTTATATAGCTGTCACCCACTCACCAAAGGGAAGGGGAGAAGTAATAAATGTATTTATTGTGAAATATATTTCACACTAAGTGTAAATTGTTTTGTTGTTAAAACTTTTTGGAAATACAGACTGATCCTGCAATCTTTTCAGAGACAGTTAAGACCTGTATTACATGAATATGATGTCACATTCTTAAGAGAAAGCTAGACTTGGAGTTGAGAGACATAGATTCAGATCTTGGCTTTGACAATTTCTACTAGTTAGATGAGGCTAACATACTTTGTCCTTCCCAGGGTTGTGAGCAAAGAAACATAGTGTAAAAACTTTTTGATTCTTATATAAAGGTGAATTGCTGTTATTATAAAGGGATAGAAACTGGACCTAGGATTTCACTAGCATAGGGAATTCCCTGCTGGGGAAACTCCCTCTCTCAATGCATGCCAGCACTTCTCAGCAATTTATAGCATTAAAGGGTTGCCTAGAGCATGGAAAAGTTGTTACTTCCCCAGGGTCACACAGATTTTATGTCAGAAGTCAGACTTGAACCCTGAACTTCCTGACTTTGAGGCCAGCTTTCTATCTAGCATAATACATTGGTTCTCTACTATTATGAAACAGAGCCAGAACAAATGCTTTCTCCTTCTGATGCTATGCGTGAATTCGGTAATACATTTTAACAAAGCATGTTAGAGGCTGCCTTTGGGATCCTCATGTACAGTGCCTTGCAACCAAATATGGTACACATAATTCCATGATAAAAACATATCATTTACATGTGATAATAGTACCCTGTGCTTTATGGCACCTTTCCTCCAAGGAGTTGGAATCTGCCCTCACAGGTTGTCAGTGCTTCCCACAGTGTAAACCTTAATGAGTATCAAATGCTGGCACCTCATTAATCCTTATAACTGAGAAGCACCCAGAAGTGCTAGCTATCTTTTTACACGTAGAAAAGTCAAGGCAAACACATGTACCTACTGCTATTGCTCAAAACCCCACATGGCAAAGCATTCAGGAATCATGACTCCTCATCTCATGCGATAAACACCTTGGCATTATCCTTTCATTGACCAGAATGGAAGGTTGTACTGAGAAGCTATGCTGAGGCTGTAATCCTGCTTTGGGTGTTAGTAACTGAGCTCAGTTTCCTCATCCATAAGGAGACAATTGTATTACCTCCCTTATAGGGCTGTTGTAGGGAAAGGGCTTTATATGCCTGGATTGTTACCGTGGTTACTGTGGCTTTTCCTGTCATTGTAGCCCATCCTCCACCCAGATGTCAAAGTGACCTTAAAGCTCAGTTCTGATCATGTCATACCCCAATAAATCCTAGTGACTCCCTATTACCTCTAGGATCAAATACAAAATTCTATGGCTTTTAAGGCTTTTTACAACCTGGCTCCCTTCTACCTTGTTAGCCTTTTATACCTTATTCTCCTCTGTATGCTCAACAAGGTGGTCTCAATCAATCATTAATAAACATTTATTAAGAACCTCCTATGTGCCAGGCTCTGGTCTCCTTGCTGTTCCTCAAACACAATAATGCTCCATCTCCTGACTCTCTGTATATTCATTCACTGTCCTCCAAACCTAGAATTTTTTCCCTCCTCATCTCTACTTCCTGGCTTCCTTTGGCTTCCTTACAGTTTTCAGTCAAACCCCACCACCTATAAGAAGCATTTCCAGGTCCTCATTAGTTCTAGTGTTTGTACGTAATTGTTTCCTTATTGTCTTCCCAATTAGATTATAAGCTCCTTGAGGGCAAGGATTGTTTCTATTTCAGAATGTCTAGGTAGGAGCGAGGAGTGGTGTCTTTTTTTTTATTCCTAGCTCTTTAGCACAGTACCTGGCACATAGTAATCATTTGGTAAACTTGACTTGTGCTTAAAACGTGGCAATGGTTTGCATATTGCTTGGGTCAAAGTAAAATAATTAAATGTATTGACAAAATAAAATTTATCATTTTTTACATCTTTTAAAAAACTTTTCAGTAGGTAATAAATCCTATTTTCATTGATAGCAATCATTTTTATGTGATTTGGCATTGAGTTCACAGGACGTTAACATAGTCTTTAGTTCATCATGAAATAATTTTTTTATTACATTAGATATGAAATGCACTTTTGACAGTCCATTTGTCCAAATCTAGCCTTGATTATAGCCCATTGGTTTTCAAAGGAGTTTAAATCAGGTGAGTTCCCAGGGCAGTGAAGCAAATTTATCTCCATCTCTTAAATTTTTGAACCTTTCATGACATATGGCAGGTTATAAAATCCTATTGAAGCTGTTCCATCACCATTTGAGAATTCTTATAACTTCTAAACAGTTTGTTTCTCAGTATGTCAAAACATTTGTTGGAGTTTATCATTCTTTTAGGGCAGCTAGATGGTACCCTGGAGTCAGGAAGACCTGAGTTCAAATCAGGCTTCAGACACTTACTAGCTATGTGACCCTGGGCAAGTCACTTAATTTTGTTTGCCTGAGTTCATCATCTGTAAAAATGAGTTGGAGAAGAAAATGGCCAAACACTCTAGTATCTTTGCCAATAAAACCCCAAATGGGGTCATGGAGAATTGAACATAACGGAAACAACTCAACAACAACAATAAGAATTTTAATGGTGACGACTTCTAGGTTCAGTGAAAGTAAAAAAGAAAAATCCCTCCATATTTTGGGGTGAATGTTTTATAGTCTGATGAACACTCTCAGATTTAACAATCTCTCCTGGACTCCTTATACCTTTCTTAAAGTAGTTTTTGTATACCTTGGATCAAAAAAGTGAGTTTTATTGATAAAAAGCATCTTTTCTCATTATTCAGTTCTCAAGTATTTCTGTCGTCTTGCCCATGACAGTTGTTTTTTTTTCCTCCTTAGAAATGATTAGTAGTTTTTTTTTTTTTTTACTGGTTTTCTTGCTGTTTTTTCAACATCAAGAAGTCCATACCACACTGTAATGAAATCATTAGCAGTGCCTCTACCTGTTTAGGTCTCTCTGAAGGTCTTAGCTTGGCTTCGGAAAATTAGATTGTTTTATAACACAAGTTTGTCAGTTCTTGACACTTTTTTTCACATCTGACCACACTTTCCTTTGAGCTTCAGTATAATTGTGGGCCTGAATGATCCTTGAATCACTTCACTTCTCCACATAGCGAACTACTAGAACATCTCTAACAGTCACTGAAGTGTGCTCTTTATAAGCTATAACTTTTATAGATTTCTATGGAGCACTATCAATTCTTTAAAATCGCAAAAATAGAAATTCAGCAAATGACTCAATTGAAAACATTTAATTAAGAGTATTTTGATTGGCAATCCCTCTGCTATTTGCAGGAGACACAAATATAAAAGGAAACACAATCCTTAACCTCAAAGAATTTACCGGCTAATAGGGGAAGATAGGTTATTGGGCAGTTGTGGCCAGAAACAGATACTTTGGGCAGGAGAGTTACAGGAATGGATAAACTTATGGGAATATATTGATACTTCATCCAGAAACAATGTCAAAGTTGATTTAATCATAGTTCATGGTTTCAGAATTGGATATAGAGGAGAGGGATGTCAGAGTGACCAGGCTGAGAAATGACTTCATAGTAGTGAACAAAGCATGGTTGGGGCTTTCCTGAAATAGTGGTCCAGGAAAGGCAATAACCAATCAAGACAATGGACCCCCAGGGAAAAAGTTCCCGAGATGAAAGGAAAGCAATGAAATTGTATGTTTGGCATGAAATCTAAGAATTAACTGACAGAAAACTAACTAAAGGTGAGAAAACCAGCTCAATCTTGTTTTATCCGATCAAAATCAGGTGTTATGAATCAGTCCAATGTCAACAGAAGCAGATACCAATAACCACTGCTGTCATAAAATGAAACTCTATCAAAATGATTGCTTGTTCTAAGTAGTTCATTCACCATTCTATACCAAGGGATAGCTAGTATGAAATCTAACAAAAGCATGAGGACAATTTCATTTGTGGTAAGGCCCTCTCCTTCTGAAAAAAAGTCAACTCCTAACATTTAGAAAGAAGGTAGCACAGTAAAGTGCTGGACCTGGAGCCAGAAAAGCCAGGGTTCAAATCCTTCCTCTGACAGTCACTGACTTCTTGAAGATGGGCAGGTAATTCAGATTATTTACATATCAATTTCCCAATCTGGAAAATGGGAATAAAGTACATACAGTACCTTCCTCAAATGAGATAAGGCATATGAAAAAAATTTGACACATTTTGTAATTTGCCAAAGGTGTCCCAACGGCCTCAGTGCCGTTTTCAGTTGAATATCTTCAAATGGTGCTAAGACTTTGGGAACACTCACTTGTAGAGTGCAGCTCAGTGGCCTAAAATGACTTGCTGCTGGCCTAAATTGAGGCTAAAAAGAAGCTTTACTTAGGTGCCTCTTCCCCCTATCATTCATTTGCATGGCACACCATAAAGATCTTGGGGCTAAGAAAACTTCCAAGTCTCAGACTTAGCTAGCCTTTATCAGTTTGTTGGAAGAGCAGGCCCTTAAGTAAGGTTGAATGGCTGTAATTTGATATTTGGATGTGTGTGTGTGTGCGCTCGTGCGCGTGTATTTTGAAAAACATTTTTATCTAAGGTTTTGAATTCCAGATTCATCCCTCATTCCTTTCCTCTCTCCCCTCCCCCTTCCCTGAGATGGTAATCAATCAGATATAGGCTATACATGTGCAATTATGTAAAACATTTCCATATTAATCATTTTGTACAAGAAGACTCAAATAAAAGAAAAAAATGAAAGAAAGTGAAACATTGAATGCTTCTGTATTCAAACGATATCAGTTCTTTCTCTGGAGGTGGATCCTTTGGGATTTTCTTGGATTATTGTATTGCTAAGAATACCTAAGTCATTCACAGTTCTTCACTGAATATTATTGTTGCTACTGTGTACAACGTTCTCCTGGTTCTGTTCATTTCACTATGCATCAGTTCATGTAAGTCTTTTCAGGTTTTTCCAGCATCATCCCACTTGTCATTTCTTATAGCACAATAATATTCCCTCACAGTCATATACCACAGTTTGTTTAGTCATTCCTCAACTGATGAGCATCCCTTCTATTTCTAGTTCTTAGCCACTTCAAAAAGAGCTGCTATAAATATTTTTGTATAAATAGATCCTTTCCCCTTTTTTCAGATGTCTTTGGAATATAGTCCTAGCAGTGGTATTGCTGGATCAAAAGGTATGTATCTTTGTGCACAGTTCTCCAGAACTCTCCAGAATGGTTGCATCAGTTCACAACTCCAGCAGCAGGGCATTAGTGTTTTAGTTTTCCAGTATTTTCCTTTTCTGTCATATTGACCACTCTGATAGGTGTAAGGTGGTACCTCAGAGTTGTTTTAATTTGCATTGACCTAATGAATAGTGATTGGGAGCATTTTTACAAATGACTACAGATGGCTGTGATTTTTTTTTTGTCTGAAAACTACCTGCTCATATCCTTTGATCATTTTTCTTGGGGAATGACTTGTATTTTTATAAATTTGACTCAGTTTTCTATATATTTGAGAAATGAGGCATTTATCAGAAATACTTGCAGTAAATTTTTTTTCTCTCCCTCTCTCTCTCATCAAGGAGAGAAAAGGAGAGTCCTCACTTTATATTCACCACCACCATCCCCAAAAGGAAGTTGAACTCTGAATAATGGAAAAGCCAATAAAAGTCCTGTAGAAGAGACAATGAAGCATACCTTCTTCCTTTGGGCAGAGAGGGAGATGATTACTAGGATAGAGTAGTATATTCATTTTCAGACAAGGTTTCCTAAACAAGTGTTTTTGCTTAATTGTTTTTCTTTATCATAAGGAAGGAGTCTATGGAGGGGTGGGGAGTAGGTGGGAAACTATTACATTCTTCAAACACAAATGAATTAAAAGAGAGGGAAAAGATTTTTTAAAAATAGTTTCTATTGGTATTATTTAAACAAATGGCTCTTCTGTGTTCCAAAGAAGTTGGTCAAAAAATGGAGGACTCTCCTTTTCTTTCCTCTGTGAGAGAGAGAAAAAAAAACCAATTCATAACCAAAGCCCCATGAACTCACAGATTCTCCTTATGGAAGAGATGGGGAAACTAAGGATTTTCCTCTAGTCTTATGGTTGGGTTAAGATCAAAATGATGTGTAATTTAATATGCTGAGCTTTAATGTAAAATAGAGATGGTAGAGTCCACTTTTCCCTTTATGGAGAAGAAATAGGAAATCCAATCAAAACCAGAATCTGGAAAAAATGAGAAGCTCCACACACTCATTTCTAGTGGGGCACGTGACCATCAGTGACCCCCCAAGAGTAGGAAGAAGATCAATGTTCCACAAATGTTACATGCCATGTGTTCATGCCTGGCAAAGATTGTATACCAAATGAAACCAGCAGGCAGCAAGAAAAGCCAGAGCAGGGCAATGACGTCCCCAAATATATTGTCCTTGCTTTGTGTAATGTGTGTAGCTCCTCTGGCTGTGCACCTTGAACACATGTATTTTGTCCATGTGCTTCTCCATTCATGTTTCCTCCATGTTTTCACTCTTCCCAAGAAGGTGTGTGTGTATATATATATATATATATATATATATATATATATATATATATGTATGTATGTATGTATGTATGTATGTATTTGTGAATATTCCCAACTTTATGAGGAAATTATACTATTGCTCATTTTCTATTTCATGAACTGCCTTTGTTCTGAAGTATATTGGGACCAGTTTACTTGTAAACATAAACATAAATGCATCACTTTGGACTCATGAGCTATGTATGGTCTTGAGTGGCTATGGACCCAGAGAGTAACTTAAACTTGGAACAACTTGTCTGAGAGGGACCTACATGTGACCTGGGAGTGCCAAACCATCATTATCAAACAGGGTAATTGTTCATGCAGGATGATCACATATTTTTCACAGTATCCATACCTGTAAGTAGTATGGTACGGTGTTGGAGGGAGTCAGGAAGCCGAGGGTTCAAATCCCACCTTAGGCACTTACTAGCTGTGTGGTCCTGACCTCTGACTGTCAGATTATATATTTGGGAAATGAGGACAGCACTTGGCTCATGGGGTTGTTTTGAGGATCAGATGACAAAATATCATCATAACTAACATTTAGGTAACACCTACTATGTGTCAGGCATTGTGCTAAGTGCTTTACAAACATTGTCTATTTGAGATGACAACTCTGTGATATAGATGCTATATCATCCCCATTTTGTACTGAAGCAAATAGTTGCCCCTTTTATGGCATACTCATAGGATATAATGAGTCTTAGTGAAGTCCACCTTTACATATAGGATTATACATATATATGTATAATATACACACATATGTACATATGTTATATACGTGTATGTGTGTGTTTATGGGGCAGCAAGGTATCACAATGGATAGAATGCTGGAGTCAGGAAGATTCCTTCCTGATTTCAAATCTGGCCTCAAACACTTACTAGCTGTGTGACCTGGACAAGCCACTTAACCTTGCTTGCCTCAGTTTCCTCATCTGCAAGATGAGCTGGAGAAGGAATTGGCAAACTATTCCTGTATCTTGGCTAAGAAAACCCCAAATGGGGCCATGAAGAGTCAAACACAATTGAAAGGACTCAACAACATGTTTGTATGTGTATATACGTAAATATGTGAGCACACACATGTACACTTATTTTGGCCCCTCTTTCATTGACTTTGTGCACTATTTCTTCAGGCTGCCTTATTCCCCTGCCTTGCTGGTTCTTCAGACACCTCACCACCTACATTGAATCCCAATGTTGGACTCTGCCTCAGTCTTTAATCCCTAAGAGGAAAAGTGAACAGTAATTTCTAGGTTGAGAGATGTAGAGGTGGAAGGGACATCAAAGGTCGTATAACCCAAGACTCTCATAGTTGAGAATACCAAGGCCCAAAGAAGTTTGCCCAAGGTCAGAGGGATGCTAAATAGTAGAGGCATTGTTTGGCATACATAAGATGATATGTGGGGAAAGGGCTCTGGAGATACAATCCAATCTCCTTATTTTATAGATGAAGGGAAGGAGCAGGAGATAGACTGTCCTGTATAAGAGACAAACAAGCAGGCAATTATCTCCTCCCTCCCCTTCTTCCTGTTTTCCCTCCTTCTCCCATGCTACAATTTAAAAAGGAGGTTACCATCTCCCATAACTGTCCCTTCTTGTTTCCTACCTTCCCTTCCTTTTATACCCTTGCCCTTCTCCCTGACCTATCACCTTCCTACTAGGAAGAAGAGGGAGTGAGAGGAGGAAATTCTAGCACTGAATTATGTGGGTTTCCTAAACTGGGATGGAAGGAAGCTTTGTGGGCTGAGCTTGATGCTCCTTTCTGAGGACACTTCCCTTTTGCCACTAGTATGTGGTAAATCCAAGGTTGTAGGGGAACAGGTTAAGGACACTTTCCATGACCAGGGATGGCCAATTGTATTTTTTTTCTTAATTTGTGGTATACTATGTCATTGTTTTTAAGCAAATACATATAACCAATTTCATTGAATCATTAAAACATCTAGGGGCAGAAGTCATTTTACCTCCTCAGGTTCTGAGACCCAGAGAAGTTAAATAACTTGCTCAAAGTCACACAGCTGGCTGAATTTGAATTCAGTTCTTCTGACTCCAAAACTGACACTCTTTCCACTTTATATCTAATCCATGGTTTTCATAGACTTTCTTCTCATCCGCTAAGTCAGGCTAGGAGAACTTGCCTCTCCAAAACTCCTTTCTCCATTTGGCATAGATTTCTTCTATTCTGTTCCTCAGCTCAGCTTGTCTCACTTTTCCCCCAGATCATTAGTGGCCCAGGTAACTTTGACACGTTGTTTAAATCAAGTTATTGCTTGGAAATTCACAAGATTCGAGAAAGAAACAGATGCCAGCTTTGGCTCCGGACTGCTAAGGTTCCCATCGCTGGTGCCAGCAGGGTGGGAATCAGTCCTCACGGTCTCAGTCTGAAACCAAAGCTGCCCTCCTAATGCAACCCACTGTCATACCTCTCAAGTTTAAATGCTTCCAAAGATCTTTTCTTCCTGTGCTTTTAATTAACACATAAATTTAATCACTCATAGCTTGTAATTTAAGTCAGTTTGTCTCAAATTAATTAAAAGAAAGTAATACAAAAATCTGATCATAAAAATATCATTACCAACCCCCCCCCCCAACTTTTTCTTAATTGAACATATGAAGTCTGGTTTCTATTCAGCCCTGGGAGGTAACACAAATTCCCCCATAGAAATGTGGTTTACTTGTTCTCTCCAAACCTACTACACTCTTCTGGCAATGAAAATTAGTCTGGCCTGTTTTACATTTGATTTCATCTCATGAAATGAATTTGAAACTGAAAGGCAGGTTTCCTATTGTCTAAAGACTCAATTCCTACAGAAAATTTTACACCTGGAGTTTTCTACCCAAGGTCAGAAAGGTTTTAAGTTTTTTTTTTTAATTTTTTCAAACATAGTATTTATGTATCCATTCCCTATCCTTACCACCCAGTTATCAACTAAGACTATGGAATTCAACCATCTCCAAAGAAATAGATTCTGAAAGGTTCATAGGTAAGGTTAGGAAGGGGAGGTGTGTGTGTGTGTGTGTGTGTGCGCGCGCGCGTGTGCGTCTCTCTCTGTCCCTGTATCTCTTCTTCCCTCTCTCATATCTCATGCTTCTAATGGTGGAAAGGCCCCTACCTACCAAAGAGGATTATAAATCCTGTGATTTATGGAAGTGAAGAACCTTCAATATAATTTCTGGACTTACAGAGACAAGCAACGACCCCTCAGAGTTTTGGGCTACAGTCCACAGCTTGAGTTGTCATCCCAGGAAGCAATCACCCTTTTGCATTATGTGACTGGACCTTTACTTAATTTCCATATTGCAGTGTAAAGCCCTCTCCTGTCATGAGCTACTAAGAAAAGAAATTTTGCTTTTCTTTTCTAGGAGTTTTGCCTTGTTTCTTGTAAGGATTTCTCATCCCACGTAATACAGGCAGAAGGTCATCACAAATAATTTGCTCCTTTTTTCTTTTCTTTTTGGAAGGGGTGGGGAAATTAGGACAGGGACAGAGTATAGCTTGTGAAATGAATTAAAACTTATTCATCCAAAGCAGTTTTGCAATGCACTGTGTAGAAGAAAAAAAATGACTGTTTCTCTTACTTCTACCCCATCAAGATTCTCTACCAACCTGACATTTCTTAATCAGGGTTTATTTTCCAGGTCATTAATTTGATTTCTCAATGTTTTGCAGTCCTAATTTTTCCCAGTTAGTACTGCATTGTGATGATCAATCATCATTTCCATGTCTGCACTTTTTTTATTTACTCCTGCCATCTTGGTTTTTTTTTTTAAACTTTCTTTTCATCACTTTCTGAATAGTATCTGACCTTTGCTTTGCACCAACCCAAGTTAATCCTACTTAATAAATCAATTCTGATTTTCCCAAGAGAGAAGAATGTAAAAGCAGGCAGGCCTGTTTCCTGGGCTGTGGATGCCAAAAGAACAGCAATTCTGAAGCTTATTTTTATCTTCTCAGTAACTCTCATTACAAACAACAAGCCAGGCAATTAACCAAGGACATAACATTGTAAATGAAAACCAGAAGAAGTGTCCTAAAGGCAGTAAGCTACCTACCAACAGCTGCCTGCCATCTTGGCCTCATTCTATCCTTTTCTGGTATTTTCTGGATGTGGGGGTAGTAAAGTTTCTTTCATAATTGAATTTGCTTTGCTATTATTGTGAATACAGAGCACCATTACTTGTCTCTACCTCAGGCAAATCAGATCTCATAAAGTACTACTGTATCCCCTCAATGAACCAGGATTTAGATTCAGAAGGGAAGGAAAAAAATATGAAGAGAATTTCAGGATTTTTGTTGACTTTCTAAAACATAAATCAAATTAAACAATTTAGTACTACACGTGCAAGAGGGTATGTTTAAGTCTTGCTAGTGCAACTTGATTGACTTTGCCCAGAGTCTCAAATCTAGTAATATATTCCCACATTCATTTAATTAATGCCTGGGTATGTGTGTACCCATAAAGTTTTAGTCAACCAGGTAAAGAGCAGGCATCGATAGTCTTTCTCATGCACTCAGCCCTCACGTTGCCTCTGAATACCTCTATCCTCGCATGCTTGGTTTCACTGGAACCCAGAGACTCTAGTACAAAAGTGGGTACTGTTTACAGTACCCACATTACAACTCACAGGCATTTTCAGAGTTTCCAAAAAAAACCCCACTAAGTAATTGCTTTCCTCTTTCAGAGGAGATTGCTTGAACATCCTAAACAGATACCAAACCAATCAGAAATTCCCTTTTCAGCTGGTGCCCTATATCAATATTATAACCTTACTCTATGCTTAGCTGGGCTTTTTTTTGTTTTCTTTCTTTTTTTTTAAACCAAGCTTACATTTCCATGATACATATAGTTCCCCAACTTACAAAAGTGTTGGGTTCCCAAAGTTCTTAAACTGCTTTTTCAACCTCAGAAAATACTTTTCTAATGTGACAATAGTCATGATGCTTATGTTAATAATATTAATGATGAAGGCAATAGCTCCCTTTTCATGGGAAAAGTATTTTCCTTATGGCCACTGTAGAAGACAGGCAGTACGAACATCATGTATTCATTTTACACAAGGAAGCAGAAGATCTGAGAGGAGAGGGTAACGCGACTCGATACTATATAGTCCAGTCGCATTCTGATGGTCTTTAGGCTGGCCTTGGTCATGTTACAGCTGTTTATAACATGGTTTCTTTGGGAAAAGAGGCAGGAGGGCATAATGGATAGAGTGACAAAGCTAGAGTCATGAAAACTTCAGTTCATATTCTGATTCTGACACATATTACTTATGTGACCATACGGATGAAGTTATGTATCTTTGCTACAGTGACTAAGGGAAAGTGTAACCTAAGTACTAACCAGGAAATAGAGAAAATTGTACCTTTGGGAAATTGTATCCTTACTAACTCCGAAACAGGGACCCACTGAAGCCCAGCCTTTTCAAAGGAGGAGTCATGTTCCATTAAACTCCTACCATGGAAGTTTTTTCTTTGCTTTTTTCCTGGGAGGAGGGTGGGTTTCTTTCTCTCCTCTCTCCTGATATTCCTTGTCCTCTCTAAACTAGGAGCATCTGAGCGGGGAAGGGGCTGGCAGAGGGGGAGGCATTGTGGCTGCTGTCACAGCAGGAGGACAGGTGCCTGCTTTAGTTCTGAGACCTCATAAAGAATGGTTAAAGTTGATCTTAACTTAATTTGCAACTTTTAGAACCCTTATTTTCTTCAGGCCTCGTTTTCCTCATTAGTAAAATAAGAACACTGGACAAAGACCACTAAATTCCCTTCCAAATCTAAGAGATCTTATGAGATAAGACCTAGAATGCAGTATCATATAACCATACCTACAAAGATTGTCACTCGATCCTATGCAAAGAAAAGAAAAGAAGAGAAGGAAAGGGAAAGCAAGGGAATGGAATGCAACAGAAAGGAAAGGAAGTCATTAAATTAGAGACTCTCCACAAATCATGTAAATATTTAGCAAAAGTTTGTCTTAACAAAAATTCTAGATCACTAGTTTGAGTTAGCTAATAAACCAATTTCATTTATAGGTAAACATCTAATATCTAACAGAAAAATAGTATTTGTCATTTGGGCAGAACTTGGTCAATTGATAAGTTTTCTCTGGCAATGCACTGGTTGATCGATATATTTTCTTACAGGATGTGCCCTAAATATTACACATTTAAAAAGCAGAGTCCTCTAATTATGTTCTTACGCTTACAGAAATATTGAATCAAAGATTGGCAAAAGACTGTATTTTTAAAGGAACCATTAAGATAAAAATGTCTTCTTGGACTGTTTATTCCAAGATTATCTTATCGTAAAAAATAGAAGCTTCATCAAATATCAGCAGTGCAAATCCCACAATCCCACTAGTTCTTATAGAACGATAACACAAATTAATAATAGCTGATATTTCATCCAAATGGCCAGAGAACAAGAACACTTCATGATGGGTTGGATCCTGTGCTGTTCTTACTGGTTGAATGTGGATCTCTCCAAAGAGTAGCCCAATCATCTGAAAAACCACAGTCATGTTTCTCTTGGGGAGTTTCTCTTACATTCTCCAACAGAAAGGACTTTCCAAGAAAATTGGCATGGGCTTTTATAATATCACTCAATTGTTTTTGTCCAAAGAGTCATTTGCTAGAGCCATTTTGCCATGTTGAGGTAACATCCAAAGGAGTAGACTGTTTGGATCTTTTTTAGACTTTTATTAATTAATATTCATTGAGAGGTCACCTGGTCTCAAGTTGTAATAATATTCTCTGCTTATTTCATAGGGCTGTTGTGAAGATCAAGTAAGACATCAACTCAAGCAGGATGCTCCTAGGCTTTCCACTCTATGTAATGGAAGGTGTTATTTTTTTAAGGGTGTGATTAAGTAACATCTCCTGAAAACGATCTGGGGATTTTAGTGGACTACAAGTTCAATATGAAACAGTGTGGTGTGGCCACTAAGAATGTTCCATAGCATTGAGGGCTACAGAGGTGAGAATACCATGGTACTCTATTCCAGTTAGATCATATCCTGAATATTGAGTTCAGTTCTGGATGTCAAATTTTAGGAAAGAAATTGATTTAGGAAAGTAGCCAGGAGGGTAAAAGGCCTTAAGTTAATGTTATGTGAGGATTGGTTATTTAACCTGGTTAATAGAAGATGTGGTATATGTCAGTGTGTTTTGGGGAATGGGGTTATTTTCCAGTTTTTGAAGTATTGCCAATAACTAATAACTTTACTTTCCGGGACAAGCATCATTAAATATATCCTCAGTCCCTTACTAAGGGGAGAGACCCTCACACCAGCACACCAGTTTCCTAACACTGGCTCTGTAAGGGAGATAACAGGATACCATTACACGAAGGGGAGACAGAGCGGCAGCTGGGAAAACTGCCACCTGAGAAGGAAATCTATGATCTTATAATATGGTAGTATCCTAGTTTAGCTAATTTTTCTTTCTAATTAGCTTCTACACTAATGGAGTGAAAACACTGTCAACTGTAAACATAAAGGAAAATTTAATTACATTGTCTTTTCAAATCATTAGTTACAATTTTGCACCTTCTGAATTTTGTTTTTCTGATTCAAAACCTCAATAGTTCCACCCTAGTTATGGTTCTGATTTGAAGGAATTTCCCATTGAAGAGATGTGAGGCTTGTTCTGCTTGGCCCTAGAAAAGGAAAACAAAGTCCAATATGTTGAAATTTCAAACAGAAGGTGTCAGGAGAAAATCTCCTAAAAATTAACTGTTCAACAATATAATGGGCTAATTCAGAAGGGCATGGATTCTTCCTCAATGGGTATCTTTAAATAAATGCTATATGACTATTTGTTGGGTAAGTTACAGAAGGGATTCTTTTCAGGTTATTATCAGCCATTTATTGATGTACAAAATGACCACCAAGGGTACTTCCAACTCTAATATTCTATCACCTTGTAATTATATCTGCTGTCTCCTTTTTATATTTTTAAGGCTTTTCTAGTGGGATATTTCTTCAGTCCCTCCCCTCAGTTCATGCATTAGCTACTCATCTTGTGTGTGTCTCTCCCCCCTCATACACCACCCCTCAGTCTTCCTTCTGTCTCCAGTTTTCCTAAAAATGTACCCCTTCCCATTCCCTCATCATCAGGCGTCCTCAATCAGACTTCATGGTCAACTTGCTTCCTATAGTATGGGTGACTTTATTCTCTTAGTGGGTTCTGAGAAGTCTCAGGTTATTTACTCTTATGAATTTTAACATCTCCAAGTTTCTCCCATTAATATTTCATCACAGAGAACCTTTAGGGAGCAGCTTTCCCTGGATTGTTTCACACATTCCTTTTCCCTTCTTCTCAATTGTGGTTCTTCATAACACTGCTAGTCTCCCTCCTCTGACTCAATCTCCTTTGCTGTCTCACACTGCTCCGACAGACAGTTTCAGTCTGTCCCACTTCCATAGAAGATGTCTAAGCTCATCTTTGTGGTTTGAATTTCTATTCCCCTTCCTGCCAGACCTTCCTAAAATTCCCAAAGTGTCTTAAAGTTAGCCTTGACATGTTATGGCTCATGTGACTAAAGATGCACAAATCTTGATCAGCTGTATAGGCAGCAAGACTGAGGTCTTTAAGCAATGATGTTGAAAACAACTTGACACACTCTGACTTTTTCACTTGAAGTTTCATAAGGTTATTAGGGATATCATTTTTCTATTTTGTATTTCCTGAACATCATTCTGTTTTATCATCATAGAATATATCGTTCTTTCCCCTCTCTCCAACCCCACCATCTTCATCTGTTCATGGCCTTCACTTCTTTTAAGAACTTTCCTCTATAGAAGCTTCCAGGATCCTTCCCTTCCCTAAGTGAAGCAATAGAGTGTACTGGAAATAGTGCTGGGTCTGGATGTAGATGACCTGAGTTAAAACCCAGATCTGCCCCTTACCATCCATGGAACACATGTGATAACTTTGTTTCTCAGTTTCCTTATCTGTGAAGTGAGGGAATTGGATTAAATGGCCTCTAAGGTCCATTTCTACTCTGTATCTATAATCCTACAATTCTATAGGAGTAATCTCACTTTCCTTCAATTCCTCCTGGCACTGTATTTATCTTACCCTCCCTTATACTTACCTCCAAGATCTTTATCTCTGTCTGCTTGTTTTCTGGTACTTTGAAAGTGGCATAGGAAGATTGACCTAAAAATTCTCAGAAGTAACTGACAACAGGGGTTGTGTTTGAAACTTCTATTGGGTACTGTAGCCTAAATCCTCTGAGAGTTTCCCTTTTTCCAAGTATACTGTATTGTCACAGATAATGAATAAACTCTGTAAAGTAGGTTTAAAGTGCTCTTGGAAAGATATGCTTTGTCCAAATCTCCCCCTTCAAATCATATGGTTTCTCTGTTGACAGTTTGAGTCCCTGAAATGTTTACATAAAGTAAATATTTTCTCCCTGAGACTTTCTTTTTTATTATCTTTCTTTTTTATAATTGTTATTTTTCCCTGGGACTTTTTTTTAAAATGCTGCACTAACATAATCATTCATTTCCAATTTTGGGGAGTGAAGAGGTCTCCGACATTTCCCTTCTATCAACAATCAAGATATTTTAAAGACACAACTCAGACTATACATAAACTTGGCCCAGAAGATTCTCAACACAAATCTATTGAACTGCCTGCTCATGACTATTGCTCCACAGTTGAATACCCTTTTCCCTAAAGAAGTATGATTTGATTAGAGAATAACCCTAGCACCAATAGTGTACTTTTTCCTAGTGCCAGCTTAAATCTTACTTTCATAAAAATTCCCTGTGACATGTTGTCTTTTTTCCCTTGTTTCTAGACCTGTGATTTCATCAGTGTAAGAGACCTCTAATGTAGAAATTGCCTGCCCCAATTCAGATCATCAGAAGTTCATCTCTAACTTAAGAGTATTAGTGAGTATTCCCAGAAGCACTGGGTTCAGCATCTTGTCCACTGATGTGACACACATGTGAGAGGTGGGAGCTGAAGTCAGTCCTGCCTGACTCAAAGGTCAGCCTTCTATGTGTTGTGCAACTCTGCTTCTCATTTGTTCATTTTTGAATTAATAATAACGAAGGCAGCTCATTTTTAAATCTCATTTTACACATTGAAGCTTTTATTTTTATAACAGGAGGTGGGTGGTGTGTCTCATCATTAGTCCTCTGGAATGATGACTGGCCATCACACGGATGAGAGCTCCTAATTCTTTCAAAGTGGTTTGCCTAAGTGGAGTGAGCAGAAGTAGGAGAACACTGTATACAGTAAGGGCAAGATTGTGTGATGACCAACTGTGAATGGCTTAGCTCTTCTCAGAGACCGTCAGCAAGACAATTCTGAAGGACTTATCATAGAAAACGCCATCTACCTCCAGAGAAAGAACTATAGAGTCTGAATACAGATTGAAGCAGACTGTTTTTTTACTTTCTTTTTTTTTTGTAGTTTTTGTCTGTGTTTTCTTTCACAATATGACTAATATGGAAATATGTTTTGAATGATTGCACATATATAACCTATATCAAGTTGCTTACTTGCTCATGGAGGGAAGAGGAGAATTTGGAATTCAAACCTGTTTTTAAAAATGAATGTTAAAAATTGTCTTTACATGTAATTGGAAATAAAATATTATTTTAAAAAACCACAAAGTTGTTTGACTTTCCCATGTTGTTGTCATTGTATATTTTCCTTATTATCGTAACTTCATTCTGCCTCAGTTCATACAAGTTTTGTTCTCACCACAACCCATAAATGTACTATTTCCATGTTTAAGAATTTTGAAATCCCCCTATCTGACCATGATTACCTTTTCTTGCCCTGGTTCTGGGTCGACTCCTGACAAGATTAAGTCCTTAGGGGTCGCAGATTTCTCTTCCTCGCCATACCTTTCACCCCTCCCTCTGCCATCTACACCATGACCTCCACTCACTTGACTCTTCAGTTTTCTCCTAGATCTTCTCCCCTGTATTAGTCGCTCTCTCTCTTCTCAGCTTGACTCTTTGATGAACCAATTCAGCTCTACATTGTTTCTCCCCTTGAATTCCTGACCCCATTATATTAGCCTTGGACCACTCCCATCATTTGTTACCTTTGCACCTATGCACCTGATGCTGAATGAAGGTGGAGAACTGGGTCCACTACAAATTTATGTTATAGAAACTCACCTGGGGTCTCACTGCTGCTAGGTAATCCTGCTATACATCCTTTATCAACTCACTATCCTACTCTATACAACAGCTCTTCCAACCCTTTTCATCCTTCCTCAAACCTTCTATGTCTCCTCCTTCCTGATTCTCTCAGTTGAGAACCCTGCCTTAAATTTTACAGAATAAATTGAGATTATTCCCTGTGATCTCCCTCTCCATCATCTTCTATCACTCAGACACCTTCTCCCATGATCTCCCCCTTCACCCCTTTCTAACATAAGGAAGAGGTCTTACTCTACCAAGGCTAACTTCTCTACTTGTTTGAATAATCCCGTCCCGTCCCGTCCCGTCCCGTCCCATCCCGTCCCGTCCCGTCCCATCCCATCCCATCCCTTCCCATCCCATCCCTTCCCTTCCCATCCCATCCCGTCCCGTCCCGTCCCGTCCCGTCCCGTCCCATCCCATCCCGTCCCATCCCTTCCCCATCCCGTCCCATCCCGTCCCGTCCCGTCCTGTCCCATCCCTTCCCCATCCCGTCCCGTCCCGTCCCACCTCATCCCTTCCCCATCACATCACATCCCATCCCATCCCGTCCCGTCCCATCCCATCCCATCCCTTCCCCATCCCATCCCATCTTATCCCGTCCCCATCCCGTCCCGTCCCATCCCTTCCCCATCCCGTCCCATCCCATCCCGTCCCGTCTCGTCCCATCCTGTCCCATCCCATCATGTCCCATCACGTCCCATCCCTTCCCCATCCCGTCCCATCCCGTCCCGTCCCGTCCCGTCCCATCCCTTCCCCATCCCGTCCCATCCCACCCCGTCCCATCCCATCCCATCCCTATCCCATCCCATCCCATCCCATCCCATCCCATCCCTATCCCATCCCATCCCATCCCATCCCTATCCCATCCCATCCC